>OV815969.1:10612500-11212500 GCA_929112965.1 Mythimna albipuncta | reverse complement strand
TTCATGCTTCTAACGTGATATTATTTATGTCTTTACCTATAAAGTTGCCGAATAATAAATTTATTTTGAGCTTCGAATTGACTTGGAATTATAAGTACAAATCAAACTTTATATTTAAGGCATACTATTCCTTTCTTACAGTATTTTGGGTATTATATTATCTGTAATATCGCCATATTTATGTATACTGTTATATATTTGCGTAAATTATGCTTAAAGTCTTAATAATTGAGTAGACAATGAAAGTAAAAACTAAATAAAGGCTAAGGGAATTTTTAATATCATGCAGATTTCATCACGCATGCGGGATTGCCCTACTCCTCATTACAATAAATAGATACTTGTATGAAAAGGACACTTGCGGGGGTTACGCATGCGGAGCAAATACGTATGCGTTATGAAATCCGCACGATGTTAAAAAAACTGTAATAACACATTGTTAACACAAAAAGTCAACTAGGAATAACAGTTATAAATCCAGATAGTTCAAAACATTTCCCAGGCCAGATATTTCCTGTTCCTAGATTAGATTTATGCAAAGTTACATTTTATTAGCTATTATTAAGTTCATTAAACGTTTTAAAGAAAACAAAGTAGAGCGGTGCATGGGCGGGGTGGAGCATGAATGACCCGCGAGCACTCCGTGCCCTCGACACGACCTGTGCGCGCCTCTACCAGTACAGACACTTACAATAGTATTACTGCGAACAATCTTTCTACTATAATAAATACCACGATTTGTACGATACTCAGGTAATCATTAATTACCGCTTTCAAAGAAAATACAACAAAAACAATAATCAAACTACACATTTTTTACTGAACTACGCAACGAAGACGTTAATGATTTTTTATGATTTCATTGTTTGTGATTCCAAACAAAATCGCCTTACATAGAGAGAAAATATTTCAATGCATAGAATAACGAACAGCAATCTACAGAGTTAATTAACGGCCCGATGGCATAATCCTATAATTGTTGATGCAATTAAAATTACACAAGGGTTTTAAAGAAATTAGAGATACGTTAATTGCTATCGAAGTTCGTTGCAATTAAAATAGTCGAGGCACTATGATTCACTCTTCGTTGAAAGATTATACCGATTGTTTATTACCGTAATATAAAGAAGCTACCAGATTAGTTTGAAGTTAAATATGGACATACTTAAACAATTTACCATTTTCCACTTTATAGCAATTTTATAGAAGATATACCACAGGTATGTAGGTTTCGTACAGGTTATAAAAGTTAGTGCTTCGGAGTTAAAGCATTATCATAATGGTGATTGCAATTTAAGTAAATAATTTAGGACGTATTGATATTCTCTGTCCTAATTCTCTTAACGAACACGAAGAGCGAGGGAAACTCAGAATCATAAACTAGAAAATTTAAATTAACATAAATGTTTATTAATGTAACACACTCGCTTATCCACAAAATGAATTAGTGAGTTGTTTCATATCAAATATTACACGTGCTAACACCGATTATAAGTACATCACTGACATTGATATTGTCCACCACAATTGCACTAACAAGACGTGAAAATAAACGGAGGAGGTCATGATTCCTTTCAATCAGATCCTATCATATGCTGACTGATTCAACATTGTGCCTAACGAAGACAGTTATGTATGTAAATACATCCTTAACCATTGAATGGAGGCAACACAATAAAATCCCTCGTATAGTTAATATTATACAAATATTTATCATCAAAGTCGGCTCATTAGACATCCATACGAGTATAAGCTAATTTATAGATAAGCCCGATAACGAAGTCAATCAGCCTTCACCGGTTGCCATAGATGGCGGGCAGCGCGGTACATCTTTGCGGCTCAGTTCAGTGGATAAGTCACAGCCTCTTCCTGGTAGCCGTTCCGTTTCTGAATTCTACAAACGAGCATTATATACAAAGCAGGGAGGCCAATTGAACGGCCTACGTCTCAGGCGTCTTATGTAGCAAGACACGACTGTCCTATTGTGTTTATTTCCTTGTACGGTTTTTGATATCATTAACATAAATAGTGTACTGCGTCAGACGCTCACATTCGATACACGTATTTCCGTTGGCGTTTCAGGTCAAGCTGCGCTGCTGAGTGCTCAGTAACGATTGCGGATTGTAGCGCTAATTTGCTTCTGAACGCGTGCACTACGTGCGTCCACGAGTATAGGCCAACAATATTGAAAATCGAAACGCATTGCTTCTCTCCGACTAGAAAGCTTACTTTATATATATAAATTTATTTCCTGAGCGTCGTTTCTGTAATGCGTTTATAGTAATGCCACTTAACACAGTTCGGTTATTTGCACCTATTTCTGAACAGTGAAGACCGTTAACTAAAAGTGCAATAAAAACATGCCAATTTACCTGAATCTATGACCTACTGTTCGACATATTTCTGAATGAAAGCGTCTGAAGAGCCATTGAATCTGCGGATACTTTTGAGCTATGGAGATGCTATTGTTACGGGGAATACTTATTTCTGTTTCTACGTAGCAGACAACAGTCAGATAAAGGCGCAGCAGTAATAAATTCCACGATTTCACGCCATCACCTCGGAATTCTTAACTAGGGTTAGGGATAGACAGCGATTAGAGAATTAAATGCTGGGTTTTACGTAGTCAAGCTTCGTTCGACACGTGTACCGTTGGGTACAAATCGTCGTATCTCCATTGAGCGAGCAGGCGCGGCGGCGGCGGCGGCGCGGGCGCACCCCGGGCGGCGCGCATCGCGATCGTCGACAGTCACGACATTTGGCAAATATTCCCCGGACGTGGCGGGCAGAGTGGCGCGCGGTGTGGGAGCGGCCTGCCCTATCGCTTCCTACTTCCACGATACAATAACCGATAAGGCACATAGTGTTTTCCCCTTCGAGCCCTTTCCGCACTTGGGTAAATAATTACCCTCGATACTTCGCTA
The DNA here is from genome assembly GCA_929112965.1 of Mythimna albipuncta. NCBI lineage: Eukaryota > Metazoa > Arthropoda > Insecta > Lepidoptera > Noctuidae > Mythimna > Mythimna albipuncta. The sequence goes on along the minus strand of OV815969.1, from coordinate 11,209,576 downwards.
GAGGACCTCCACATTGACCGAAAGATTTTTTTACGATATTAAATAATTACAGATTGCGTCATTCGGACACGGCTATTCTAAGCTTTAATACAAATAACAAGAACATAAAACAGATACGGGTAATTAAATAAAGTATTGCGGATATTCCTGTTTTTATTTAGTCACGCTTCAGATCGAGAGATCGGGGTACGAATTACGAGCTATCGAAATGATGGCCTATCAATAAATTACACATAATTATTTTTTTATTAGACTGACCACCAACGTCGCTTTAACATTGTAAATACATATAATGAATACCTCTGTGCCGAGTGCCAATATAATGTTATAAATTAAGTCGATTACGAATATCGTGCGTATGTATTTATTGTTCATAAACAAAACTCATAAAGAACCTACTGATTTAATTGAAATTTCCTCAAGCTAGTATTAAAATCGTAATAATCTATAGTTAATAGTATTAAAGTCTGAGATAAACTTTAGGATAAGACTAATTTACAGAGCATTAGCGGAAAACATCAAAACTAAATTTGATTACATGACCGTATGTGTAAGTAAGGAAGATACAGTTGTACAAATTGCAGGCAGTCAGTGTAATTATTATGCGATGAGCTAGAGGCATCCGAGCACGTGTACGGTTAAATGAACAACGGCTACCGGTAGCGGGACATTCGCAATCATCAGCTCTAAACATACTAAATTAATGTTCTTGTAATAGACCGAGTGCCGTTACACGAGATCAAAGTAATAACCACAAAACCAAATCAAATAACCACTCTAATCCAATTAGTTTTATAAATAACCAAGCATCTACTGAAAAACGAAACAGAAAGTTCTCATGGTGCACAACAAAGAAATGCGCCCATCTCATGTGAAAATCACACAGGTTAGCGCAGGGGTCATCTGATCGGGTTCGATTGTACATCAAGAGAAAATATTGAGCTAGATGAACAAGATAATATTATACGGGTGGTCACTAAGCACAAAGTAACATTATACATTGAAACGTCACAGTTTTATACAGATACGATATTAATGAACACGAAGCGTATTATTCATAAGTATAATATGATATAAATTATTTATATCAATGAAATCGAACACAAGCAAAAGAAAAACTGCATAATAAGACGTTTGAAAAGCGTTACATTAGACTTGAAAATAGGATATAGTCATGGTATTTTTATAGGATTGCATGATGGGAAATTAAATCAGTGAATAAGTAAATATCGTTGGGAGCAGGCTTACTCAAGCGGTATGCAAACAAAAGAGCTCATTGAATATAAAGCTATTATGATTATGACAACTCGCGTATACGTTGAAAGTAAGAGTAACCTTGTAACAGAGCCGTTTAATTGAGAGAGCAATGCGCACGCCGCGATACGCGTACCTACTACACCTGCCCCCCTACCATGACGTCTTAAAATCATCATAATTTCTGTATGAGAAAGAGATAGCGCTGTTTTGTATAGCTCCATCATTCTCTCGCACAGGAATTATGATAATTTTAAGACGTCATAGTAGGGCCTTGTACTGTTATCGAGGACGTCAAAACGAAACAGCCTCAGCGACCCACATCAGATTATTACTACAAGACTTTTTTTTTTTTTTTTTTTTATGGTGGGAAAAATCATGCATTGACATCCCCCGCCCTTGGGCGGAGCGGGAGATAGTGTCAGACTCTTACTGACTAAAAGACCCACCCCGTTCCTTCTAGCCTTCATACCGGGGCTCGAGCGCCCTTTCGGATAACCCTGGCCCCAGTAGGCTTCGACCCGGCTGGGTCCCTGCTGTTGCTGACAACTCCTTGAGGCGCGCGGGAACAGTGCGCGCCGTCGACGACTTGGGCTTGGTCCGGACAGTTACCGGACGGCCGGACAGCGAGCTACCCATTGCTCACTGTCCGCAAGCCCGCGTCTACGTTGGCCGGAAATCGGGATCAGAATCCCGGCGACGGCGGCGGCGATAACGCCGTTGCCTGATGCGTTCGGCCTCCTCCTTTGCGAGCATTACTGCTTCGCAGAAGTCGGCGACCGCCTGCCACTCCTCCTCGCTCCGGACCATGGCCTCAACCAAGGCCCGGCGCGAGAGGTCTCCGCCGCCGATCGCCCCCACGAGGGCACGGCGATGCTCCGCCCAAGCAGGGCACACCTCGACTGTGTGCTCCACCGTGTCCTCCGGGCGTTCCGCACAGTGGCGACACCCGGGCGTCACTTCCGCATGAATCCGGTGCAGGAAACTCCCGAACGAACCATGTCCGGTGAGGACCTGCGTCATGCGGAAGGTAAGGACGCCGTGAGGCCTTTCCAGCCACGCCTCAAAGAGGGGACTTACCGCCATGATTGTGGCGTGCCCAGCACTGGGTTGCGATAGTCGTTGACGCCATTTCCCCATGAGATCCCGCCGGAGCTCTGTCCGCCATGCCGTGACCTGTCGCGGCAGCGGACTTTCACCCCGGCGTTGCATCTCCACGCGCATATCGTGCATGTGTGCAAGGACTGTTGCCTCCAGATCCCACGGTGGTAGGCCAGCCAGAAGGCTCGCCGCTTCGCGGGAGACCGTGCAGTATCCCCGCACCATCCTTATCGCCATGACCCTCTGGCAGGCGTTCAGTATGGCCGCCGGTTGCTTTTTCAGCGACGGCGCCCACACCGGCGCCCCGTAGAGGGCCATGGACCGAACGATCCCCGCGTAGAGCCTCCGGCAGGAGGCGTCTGGACCCCCAAGGTTGGGCAGGAGCCTCTTGAGCGCAGCCCCAGCCCGGCTGAGTTTGGGAGCCAGACGTCGGAAATGCTCCACGAAATTCCACCGGCTGTCGAGGACGAGTCCCAGGTACTTCATCGTCGACCCGACACCGATGTGAACTCCTCCTACCGTTAGTTGGGAACTCAATGGCGGCGCGTTCCGAGACCGGCGACCGTGAAAACACATCGCCTCGGATTTGTGAAGCGCCACCTTGAGTCCCAACTCCTGGATCCGATCAACGACCATCGCAACCCCGCGTGTCGCTAGAGCGACCGCCGCCTGGTACGACTCTCCCCGCGCTAGGACCAGCGTGTCGTCTGCGTAGCAAACCACGCTGACCCCGTCAGGGAAGTCGCCGCGTAGCACGTAGTCGTACCCGATGTTCCACAAGGGTGGCCCTAGTACCGACCCCTGCGGAACACCGCACGACATCTCTCGACGTTTCCAGTCTCCCTGGTGACCGGGGTAGACTATAAGTCTCTCCGACAGATAGGCCTCGACCACTCGACAGAGGTACTCGGGCACCCGGTGGTACCGGAGTGCCCTCCGGATCGTACTCCAGGGCAGGGAGTTGAACGCGTTGGCAATGTCCAAGGACACTGCCACGACACACCTGCCCCGGGACACCGCATCCCCCGTCGTGAGGGCTCGCACGCGCATGATGGCGTCCACTGTAGAGCGCATCCTGCGAAAGCCGAACTGTCCGTCCGAAAGGTCCGGCCCCACCCGTGTTAGGCGCCCGACGAGGCGGTTTGCAATGACTCTCTCAAAGAGCTTGCCCACCTCGTCGAGCAGCACAATGGGCCGGTACGCGGACGGAGAGTCCGCAGGGCGCCCTGGCTTCGCTATGAGGACCAGTTTCCCCGTCTTCCAGCAAAGTGGGAACTGGCCCCTCTCCATGCATGCGCTGAAGAGCCCTCTCAGTCGAGGCCCGAGAGCCTCCATGGCCAGGACCCAGGCCCTTCCAGGCAAGCCGTCGGGTCCTGGGGCGGTGTTTTTGGCACTCAGCCTTCGCACCGCCACTCTCAACTCTACCTCGGTCACCTCTGGAGCATTGTCGTCATCGTCGCTGTTGCGGTCCGCATCAGACACCGCTGGCAGTGGAGGCGGAGCCATGGGCGGGGGGGAGTGTTCCCCCCGCGCAGGGAACAGAGCGTTTACCGCACCCTCTACGATCTGGGGCCGGAGACTCTGAGTCAGTGGGGGAGCCCAGGGACGGAGCTTTTCCCGTACCAATTTGTACGGGCGCCCCCATGGGTCCGCGTTCAGAGACCCCAGCCACACGTTGCGGGCCTCCAGTTTGGCCCGCTTGATCTCCGTTCGGAGGGTGCGTTTTGCCGCTCTGTATCCCTCATACAGCTCCGCCTCTCTGGCCTCCGCATCCGGCGGGCGGATGCGGCGACTGCAGTGTCTGGCGTACCGGCGCCGCGCGTGACTGCATGCGTTGCGCAGTGCAGCAATCTCCGGCGACCACCAGCACACCTGGCGCTTAGCTCGCCCTGGACGGACTCGGGGCATTGCCGCGTCGCAGATTTGCGACATGGCCTCCCGGAACCACTCCGCCTCGACGTCTATGTCGACAGGCCTGTCCGGTGCTTGCACCCAGGCCTGTACCGTCGCGGCTTCCAGGAGGAGCTCCCGGTCCATCTGCTTAAGCGCCCACCGCGGACCGCAAGGGCTCTGTCGGACCGGCGTGGCCGAGGTTTCGGCGGACACGTCCAACCGGATGTACCGGTGGTCAGAGTACGTCTCCACCTCCTCCATAACGCGCCAGTCGACGACACGCGGCAACAGAGCGGGGCTGGCGAACGAGATGTCCACCACTGATTCACCCCGCATCCGCGCCAACGTGGGGACAGAACCCCGGTTCAGGACGACCAGGCCCAGCTCCAAAGCCCAGTCCTCCACCATCTGACCCCGTGGGTTTGTGTACCGGGAACCCCAAGCCGTATTCCAGGCGTTGAAGTCCCCGCAAACGACCACGGGGAGGGTACCGAACCCAGCGACGACGACATTAAGCTCCATAAGGGAGACCTGGAGTTCGTCGAGAGATCTGTTCGGGGACAGGTAGACGCCTACCACTGCAATGTCCCCGAACCGTGCTGCCACGCAGCCCCGTCCCCTCGCAACAGCCTCGAGGGGCGGGGTACCGGCGGCGGCCGACGAGATTAACGTCACCGAGCCGTCCAGGTCCTGAACCCAGTCTCCACGGGGGTGGACGTAGTACGGCTCGGAGACGACGGCGACATTTATCGACCACTGCGCCATGCTCTGGAGCAACAGATCCTGAGCGGGGGCGCAGTGGTTGATATTCGCCTGGAGGAGACGAAATGGGGCCGCTATTGGCAGTCCATCGTCTCCTCCCGAGCCCTTCTAGGGGGCACTGCCGCGGCGGGTGCGGCGGCGACTGCGGCGGGTGCGGCGGCGAGAGCGGCGGGTGCGGCAGCGATAGCGGCGGCGGCCAAGGAGGCGGCTGCGGCGGTGAGGACGTCGGCGGGGATGGGCCTACGGGCTCTGCCCTTGTCCTTGGCGGGGGGGTCGCAGGACCTGCCCCCAGCCCGGTGGTTGGCCGGCCTGCCTGCCGCCGCACATGCGTAGCAGTGCGGCGGAGCAAGGCATTCTGCGGCCTTGTGACCGGGCTGGCCACACTGGTGGCAGCGGTCGCTGCGGTCCACCTCCGCGGCGCAGTGGGCGCCAACGTGGTGCCCCACTTGGCACCGGAAGCACCGCAGAGGTCTGGGCTCCAGCAGTTTAACCTGCGCGGAGACCCAGCCCACCAAAAGCCGTCGGCCCTCCCCGGTGATGGTCCTGGCCGCCGCAACGGGGCAGCTAACTGTCACCGCCCGCATGCCCGTGCCGTCAGCGCGGATGGTGCCCGCCCGAACCTGATCGGTCGTGCACCCGCCCGCCCTGACTTACTACAAGACTTGAATACAAACAGCTGTATCATCTCCTTAGCAGTCCACAGCGCTTTACGGCGTTAATCATGCGCTACATAAAACCAGTCTTACGAGTAACTATCTAGCAAGACTCGAGAAATAGAAACTAGCCGCCAGGTCATCGTGTCAACAATGTATTTTAATTATAAATTGATTCATAAAGAAGCCTCATTGAAATTAATAATTACCATATTAATCATGATAGATAATTGACAATTAAACGGTGCAAGCAAAATAGCGTCATTCGCACTATGCATGCGGTTAACAACTTGGGAAGATTCACACAATAAAAAAGGTAATAAAAACATAGCTGCTGTTAAACCGCGTGAAACATTGTTGCAGATCGGCGAACTACAACAATAAAACAGGGGAGTGTGTGCTGTCTAACATGGACCGTATTACTCTGGCGGGAACCAACTCTTTCCAAGCGAACGAAGGTACAGACCACCATCTTTTTTTTTTCTTAATTTCTTTCACATAGTTTAAAATAATGCATTCTTAACTCATTCATGTTCATTTTTCTACAGACACCGACTATTTAGAAAATAACTGTGTGGAAGAACCTACTAAGCTCTGTGAGTTCAAGAAAATGGGTGGTCGTATCTTAAAGACTGTGGACTCAGTGTATCAAGATGTTCAAACTATTGAAGAATGCCGTGAACTCTGCTTGAACTCGCCATTCCGTTGCCACTCTTACGACCATGGTGACACTGGAGACCATGTCTGTCGTCTTTCCCACCACTCTCGCGCCACGCTTGCTGATATTCAGGTACGGATTATAAAACTTATGTATTTTTGTTTAACTTCATCATCTTCACGACCTTGGCGATGTGAGCGGTAGCTCAGCGCGAGGCGGCAAGCGGAAGATCAAATGTATGAAAATGTTTGAAGACGCCGCTCATACAACCCGCACCCGCTTATCGATGCCGCCCGCTCGCCGCGCCGCTAAGGCCGTAGTCGTGGCCAGGCAGTTACTTGGGGTCGGGTCGATGCAACACGTTTATTTCTTCCATTCTGACCATTTTTGTTTAATCCATGGTAGTAAAAACAGCGTTTGATTGAGATTTTCCCTGTCTTAGGATCCTTACTTGGAAGTCCCTGAAGCAGCCACCTACGAACTGTCCTCTTGCTACAACGTGTCCATCGACTGTCGTGCCGGTGACATGGTTGCCAAGATCCAGACATCGAAGCTCTTCGACGGCAAGATCTACGCTAAAGGCAGTCCCAACTCCTGCGTCGTCGATGTTAAGCAGAGTCTTGAATTCGAATTGCACATGGGATATAACAATCTTGAGTGCAATGTCAAGCAGAATGGACTTGGCAGGTAACACATAACACATTTTTTAAAACTATAATCAGAAGTGTTACCATTTGACCGCCATTATCATGACATGTATAGGTACTAAGCAAAATGTGTCCAGCATGCCACGGTCACAAATACATGACAGACTAAGTAGAATAAATAAGAAGTGTTGATTTTCTTATTTGTGTTGTTAAGGGATGAATTCAAAAAATTGTCCATTGGCGCTGGAAGTCCGCTTTAGCTTTTTTGACGTGATAGTCAAAAATTAATCTCAATCAAATTAATAATTCAATTTTCTTTCCAGATATCTAAATGACGTCGTTATTCAGCACCACGACACCATTGTTACATCCTCTGATCTCGGCTTGGCTGTGACTTGCCAGTACGATCTCACCAATAAGACTGTTGCCAACGAGGTCGACCTGGGCATTCACGGAGACATCCAGACCGGTCTGTCGGAGGAGGTCATTGTCGACTCTCCCAACGTAGCCATGAGGATTACCGACAGGAACGGAGACGACACTATTGCCTCTGCTGAAGTTGGAGATCCCCTGGTAAATGTTATTCCATTTACAAGTATTTTTGCATACCTACTTTGTCATCGTTCCGTCTTATAACAACATATTTCTTTTGTCTAGGCACTTCGTTTCGAGATCATGGATCCCAACTCGCCCTTCGAAATCTTTGTGCGCGAGCTTGTCGCCATGGATGGCGTTGACTCTAGCGAGATCACCCTCATCGACAGCAATGGTTGCCCCACCGAGCACTTCATCATGGGACCCTTGTTCAAATCAGCGAACAGTGGAAAGGTACGAATGAGACTGATAGTTACAAATTTTATTTGATTCCCAGGTCTCGTAACGTAAACCTGTTATTATGAAGAGCTGTAATTATAATTTGTAAAAAACAAATATTCGATATTAAAACTTAATGAAGTGGTTCCAGTCCATTTAAGCCACATTATTTTTAAGTACCTAGAATGTTTTTCTTGTCCAAGCCATAAAAAAGAGTTCAACGCGTGTGAAGGCGACACAAACTCGTAATGAAAATAATTGACTCATTTATCTACAGCCTCAGTGAGAACGATGTTGACGAGCGATTTCTTCAATTTCGCAGATGCTGTTGTCGAACTTCGATGCCTTCAAGTTCCCATCTTCGGAGGTTGTCCAGTTCCGTGCCTTGGTAACTCCGTGCATGCCGACGTGTGAACCGGTGCAGTGCGACGGCGGCCCGAACGAACTCCGCTCCGTCATGTCTTACGGACGTAGGAAGAGGCGTTCTACCCCCGCGGCGCCTACCGACGACATGCTTCTCGTGCAGACCATCCAGATCACCGACAAGTTCGGTTTCGACAAACAACGTGCCAAGAACATCACTGAAGACTCCGTGTACGTCAGAGAGACCGACGTGACTTGCGTTAACGCAGCAGGAGCTATGCTCGCGGCAGCTGCTTTCCTCGCAGCCCAACTAGTCGTACTAGCAGCGTGGACCTGCAGTTGGCAGCGAAGACGTGCTGCCGCCAAAGCTGCCGAGTTGCTCCCAGGACCCAACGCCCCCTCCGCCCTGTGCAAAGTCTATGATGCCAGTTTTTCCCGTGCGCACCAGAGGCATTTCTAGATAACAGTAGACGTGTCGACGTGATCAGCGTCCGCAATAGTAGTATATTTCGTTAGTTTAAAAACCCCCGTCGAGTTCTGGCTCGTGAGGACGACATCCGCAGGGCGAGCCGTCGTCCGCGAGCGCAGAGCAGCGATAGCGGTTATTTAATGGTTAGTGGCCGAGCGCTTCCACAGCACAGCACGGAGTGGGTGTGTGCCGAGCTGCGGGGGCGCGCGACACGGAGGCGGGGACGACCGCCAGAGCGTGCGCGAATGTGGACGGATGAAGTGCGGCGCAGAGTGAGAGGTTGAGTGCGTCGGGTGTGTGAGGACGCTCGCTTGTCCCCGTCTCCGGCGTCGTCGGCGGGACCGCGGCCGTGAGTCGTTATCAAGATCACGTCGCTCATTCGTTCACTTTACGCTCGGACCTCCATTCGAGGAAGTCCGATTTCGTATTGTACCATATTTTTTTAAAAGTAGCATAAGCCTGATTTTAATGATACGTAGTGATAAGTAAAAAGTAACATTTCAGTACCTTTTAAGTAGATAACCGAACGTGCGACCTAAGTCAAGAGACGATGGATTGACGGCCGTCCCGACATCGTAATTTATTTAATTTAGGATAGTTTCTTTTTTACGTAATTTATGATTGAATTTAATACTATTTAATAAATTTTTAATATAAATGAAATACCTACCTAAACAAACGAAAGCTTACGACTTACAAAATGTGCTATTCCATGTAAACTGAAAGTATTTTATTATGATATCTACTAGTGCCTTAATAATGAGATGTTAATGTATTAAAATGGTGTTTAAACACTTTATTTAAAAAGCATTTTACCTTGTTTCATCCGTCCAAATTGTCATTACTTAAAATAAATTTTCCAAAATATTTATTTGTTTTAATTTTATACAAATACAACCCTATACCTACATGAAGTGACATTTTAACAAAGAAACAAAGAGCTACACCACACTATTCAATGCTAATCACTAATTAAAAGTGATTGTTAAAACAACTGTCTCATTAAAATCAACTGGATGTGTCGGTCAGATAAAGTCAAAACAAAACAACTTTTAATTATGATTGGTGTCTAAAGCACATCCTGCGCTGTCATTGAAATGTTTTTTTTTTTTTTATATGACGAACCAGTTCCGACACCGTCAAAAAGAATAATGTAAAAATCTGGTAATAAAAAGTCCTTGCAGAATAAGTTTGACCAGTGAGTGTTGAAATTGCACACATCAATGAGATGGGATCTTTGAGTTAAGTTCTTGGCACCATCACGTGTGAGGGGGCACGGCGGTCGTTCGTGAGAGCGATAAGATCGGCGCGCGCGCCGCACGTGTGCTGTGTCGCGTGCCGACGAAAGACAACTAAGCGCAGCCATTAGTAGCCCAGCAACAAAGAATTTGTCCCTACAAGCGTTCTTTTTAGATTTAGATTAGCGACGGTGTTGAAAAGAAATAAAATTAAGCCTGTTTGAGTTTGCCGCAAAATCTTCAGCTGCTGTACAAAAAAAAAGGTAATTCAAGATGGTATTAGGATACACTGAGTACCACATGCCAAGTAAAGAACTAAGTTGAAAACTAGCTTACAGATCTTTAGCTCCGTTATAAAAAAAAGGAAATGGTCATGACTTTTTTATACTGCAGTAGAGTCAGATTGATCTTATTACTTTAACGATGCGAAGACCGTAGAGATTTTGGACCGCAAAATAACATGTTATTTGACCTAAAATACCATACCATATGTTGGTAGTTAGGCGTTATTTGAGTCGTCTATATATTTGATAGTTTCGCAAAGCTTACATTGGGAGTTACGATAACTACAGATTTTTAGTATCATCCTTTACTATTAGGCAAAAGTAGAAAGACAGAGAAAACCAGTAGGGAGTAAACAATGACAATAATGTTTAGAACATTTTTACTGATACTCTATACAATTGGCACTAAAGTCTACTGAAGAAAGCTTTTTAACAATCCCGCTCGTTATACACATGCTAAAAAGGCTCTGCGTTAGCACACAAGTGTCCATTCCAGTGAATATGGTGCCATCTACCACACTATTTACTAGAATTGGCAATCGCACTCACGCAATTCAGTCTTCTTGAATAGGAACATAAAAAATCTAACCAGTTTTCAATTGAACGCTTAGGCATATAGGTATAAAAATAATAAAATGCAAATGTGAGAGCTGAAGACGGCCACAATTTTACAGTAGTCGACAAACATTTTCGAAGAACCATAAAATTCAAATATTGAATGCAACATTGTGCAGCAGATAAAGTCGTTTACAATAATATGAAATATTCATAAAAGGGAATCGACGGTGGCCACCGGAATCGCGAGGTACGGACGAGAAAAAAAAAATAAGGTGAACAATCGACTGGAGAACATCGGTCATGGAACAAGTAAGTCCAACAGTCAACATATATATTAAAGCTCGCCATGTCTTTATAAGGAACGTCCTTGGAACGCTTTAGTATAGGGAAGAGCAAGTACTCGATCAATATCGGCTCCTTTTGTATCTTGTTCCGATCCTACTTATTGAGCGAATAGTTGAAGATTTTATCTCGCGCTCGGCATCGCGACACAAATGAAATATTGCCGGGACGGCTCTCTTCTCATGAAATATGTAATCTGATTAAGTATTACAATAAATGAGTCATGTTGGGAACTTAAAGAGCGCATGGACTGAAATGAGCAGTAAGTGCAGATTATTAAAAAAAATAGAAGCGGTAAAAATAGTATTTTCGAGCTTCCTCTCCCGGCGACAGTTTTCAATACTACTCTGAATTTTTATTATCAGGTAAATGCAACTTTATATTATCAGCTCAGTTTATTAATATTCTAAAAATAGGATTTTCCCAAGCTTATTCCAAGTTCAGCGCAGCCTTATTGGCCATCGAGGACATAATTCAGACTAAGGCAACACAATTACATCCATGCAAATTCTATTCATTGGAGGAAAGCTGCGTAATGTGTTGGAGTGTTTATCGTTTATTTTATTACTTGAACATCATTTTGGTGTTCCTCACATCGTTATTATTTACAGGTAAATTTGACTGTCGCGACTTCGCAAGTTAGCTTCACTTTGGCGTCGTCATTATCCTTTGACATTTCAACCGCCTGCGTTATTATATTATATCATTTAATACACACTAATTTATACCTACATATATTTATTTATCTTACACCTAACAACTGATTGACATCCGTAGACTTAGCAAGGTTCAGTTGAAAACCAGCGTCAGGCAACTGCTACGTAGTGGCCTGGCATAATGCTGAACTGGACCTATTTGGTGCAGCCGTGGGACATACAATGTAGATATATTTTAAGTGTAAGATCCATACTAAAATCATTTTTTATTTCATTGTGTGTACCTGTGTGCCAAATAAACGTATTTTCTTTCTTTCTTCTTTCGTTAGAAATATCCAATAAACATTATCGCGTTTATTCCGTCAGGGTCGCGCATCCATGACCAAATCCTCCATCTCGTCAGCTCTTCTGTCACCTATGGGGATTGAAGAGCTAAACGAGTTGGAGTACCCAGTCGTAAAGACACGACCCTGGCGAGTAGGTCACTAAAACACTCGTCGGACCAATCCGGAGTGGGATGATTTCATTTATAACTTTTATAAACTTGTAAAATAGTATAATGCCATTTGGTTATTTTAAATAGATTTTTTTTTCTGTGCAGAACCTTAGTTGTTTTTTCTAAAATAAAAGTAAAGCATAATAACTTCTTATAATATCAGCTATCTACCAGTGAAAGTTCTGTCAAAATCGATGCAAACTTTTGAGAAACTAGCCGGAATAGGAACACAGGCAAAAAAATTAAAAATTGTATTATATTGTTACAGGTTTCGAATATACTTAATTCAGAATTTCAATAAAAAGGAAAATAAAATAGTATGATATTTTGACATAATAAACATTTCGATTATATCTATATGAATAAAAGATGTGATCTACAAATGTTTTCGACTGACAAAATGTAACGGACCTGCAAATCTTATGGTCATCTTTAAAAGAAGTCAAATGAATGAAATTATGTCCTAGATGCGTTCTGAAAAACTGTACTCTTAATGTTGATAACCTACTGCTCAAGATATCTTAAGGAAATCTACACGAGGTAGTCATATCATATCACCGCTAAAAATGTAACAAAAAGCTTTTATGTGGCCGTAAAAGTATACATAAACACATTATACACCAAAACTGGAAGAAATTAAGAAAGAGAGAAAGGAAAACACAAACAAACAGGCGATTAACGATAGTTAAGTAACAATAATTATTGTAGCTTGAACTCAATGGCTACGTTTGTAACAAAAGTGCATTAACTCAGCCTTTTTCAAACAAACTAGGACACTTTCGTTTGGAAAGGAAAGTAAATGATCACAAAGGGTACCTTTCATCTTCTAAAATATTTAAGAGAAAGGTACTTTTATTGAGATTTTTTCTAGAAAAGACAAGCAATAGTTGCATAGAAATTAATATCAAAAACATTTTTTTTATAAATGTATTAAGAGTGAGTTGCACCAACTAACGTTAACTATAACTAATGCCTCATCAGTCCTCAAATCTCTGGTTAAGTGAAATAGGGATTGATTATGCACCAATTAACAACAGTCAAAATAACGTCCTGCCGGTGTCTGTGTCCTGTTAGCTTTAACCTAGGGGTGGGTCAAGATTGAAAGGCTTAGTTTTAGGCAAGCGTGATCCGTAGTCAACCATATCATCGCTTACCATTGGGTCAAATAGTGGATAAGCGCAAACCTATCAATAATATTAACGATAACCACTCCAATTCGGGCGGTTTAAGGTCTATAGATCTAACGCTTTAATCGTTTAAACCAAATGACATTCATGTAATTTTATGACAAAAACTGTAATCTGGACATGATGGTGCAACGGCAAATGATATAGTGTAAAATTCAATGGTCATTGTTAATGTTACCAACTGTAACGTAGCTCATAGTGTATGTATGTGTATACTCTTAATCGTCTGTTGCGATTGTTTAGACGGAAAAAGGGACGCGTAGAAGAGGGTGCAACTTATAAACTTGTATGATGATGTTATTATTAGCAGACCAACATTAGCAAGTAATGCTATTAATATTGCAGACGTTTTGCAAAAAGTTGTATGTTACAAAAAGACAAAAAACATTATTATAGGCAATATCTATCTATGTATACTTATATGGATAAATAACGGAAACTTAAGGTCAGTCTATTGTTCGAAAGCCATTAGCAATTTATTACTCATTTTGGATTTACCGTGTTCCTTAAAATATTATCTCTGTCAGCTTCAAATTTATCATCCCATATAAATGTTTACAAGAAACACCTTTGACAATTACATTATTTCTATATGAATTAACATTCCCAACTCATAAAGATAATTTCCTTCTTCAGCAAAATCCAAATTTGTTCTCAGTATTTACGATCAGAGTTATAAGGAGCGCATCTTCAATAAATAGAGACGAGTTGATCACTTGGAGAGAGCCCTTTAAGGCAAAACTCAATTTTGAGGTGCAAGGGGTTTCATAAAAAAACAAGATTGGCAACTTTTATGGAACGAATAATCAGTTAACAGATCGTAAATCAGACGGTACTGGAGATAGGAGAGCATCCGGTGGACTCACGAAGTGCAATCGATTTGGACTCATTATATGGCTATTGCTCGGCGCCAGTTATGGATATTCGCTGCGCAATTTGAGTATTATTTGCATCGGGATAGTTTTGCGATACCGCGATCACGCAGGGGCTTTCTCAATACGAAAATAAACGGAGATAAATTGAAGAAACAAAATGATGCCGATGACTGGAAGAGACTAGAGATTGCACAGGAAAAATGGAATAAAAAAAAATAAGCAAAAGAAATACCATAGCGGTTTTCTATAAAGCAGATTATTAATTATGTCTCAAACCACTATTTTTAAATTATTATAGCAATAAATCTATGTCAATTTAATTTGAATACTTAATTCTTATCTCCACTAAATCTCTTCATTGTAGCAAAAAATTGGACAAAAACGATTTGTATAGAATTTTATTGATAGGACTTCCAGTGTAGATTTGATTCGATGTCGGTCAGTAAATGAGTGGGCGTGCTCTCCAATTTGTTGACGTTGAGGTCCTGATTGTATGTTTGTACAGGGATGCACGATGAGCGCATGCGAATATCCGCGAGGTGGGCGGCACGCAAATGGCATCTGTTATACTTATTGAATCTAGCATTATCGATACAAGTACAATATTTACTTCAACAATAAACTGATTTGTTAGACGATTCAATTTGAATACACAAGTGGTTCAACTCGCCTCGATAGTGTGCGTATAGAAATGTTTGCAAGCTTAGCACAACCTATGTCTGTTTATTGCAATTTAAACATCAAATCAAATTACTTTATACGTGTTCTGATATTTTCATCCCACCTGTGCAGGATATTGCAGTAATACAAATACAAAGTCGATGGGTTCTCAACGATGGCCTATTTGTTCTTGTAGACTAAATATTGTCGGAAAAGATTAACATTTTGAAAGCAGCAGCAGACTAATTGTATCAATTAGTTTATGTAGACAGAATGAGATAACATGGATAGAATTTTAGTTTTGGTAGTGAACGGACTTTTGCTAGTCGTTTACTGGTGATAAATCAATACTTAATTATAGTTCCTAACGGTGCGTTAAATCAAATATACACAAGGCTCTTAAAACGTCAGATACGATAGATTTAAATCATGGTATTTATAATGTACATAATTCATATTGGGCTCGGATGAGTTGGTACTCGCGTGAGACGTCGGAAGTGATCAAAGCGGGATCACGAAGCGCAGACGCGCTAACAGACCGCTAATAGACGATCGTGTTCGTGACCCCGCCTTCCGACCACAATAATAATGTCCGAACTGACGGACCCATTATTGCCTCTTGCTGGTATACACAGCAACACCCACGTGCATCTGCATAGCTAATATGATTTGTGATATAGTGCCCGAGATCAAATCTTATAAACGCGCCTTCGGTTGCGAGACAATAAATAAATAATGATTGGAAAATTCCAATTATTGTAAATGGACACGACCAGTGAGCAAGATGATATCGATAATGTTATTCATGGCTGCTGAGTAAACGAAACACTGCCAATAATATAAATACACGATGCATTCATGAACAAGGAAGGATGCACAAAGACTAGAAGCTATAAACTTCTTCTGTCCATCTATCATTTTCCAACATAAATTTTAAACGTGAAGGTGAATAAATTGTACTGGGCTTGAATGGTGCAAACGCGAGCGGCGTATGCAGTTGCCAAAACCAGATTTAGCAGTAAGTCCTGATGTCTCGTAGATAATATAAAGCAGGATTGGTTTCCGCAATAACAAGTTGCTGGGCTATCGCTAATATTTTTAAGCTAATTTGTAACATGCTAAGTGGAATATAACATGTAGAAGAGACTCGTAAATAACGCTAGAAGGCTGGTAATTTTTCTTCAATTGCTATTTCATCTACTTTGTACAAATGCCATTCATTTGAGCAAATCATTGACACGCTTTTGTTTTTCAACACGCTAGCTAGAATTTCTTTTAGGTCGCTCTGTGAATACGGCTCTAGGCACTTAGAGAATCACAACTGATGTTTACGTTTTTTTAGAAATAAAGCGTCTGTTGATGTACCTACTAAATGAAGCGGAATTACGCGTGTAACGTTTCGTTGTGTTTTGCTTTCCAGATTTGCTTTTAGCCTAGAGCGGTTTGACGAGGAATGATTCTGAATATTGCTACTAGTACAAGCAAATAAACAATTTTATAAATAAGCACTTAGTTGATGAAAATATTAGAATGTCAATATGACAGAAACGCGAGAAAGTGCGATTTGGGTAGGTACGTGTTTCTGATAATTCAATAAATTTAAGTCAGTTCTAGGCAAGCGTGCTTCATAATCGCTTACCATCATGTCAGATAGCGGTCCAAAGTGAGCCTATTAAAAAAGACGTGTGGCACTCGGGGACTGCCGCGGTAAAGCAATTGCATAGCATTTTTATCAACTTATGCAATTGCATAAGTTGATAAATATATATTTAAATATTAAATACTGCATAAATAATATAAATATATAATTATTTATTTATTTTATTTATGCATTATTTTTTTTCCTCTGTTTTTTTTTCTTTTTTATTAATTGAAGTTACACTTTCACACATTGAATAGAATTTTGATTGATTGTTCAGTCATTTGTTTTCTTATCGGTCACCACGCTCAAAAAACAAATGAGTGGGGGGGGGGGGGGGTGTTAGGTTATTTTCGTTACGGAATTTCTGGATTCGGTCTCCACGCTCAAGGCCCGCGATAGAAGCTATGCAATAGCTTAATAAAAAGATATACAATATATTGGACTCACCCTTAATCTCTGGTCGGCGACGGTCCACACGCGACTTGCGAAGTCATTGGATGCTCCTACGATGTAGGCGCCCGTAGAATCGAAGTCCACAGACATGACTCCCGCGTTCGAACCCACTAACGTACCCTTGATCTCAACCACACCTGGAAATATTTTCAATATTATGAGGAATATCGTGAATATATGGAATCGGAGAGTGTAGAAAAGAGCAGCAGTGGCAGAGTGGTAACGGCCCTGAATTACGAGCTGGTCGCGGGTACAAACTTAGCCAGGCGAATTACTTTGTGTAATTTATTTCGTCACTACTGCTCTCAAAACAGTGAAGGAAAATATCGTGAGAAAACCGGCACGTCCTATAACCAAAAATTCGAAGACGTGACATCACCGACTCACACTGGAACCGCATGGTGGATTACGGCCCATTCCCTCTCCAAGAGAGGAAGCCTGAGTCCCAGCAGTGGGAACATTAAAAGGCTGATTATGCTTATGCATTGTTATGGAATCGGCGCCTAGTCCAGTGGCTGGGTGTTTTTTAAATTGGATTTTTGTTACTGTACATAAAATTCAAAAAGCAAATATGATGTTTATTCATAAATTATTAGCTAAACATATCACATTATTTTATCGACAGTAATAAAAAAAACTTTTTTTTTAGTTATGGTACAACCACAAAAAGTACCCCTTAGCCAAACTTAAATACCTTATAGCCAGAGTGCATCTCATAACGATTCTCATACAATAATATACCTTCTGGCTCCATCGTCAGATCAGTTTGATATCCCCTCCCTCTTGTCTTTCAGTCAGTCATCGACTTATCCGAAAGGGCGCTCGAGCCCCGGTATGAAGGCTAGAAGGAACGGGGTGGGTCTTTTAGTCAGTAAGAGTCGGACACTATCTCCCGCTTCGCCCAAGAGCGGGGGTTGTCAATGGATGATTTTTTCCCACCATAAAAAAAGTCAGTCATCGACTACACGTATAAATAAAGCAATTATGCTTGTTACAACAGTTCTGCTGTAATCCTATGAGGAGTTCTGTTCCATATCTTCGAAGTTTATGATCAGATCATAACAATATTTCTATGGGACCAACTTGGAAGAATATACTATAAATAAAAAAATCAAAATCGGTCCGCAATTGGCCGGTGAACATCACCGCGGGCCCTAACAGAATACCAGCGCTGCGTTATTTATCTTTTTAACTGACTTCAAAAAGGAGGAGGTTCTATGTTCGGTTGAATGTTTTTTTTTTTTTATGTATGTTCACCGATTTCTCGGTCAATTGTGGATCGTGTGTGTGTGTAAATTAGCAGTTATAAGCTGGCCAGATGTTGTACGTCTAACTAAGCGCGACATTTCGAGATACCTCATAAAAACCATGGAACTGTTCTTTCAAGATTGTACCGACTGAGAAGAGAGAGAGAAGCGGTGTTCTCTGGTTTGAAGAACCAACAGGACTCTAAGGGATATATTTCACGGGTATACCATGGCGGCGCAACCAGTCACGCCACCGTGTATTCGTAACCTACCAAACTAGATACCAAAGTCGCCACACCATACTGAGACAGTATAAAAACCGGCCAAGAGCATGTCGGGCCACGCACAGTGTAGGGTTCCGTAGTTTCCCGTCCGTCACAAATTCACAATAAGTGTACCCACTTATGAGGTTAGAAAAATGCCTGCTACGATTATACTACAAACTTAGTCCAGAAATTATTTTGTAGAACACTTTGTCTTTTTTGTACAAAAACTGTTCTTTCCATCAAGTTCAAAATAATTTTCCTAGAAAGTTCTTATAAAGTTCTACTTTTCAGAATTTTTTCATATTTTCTAAACTCTTGGTTCAAAAGTTAGAGGGGGACACACACACATTGTTTTTTGTTTTTTTTTGCGATTATTTCCGAAATTATTGACATTATCAAAAAATGATTTTAGTAAACCCCTATTCATTTTTAAATACCTATCCAACAATATATCACACGTTAGGGTTGAAATTAAAAAAAAAATCGCTTTCTACTTTACATATAGGCGGGCTACCCTAATAAAACATTTTTTTCCAATTTTTATTTGACCACTTTGTTGGCGTGATTGATATACATATTGGTACCAAATTTCAGCTTTCTAGTGCTAACGGTCCCGGAGATTAAGCGAGGACGGACAGACAAACAGACAGACAGACAGACAGACGGACAGACAGACATGGCGAAACTATAAGGGTTCCTAGTTGACTACCCATTGCTCACTGTCCGCAAGCCCGCGCCCACGGTGGCCGGAAATCGGGATGGGCGGCTGGGCTAGCAGCCGAGTGAGTGAGACTCCATACAATTCTATCGTAATTAGTGGTAGCAAAACAACGTGGCAGCGCGACTAGTAACATTCTGTGCACTCGTCCGAGCTGGTTGCGCCGCCAAATTGGTTGCGCAAATAAATAGACACCAGGTACTCACCTGGCGAGTACTCAGGAGGAGGTACTCACCTCAGCTCTATAGAAAGTTGAGTAACTTTCTATAGAGCTGAGGTATATACATTTTGTTGATAAGGGCGACTGGTTGCGCCGCCATGATGGCCCGGTGAAATATAGCCCTATAAAGATGGCTAGGACCGACTGGATACGTAAAGCAGAAAGCTGGGTATTGTGTCGCCAAGTGGATTAAGTTTCGCAATGCGGTAATCGAAAACCGAGGTAAACTAGTCGGAAACATTTTTTTACAAGGTAAATCATCAAATGATTTCTTCCGCTCTGGGTAGAGCGAGAATGTTAGGTTTTTACTGACTGAATCGTACAGTGTACCTTCAGTTAGTTGCCCTTTACGAGGGCCAATTCGTAGCCCTGGCAGACATCGACCCTAACTGGCCCCATTAACCTTGCTAGTATCTCTATAAGGCGCAAGTGGAACACAACGTATCGTCAACTCAGGCTTACTGGACGGTGAGCTACCCATTGCTCGCCATCCGGTAAGCCTTCAGAAACGCTAAAGTTAGAATTGATAGCTAATTCATTAATCTTGGCTGTCAAGTGAAACCGGTCAGTAAAAATGTATTCCTTTCGATAGTATTTTACATAACGGGGCGTTTTTCAATTACATTTGAATCAATGGTTGACTAGCATTTCCTGTACCGTCGCATCATTAATCGTCTTGACTGCTCGCATGATTATTTGGTTTATGTTCTTTACGAAAGTATAGAGTAATATCCGGTATATCATACCTTATCAGAACATGACTTGTTGCAGGAAGCACGATAAATCCAATTTCCTTTTATGAAATGTTTATTTGTGTATTTGATTTTCTTTTTCGAGAGTTCCTAGCTAAAATAATTATTAATAATAATAATGGTTTATTGTTCAAGCAAAATACACACTTTTACATCAAATACTTCACAGGTCTCCACACTAGGATTCCGTGTCGTGGAGACCAGTCTCTTTCATAATATTTCAAGAAGAATTTAAAAGAAAATACAATGTAACACATACAAAGTAGAACATAGGATATGTTAAATAATACATCAATATTTATGAGAAGTATACATGGCATCTTGTAGTGTGTAAGAAAGTAAGGAAGTAAGTTGTATGGTGATGGTGGGTGCATGTGTGTGTGGTGAGTGGGTGCATGTGTGTACGCGTGTAATTTCTCCAAGATCTAATAGAATGATCATGACAGAGTACATAAATATAATATTAATATCTAAATAATTAATAGTTTCTGTGTCATCGTAATTCAGATCTTCAAGGTAAGTTTTGATATGAGATGTACATTTCGATTTTGTCTTATGTAATAAATTAAAGGTACACTGGTTGGAAGGCCTACAAGGTGGACCGATGACCCGGCTAGGGTTGCGGGAATCCGATGGATGCGAGACGCACAGGATCATTAATTGTGGCGACGCTTGGAGGAGGCCCATGTCCAACAGTGGATGTCTTTCGACTAAAATGATGACAGTGGTTATTCTTTAAGGCAAAGCAACACTTGCCGAGATTTGTTCGAAGATGGGTGATCATCCATTATACACTGAGACTTCTCTTATGCTTCAGATAGCATGGTAAGCCGTTGGACCCTTTTTAGTGGGAAATCTTTAAACAACCTCTCCTACTTTGAGGGGATGGAAAATCAGATCTGACTAAAATCCATTTATTATGGTTTTCACGATTTTGCTGACTGGCCTGTTCGTCTAGAGGTTAGAGGTCGTGGGTTGAAGAACGATCATTTGTTCTGTATCTGGGTGTGATTTATCTATAATATGTATGTATCTAGAAATATATAAGTATGTTTATCAGTTGTCTAGGACTCATACACGAGCTCTGCTTAGCTTGGGACTAGATGGCGTTGTATGATAGTTGTGAAATATTATTATTATTTTAGGGCCGACGCTACTTTAACCGGGCGCCAGCGTGGTACCATACGAAAGTGCTCCGTCGTGGTCCCGTGTGGGCACCCATCGCCGGGAGTCACGCCAGGCGCCCCTTTCACTACGTAATAATACATTAAAGTTCTCCATACGACTACATGCACACTGTTAAAGATAAAATAGCGAAACTGCGTAAGTAATAAAATTCGGTTTCCGCTACAGGGACCGCCGCACACGGCACATGCGCGCTCTTTTTCACCCAGCTAGCCAGTCGATGGCTTTTTCGTTCCAGGGCCGTAGTCCTGGTCTATGGCCTTATTCAAAACAATTACTCTTTTTTGAGGTGGAAAGTCATCCAATAACTTCTCTCGCACTGCGTACACCCAGTGAAGTGTAAGTAAATGGAAGACTGTGTGTGCTTCTTCTGTTGTTTGCTTCTGTTTTTATGCATTCCAGGGGCACGGTTTTTTTTTCGTTGGGTAATAATCATCCAAATGACATCCTCGGGGGAGATAGTGTCAGACTCTTAAAAACCCACCCCGTTCCTTCTTGCCTTTCATACCGGGGCCGAGCCTTTCACCCAGCTGGGCCCTTGCTGTTGCTGCCAACTCCTTGAGACGCGCATGAACAGTGCGCGCCGTCGACGACTTAAGCTCGGTCCGGACAGTTACCGGGCGGTCGGACAGCAAACTACCCATTGCTCGCCGTCCGCAAGCCTTGCGGGGTCACGGTAACGCTTTCGAACAATACCGCAACACTGGGAAGCTGTTAGACTCGGCCGTCATTTATAGATCTTAGACAGTCGTAGTTGTTAAGAGTAATCAGAAATTCAGAAGCCAGAAAATCTGACTCTGGTCTTGCCAAAGGGTATCGTTTCACCCAGCTACTGGGTTGTGGTTAGTCAAATAGGCAGCTACTCCAAGTGCCGTAGGCGCCCAGCAGAGTCGAAGCCTACTGGAGCCAAGGGTCTGTTACCGGAAGGAAGGCTCGGCCGCGGTATGAAAGGCAACGAAGTAACGAGGTAGGTTTTTTAGTCATTATGAGTCTGACACTATCTCCTGCTCGCCTAAGAACAGGGGATGTCATCTGGATGATTTTACCCACCGAATAAAAAAGGTACTCCAAGTGAAAAGCTAGGCGGATCGATAGGGATTTCTTGCTGACTAAAATAAAGCTATAGGAATAAATAAAATGGTAGGTATAGCAAACTTACATTTAGCAACATCCCATAATTTGACTTTTCTATCAGCACCTCCCGTTGCTACCAGTCTGTCTGTTGGACTCCATTTTACTGCATTGACTTCCCCATCGTGAGCATCCTGGTTGAATAAAGTCATTAGTAACTTGTATGTACGGACAAGCTAGTGGCATGGCATTATGAAGTATCCACCCCATTGAAACAAGGCGCGTGTTTGTGTAGGCATGTACAGTTAGGTACCTGCGCACGGCCGGAATATTTTGAACTTCGAACAATTGCTTGGGCAGTTATTTTTTTTTTAAATCGAAACTATGAGTAAATAAAAAAAAAAATTGCGAATTTTCTATACTTACGAAGATAGACTCAGGGGACCGTAGCGGTCCTCCCACAGATAGACATTGGTGGATGGACCCGGAGCGGGTATGCTCCACAGTTCAGTTAATATAGGCAGCGAATGCGTATTGCGTATTTTTTCAAATGTGCGCAATAGGTCAAAACGCAACTTCTAAGATTTAGAGCGTAGTGTATGTAGTTACTTTTTCCTCATGATGATACATAACATTAGACAAAAGTAGATAAAGCTAACTGTCAGTGTAAGTTTCGGAAAGTGAGGAATTAATAATAATGTATAACTTAGTTATTATTTGGATAACTTCAGGACTAGCAGCGTCAAACACTAAACTTAATATAATAGGTACTAGTTTTGCTATTATTTAAATTATATCAGGATTATCACCGCCAAAAGCTGCTGATTTTCAATCTCAATACATCTATCGATATTTGCCAGCATCAAAACCATAATAATATTATATCTAAGCAAATCCAACATAACGAGAAAAGACATTAAACGCCTTGTTGAAAAGGAATTCACGATTCATGTCACCTTCTGACGCAGGAAACTGAGAAGCGTTGGCGCCGACGGGTGGCAATTAGAAAATCCGATGACAGACGCACAATACTGGCTACTGAGTGACAGATTGGTTGAAGCACGCTTAGCTAGTTGTATCTTGGTCTATAAGCATTGAAGTCTAATAATATCTAGGTTTTTCATTATTTGCGCGTTTACATTACCTAAACCAAAACCGGACTTAATGCTTTAGGTATTCTCTGACAGTTAACTAACCACCCTTGGTTGGAAAAACAAGTGGGAGCGAAAGATGCAGAAAAAAAGTATTATTTAGAAAATCATGGGAAATATAGTTAAAAAATAAACAAAGAATATTTTATACTAGCTTTTGCCCGCGCGGCTTCGCCCCGCTCTTCCCTGCTACACCCTACTATACCCTACTCTACTCTACCCTACACTACCGATTTTCATTTTTTTTTTTTCATAAGAACCTTCTCCTCACAATAACGAACACAACGAAAAAAGAATTAGCGAAATCGATCCAACCGTTCACGCGTGATGGCGTGACGAAGGACATAGGGTTTCATTTTTATATGTATAGATTATAAATACCAACCATGTACATAAATCTTTATTAAATGTACATATAAATTTTCTGTACAATTGGGCTTTTTTTCTGACGAAGTCAGTTTTCGGACCGAACAACGGCTGTTGAGACCGCTAGTATATTTATATAAAGCAATGGAAGAAAGTGTTTTAAGACTAACATGAACATGCTAGTTGTTTAGAAAATAGTTCCACAACTTCCGCTTAAATGCATACTGACATGTGGCCGCATTCCACAGAAGGATGGACTGTAGCGTGTAGGTATATGAAGGGAAGAAAGAACCACGTCATAAGTATAAGGAAGAGATTGTAGGGAAAAAAAAATGTAGTATAATTATACGGTCTTCTAAAAATGTTTAAAACAGGTGAATTTGTATTTTGTTTTTTTAGAATTTAACTTATTATGTTACTTTCAGCATAATATGTATGCTATGCGACATAAATGTAAAAAAAAATCTATATTATCATCCCAATAAACTTCGAAGCTTCATTACTGTACTAGGCCATTTTCTATTCATATTTCAAATTAGGAAAACATGTTTATATTATAATACTACTTGTATTAGTGACTGAAAGAATTGAAAACGTCACCACTTGTGCTCTAGGTAAACAGTTAGACAGGCCTGTGGTCTAGTGGTTAGTGACTCGACTGCTTTGCCAGAAACCATGGGTTCTATTTTTGTGTGATGAGCACGATCATTTGTTTCGTGTCGGGGTGTAATTTATCTATAATATGTATTTATTAAATATATAAGCGTGTTTACCAGTTGTCCAATACTCATATCACAAGCTCTACTTAATTTGGAACTAGATTGCGTTGTGTGAAAGTTGTGGATTATTATATTATTATTTTCTTTATTTTTCTTTTTCACATATAATTTTCATTTCTGAAAAAATATCATTATTTTTATAATTGCAACTTACAAATCTTAGTGCAGGTTTGTTTGGCAAAGTTCCGTAAAAGTGAGATAAAGAGTCCAATATTTTGTCTTCAGAGCTGCCGGAGCCACTACTCCGACTGCCACTCTCTCTCGCAGCCTCCTCCAACTCTTTTCGCACCTTTTCAGTTTTTTTTCTGTAAGAAAAATTTTCAGACTCACATAAGAAGAATTTCTCAGCTTCTTTGTTGTGACTTTTATTACCATTTTGACCGCTTTTCCGCGAAGCCATTTCTTAGGCGGACCATTCGATAGAAAACTTTTAATAAACATGACCTATTTCTTACACCCAACCATAAATAATATAACATGCACAAAAACACAGCAATCATAATAATTAGTCTATAGCTTTATGCGTCCAAAGCATCTGCAGACTAGAGCTCATAATTTCCCATACGAAAAAACCAAAGATTATAGAGATGCGTAAATAATATATAAGAAACTTGGTAAAACAATATATATTATAATACGTATATTTGCAGTTATTTCAAGTTGCAACATCGAGACAGTTTGTGTTCGATTTTTTAATTTAAAAATAACAGATATGTCGACTAGGAAATTCTGCATCTACGGACCGCAATGATAAGATTATCGAGCATTGTTGGAGAGATATTTTCCACCAGTAATCTTAGTTTCATCTACCACAAGGGGCCAAGGGGACTACTGACAATATCTGCACAACATCAGTGCACAATCCAAACTATATCAAACATGCACACACATTTCAAAACTCAGTTGCTCAAATAAATATTTAAAAAAAGGCTGTTATTAGTCAAACTTTACTTTATAAACGTTATTGAAGTAACTTTGTTTAACCTTAATAAATATTACCCAATAAAGACAGAAATAGATCAAACGTTAAGTGGATCGATAAAATTAAAATCATATTATTAAACGAAAGCCGTTGAAAATCAAATAAATGTAGCTACATACTTCAAAGGTGCAATGAAATACTAAATAAACAAACGTGCGAACACAACAGCGTAGTATGTATCTTTTTGTAGATACGTTTACTATTTGAAAATGTTATTTCAATTATTAAAATGCACTCGTGACAAAATGAAACTGCATTAATCCGTTATTCTATTTTAAAGTTTAGGTGTTTACGTGTCCCAATGACAATGCCAGAATTTAATGTAACGTATCGAACGTTAATAACTGCACTGGAACCAACCTTGTATGTTATATTTATAGAATGAATACGTTACTGGATGTGTAATGAAAATTCTCTAGGATTTAACGTCGCAAACCAGCAACATGCACACGTAATCAAATGGAATTTAGTAAGTAGGTAAATAAATATGACGCAAATAAATAGAACATTATAGGAAATTGTTACTTCGATTTATGACAGCGACGCACACCGTATTAAGTAATAAGTTCATACTTAACTTCAAACGCATTGTCAAAATATGTTTTGATGCATCATAACGAAAATTACAGAAAAAGAGGTAGGATAACAGACGTTCCATACAAACAAGAGAGGAAAAGAAATCATGAGTCAGTTTCAGAGTGCAGTTAAGACATAAATATATGGGCCATTTTCATGGAGAGATATAATGTTCAATAATGAACGCCACAATGCCTTCAAACCACCACATCATCATTCACATTATGTCAAACTCACCCGAAACTAACTCTACCAAACGTGTTGATGAAAAACGCGGTAGGGTTGCTTGACCTGTTGAAGAAATTAGACAAAAAGCAAAAACAACAAATTATGGG
The DNA here is from genome assembly GCA_929112965.1 of Mythimna albipuncta. Lineage (NCBI taxonomy): Eukaryota > Metazoa > Arthropoda > Insecta > Lepidoptera > Noctuidae > Mythimna > Mythimna albipuncta. Next base: position 11,182,924 of record OV815969.1, on the reverse strand, counting down.
TACTTATGCAAGCCTTCTAAGCCTGGCGGCACACACAAATCCCACTCTAACGACACTTGCCAAAATAAAAATACACATTTTGAACACAAAAAAAAATATAATACTTTATCAATGTGCATAAACTACTATTATTTGTCACGTCTAAATCAATTTGAGTACAGTAACGATCACAAAAGTGAGTTTGCAAAAATATTTGTAAACAAATCGTTTTACACGTGACAAATATTCAACAGTGCAGTGCACATCAAAACTATGGTAGCAGCGACATTCACTGGCAACTAAAATACTCACAGGCAAAAACAAATATATTGAAAATGTATTCCATCAACCGAATGCCCCAATAATAAATAAATTTTCATTAAGCTTGACATAAGTAATCCAATTTTGTAACACAAGATTATAGTCGCCTTTGGAAACGTGGTCTTGGTGCCAATTAATTAGGTACTTAACAAATACTTATAAACAAACTGAAATAAAAAAACATTCCGGGAATTATAGACAAGGATTTTTCATTAAAAAGTAATCAATACTTACTTGATGAAATGTTCATTTTCTTCATTCATTTTATCTGCATCTTTAGCCTTGTATTTTATTAGTCTCTCCACTAACGACCGATTTTCATCCTATAACACAAGAATTGCATGGTAAAGACTTTGCAATTGGCACAAACATAAACACACAGATCTAACGAAAAATAATTAATGAGTACCCTCTTGAAAACTTTACGCATGTTTATTAATTTAGAATCGTTTAAGATTTACACTTGTCTTATCTTAATAAAAAGCTAATTTATTTACGACTTTTCAGAGGAAAACATGGAAATTATCTCTGAAATCAACTCCTGACACACTGCCACGAAATTTTCTATCTGACTGAATGTAAGTGATGTTACTTGAGACACAGCTATAAGCATTTCATACACAGCTGTTATCACGTGATCATCGTAAAATATACAGCGTGCTACATTTTATGATATCCTAGTAATATTTCATTACGTTAAGTGATGTGTTGTTTGAAGCACATAACTTCGCATGGGCATGAGGCCATCGTTCTATTTGCGTTAAGCCCGGTACCAAATCAGGATTGGTTCACCTACTCGACTTCCTTTGATATATTATAAGATCAACAAGTTTTGACGGCTGTAGTGTGGTGTGCCGTTATCTAAGACTAGTTATTGCCAGTTATAATTGAAACAGCTTATCAGGTAATACCGTCTGATTAATTCATATCTAATTGTAAATTAAACGAAGATTGAACTAAATATGTGTAGCTTTTAACCCAAGCAGCTTTTAAGCATTTGAAATTGAGTTTGTCAAACTCTACTTTAGCCTGAAAACCTGTCAAAATTTGGCATTTAAGTAGGGCTTAAGATATACTTAACTCAATATACACATAGACTTAAGGCGGGTTTCTGCCGCCTTAAGTCTATGCCATCTTAGGCTTAAAATATGATTTTCTGATCGAACTATTAAGTCAAATTAATTATTTTATAATAACTTAATAAGAATTAACTAAAAAGAAAAGAAGGCGTTAACTTAAAAGTCAAGATAAGATTTTAATAACTACCTATAGGAGACTAAATACTGTTTTACCGGGTTTCTAAAAAAGTAAGAGGTTCTCACTCGGAAGTCGCTGATAAAAAAAAAAACTAAATCAGAAATACGAACTTCTGAAATTATAGTTCTTTACTTTTTACTATGAAAAGTTCTTTGTTATTTAATTTTCATTGTTTTTTTTTTCTATTAAAGCCGGTTGTATTCTTAAATGACACACTGTACAACATTATCATCTAATTACAAGTTCGACTGAATAAGTTGAACTCTGAAAATCCTGTGTAAAATAATGCAACAAGAAATATGAAACACGCTGCATAATATTATAAAGACAGGCTAGAATCAGCTTGGATCATTGCCAAATTTTAAATGATGCTATAAAAATCTAAAGTTCCAGTGGAAAAAAATCAAATTCAATAACGACCACCAGTAGTATGCCAAAAATATTTTACTCAGTATAAACAAAAACAAGAAAGCTTCAAACATAGTGGAACGTATCTTTTTACTGCTTCTAACAAGGCACAGAGGAAGCTCAGATGAGCAAATGCTTAATTACCCAGTGATAAAATCGTTGATTCATTACTCAACGTCGTGTTTAAAAGCTATTTTGAAATAAGTGTTCAGTGTGGAAAGCCGGGAAATCTGTGGTACCGTGAATTAGACAATAATGTTGCTTCGCGGCGATGCTGAATGAATAACAACTGTGTTGTCCGTAATTTATAGCGAGTAAGACTTCTTTTGTATAATAACAGTATTTAGACTTGGCTGGGTGTGAAGTGAATTATGTGTATAAATAGTGATGGAAAGAAATGCCAGTTTTAGATTTTTGCTCAGTTTTGTTTAACAGTCTGTAATAAATTACAAGACGCATTTTTAGAAGAATTGAAAGGATTGTTTTTTTCCTCGCCATTACTGTTCCTCTGCTGGGCAAAGGCCTCTCCAGGTCCTTCCACACATTTTACTTCCGCGCCCACTCGAATTAGTCCTCGTAGTACACGGCTAGATCATCTTGTTATGTCTATTTTTATTATAGATAGGCTCGCGTTTGACCACTATCTCACATGTTAGTGAGCGATGAAGTGGTCGACGCTGGAGCGCGATTGCCTAGAAGTAACCTATTCACTCTAGATTTAAAGACCCTAGGTTGTAGCTATCAGAAAACACAGACTCTGGCAGGAAATTCCACTCCTCAGCTGTACGCAATAAATGTTTCCACAATGTTTTGTACGTATGAGCATTATCTGGGTCCGCCTCGTCAGCTCTTTATTCTACAGGAACTCACTGCGTGGCAAGTCTTGCCCAACGGTCACTGTGCATACGCTTGACGTGACCCGCCCGAACCACTTGAGAATGGTTTCTTTTAGTTTCGCCGATTTTTTTTAAATTATCTACCTACTGTTAAGTTCTTAACACTTTTAGTGATACCTGGATAACTGGGAACTCTAGGGATCTAGGAGTTTTTTGGCTTTTCAGTTATTCAGTTTCCCAAGTAGCAAAGTTCCGTAGGAGCAAAGTAAGGCCGATGCACACTAGCTAGGACCACCGCGGGGAATTTCAGAAGGGGAAACCCGTAGTCCTAGAATGCAAAGGGCAACTGAAGGACAGTGGTGTGATTTTAGTCAGTAAAAATCTGACACGCCCTCACGCACCACCCAAGGACGAGAGATGCCATTGGATGATTTCCACACGTAAAAAAAGTTGCAAAGCTCAAAATGACGTCGTCTCATTTGGATATTGAAGAAATTTGGATATTTGTAAACAAACGTGTGAACCTGTGGCAATATTTAAAATGTACTTTAAATAATTCATGAATTGTTTCATTTATTGAGGCTGTTGAGAGAAAAAAGTCCCAAAAAAGAAAGTAGGCAGAATACATCTAAAAAGATATCTCGACTATTGAGATTTATTATTCTCAAAAACAATAATGAATGACAATGAGTTCCGATACTTTTTCATTGAAATGCGCTCTATTAATCACACTAATATTATACAGTTTGTGTGTGTGTGTGTGTATGTTTGTTATTTGTTAACGCTTGAACGGCTGAAAGGATTTGGATGAAATTCGGCACATGGGTAGATTAAGTCCTGGAATAGCACATAAGGTTAGGTTAACACCCATGAGTGGGTGGAATGAAATGGGTGATAACTGGGTTATCACCCACTTCTTTCCACCCACTGTGTGTTTCGGCCGGGTGAAAACTTAATATGTACATAATTATGTCGGATTTTTTAAATTTACCTATCTAACCGACTACGGGGAGGGGAAGTGTAGCGGCCGCGTAGCGATTCCCGTGCCATACAATTTGACATTGTTACCTGATCACACTTTTACTTTGAATAAAAAATAACTGACAACGATTTGCTTATGAACTGTTCCCGATTCATTTTACTGCGTATTTATTGGACCCCACAACCCGAGGAATTACATTGATGAAATAAGTACATGAAGTAGGATAAAGTATGAGTTTTAACGAGATGAAAAGTCAGGATGCTGTGGCGCTAAGTTCTTTGAGGAGCGCTTAGAGACCGCTCCTCAAAGGGCTTATTGGCAAGCACTACCAGCAGACGAAGATGGTTTAATCTTCGCCCCTCAACAATTATTGATCCTCAAGAATTGATTATGCTATGCTATGTGTATATTTTTAAATAAATACTACCGTACTTAAATGTGTCTGATTTGGATAATGGGTGAAAACGGGTTAAATCCCAAACCACCAGTTTTAACCCAAACGGGAAGAATGGGTTATTACCCGTTATTTATCTCGCCGTGTTCTAGTGGAGGCGATCGACGGCAACGACTTCTCCCATCGGGCCTTGGTACAGGCCATGTTACCGGAGCGACGAGGAAAGGCAGCAATAATGCTAGGCGGCTGCACACGTAAGGGAACGACCCTCACGCCGCCGGGATCTCGATCCTGATCTCTAGACACCGTAGGCGCAGGCTTGCGGACGGCGAAAAATGGGTAGCCGTCCGTGCCCAAGTCGTCGACGGCGCGTAGTGTTCCATGCGCGTCTCAAGGAGATGTGAGCAAATCTAGGGGCCCAGCAGGGTTAAAACATACTGAGGCCATGGAATAAAGCGCCGTACGCGCCATCCATCCTGACGTACGTCCTGCCAAGGCCATACAGATAAAATAACGATAAATCAGGGCCAAGTGGAAAATTTTTGTTAATTTTAATAAAAAATAGAAAATAATTTTAGTTTTTTTTTTATCAAACACTTTGTATTTCTTGGTTGAACGATCTTTTTGTTTCAAAATTTCGATTTTTAGTAGTCGTATTGTTGTACGATCACTCCTTTTTTGCACCTGGCAGCCCTGATTTATCGTTGATTTTATCTGTATGGCCTTGGCGGGACGTACGTCAGGATGGATGGTGCGTACGGCGCTTAAGTAAAATGAACCCCGCGGCCCTGGAACACAAGGCAAAGAAGGTACAAACGAGTGGGTTGTAGTTAGTAAAAGTCTGACACCCTCGCGCTCCCCCCAAGGGCGGGAGATGTCATTAAATGATTTCACACCAAAAAGTAACCCGCTATCTTATCTTTCTCTAGTTTTGTCAGTACAAGTCTGACTTTCTCTCTCTCACTCACTTCCTCCTATGTGGAAGGAGACATTTGATAAATTTTCTTAAAAAAGTTGCAACTGCAAACTGCTTGCATTTTTCTTTGATAAAATTGATACCAACCACGGAAACGAACAACGACTCCTCGAGAAAGATTGACCACCTCAGAGTATTGAGGGCCGACATTTTTAATTGTAGGAAAACGTTTGACCAAAAATTTCTGATTCGACATTACATTACTGCTTACCATCGGGTGGGATCGGAGTCAAGAACTAGTTTATACTAATTAATAAAAATAAATAAAAACATTCTTCAGTCAGAACTCGTTGACTTGAAAATCTGCTATTATAGAATTGTGGGCACAGGTTTTTTATTTTATTTTATAGCTAATGAGTCCAATTCCTCGCTAGTGTCTGTGTTTCTTGATAGATATATTCTTTATTGTACACCCATAATAAAAATTACAATAAGAACTTGAAATTAATAGGGTGTCACAGTGGGCGGTCAACGGAGGGTATTTTAGTTAAGAGTAAATAGGTTATTTCTAGGTAAGCATACTTCAATGTCAGTCACATCATAGGTATCCATCAGGTGAGATAGCTGACCCGGCAAACGTTGTTTAGTCATATAAATTATCAAATAAATCGAATCGAATATTATAATCGAGGAGGATGAAAAAAAACTTTTCTCATAACTACCAAATAATGTATTTAAAACAAAATATAAAAAATCGGTCGAGCCGTTTCGGAGGAGAGCGACTACAACTATGACACGAGATAATTAAATATTATTTTATATTTATTTACACCTCTCGTGCTAGCCAGCTTAAAGTTGCCTGCGTTGGATACGACAAGTTCTGAGTGTAATTATTATTTTTTTTACTTCTTTGGTTTTGCGTCACGGTCAGACTGACAGACAGCATCCTTTGTCAAGCCACGAGGTCTTAAAAAATAGTACAAAAACAAAACATTCTTTTAAAATATACCTGAGCTTTCCTTAATTTATCTTCTATTGCTGCAAAAGCTATCTGTAAGGCCTGGTGTTCATCTCTCAATACTTGATTTAATCCTTGTAATTCAGTCATATTTGTTTCATACATTTGAATTTCAGCTCGCAGAGAAGCTATTACAGCAGTATTTTCTGAAATTCTAAAAATAAAAAAATATGTTCAGTGACAAAATATAGAAACAAGATTTTTATTTGCCGATTTTTTAACAATACATGAAAATGGATTCATAACTCCATATCACGAAGTCTATAACTTCAAGAAGGTAGAGAACAAGCTCATAATGCAATCCATTTGACGGCCTAAATTGAACTGGAGTCTGTGGAGCTATACATATGGTGTATAGATCCATTCCTTTTCCGCTGGTAAGCTTGTTCTTTTATCACGCCATAGCAAGGCCCCTGAACGGAAACGTTCTCCGGTTACCGTACGCAAAATACGCGCTTTAGTCGTGTAGTTGCGGACAACAGCCCGTAGTACCTATACCTACCTATAACGTTCTCCGGTGCATCCAGATTTCATCAGTATTAACATAAAATATACACCGTTTTGGCGGGACCAGTAATACGAGAGTACTCATGCGGGTTTACAATTTTTCATTAGAGAATTGGATTTATACGACGCGCCGATCTGATTTATTTATTATACCCAGCACAATCTTACCAATAAGCGATTTAACTTGCCATGTGTGATGTGGTTGTTTTAATTATGCAAATTGATTCTTAGTGGATTCGTGACGTAAAATTGGTGAAGGTTTGTTCTCAAGTGTATACACAGCTGGTCAATATGCGGAATCATTGAAACAGGCGCGATTTTGGTAGAACGGAGTAGTAAAATATTAAGTACTGATGACGAGGCAAATATGGTCTCAGACTTTAGCCTGCCCAAAAGGCAACAAAGGGGGCGAACAAAAAAAATATTTATTCCTAAATCTAACTCGTGAAACATATTCCATCGTTCCATAAAAGAAACTGATTTATAAATAATCAATTTTAACCTCTAAAACATCATAATATTCAATAGTTAATTAATAATGAGTTGGAACCGGATTATATGCATTTACATATTTAAGCCATCCTCAGCGGTATTGGCATATTTTAACCTATTGGAACATTTACAATATTTTTCCGAGAGCAGTGCAATCGCCCTGCGTTCCAAAATGCGATAAAAGCAATCAAATCGCTAATCCGATGTGGCATACTTTGCTAACGAATCAGCGCACTCATTTCCAAAAATTCCCGAGTGACAGGGGGATCCAGGTTATCTCGATGTCAAAGCCATCTTGGGAACAATCAAATAGCAAATTCTATGAACGCGACAATCGCCTATTCATGTGATGTGTGAATAGAAAGCTATTAAGACGACTTTTATTGTTTTCCATCTACATATTGGTGCCATGTGCCAACCATTTTAAATAGGTTTGATTAAAAATCACTTCACATTTTCGGTTCTTGACCAAACTTTCCCTTATTTATTGCATGAGTCATCTTAAAACACAAATATAACTTACATAATATCTTTAGCTTGTAGCTGTTTTTCCAAATCGTGTACTTTTTCATTAAGGCTCATAATCTGCTGTGCATTTTCCCCTCTTCTCCGATGCATAGAAGTTAATTCTTCTTGTTGGACTAAGATTTTTTGCTCCAAAGCTTGTATCCTTTCATTGCTAGCTGTGCCTGGAATTGAAATAAATATTTTTGTGGATTAAAAATATTAAATAAATAAATATAGGAGGAATAGGAAAAATAAGCTAAAATGTTCACATAGATAGTGATAAACCTGGGAAGGTAATGATCATAAAAAAATAGTGTGATTCAAAAATATTGGCATTTAATTCTTTCATCATAATTGTCATGGATGGATGAACTTTGAAATAACTTTGTATGAATGTATGAATTATTTTAACACCCACTCATACCAACCATCAAAATCTGAATGGTGTCTTTCGCCACTCTAAAATCAACTTAATGTGTATGCTAGTAAAGTTGCATTTTATTTGACATGTCATTTACATGAATTGGAAAAAATAATTAACTGGATATTTCAATTTATTGATGTTAGAAAGTAACAGATTCTGAACAAATTTTGCTCCATTTGGTGTAAGGCATTCTGATGTGAAGATAAACAAATAAATAAACTTCCACAATATGTTATTCAGAGCCTGAGAGGCCAACTTTCTTTTCCTAATTATGTGTACCCAAAACGTGTGAAGCATTAATGAATAGTCCATTTGTTTAGACTTTAGACCCAAGACTTTTCAACTAATGATTATTCAGATCCTATTTACATAATGTAATTGTTTCGGGTGAGGTCATTTCTAATGGGTTAGAGTGAGACAAATTCTGTGATTTATTTTGTTGTACATATAAAAATTCCTTACACTAAGAATTACTTCTGTACCATAGGTGCATTCACAGACATAACCTCATCAATGTTACTAATTTAGCTACTGCTTACAGATGATTCATCAACTTTTACATTAACATTACACTGTACAAGAAGATTACAGACTACAAAAACATTTTATCTGGTATCAACCTTTGTTTGTCTTGTCTTGCTGACAGCATTATTAAGATATCTCGTCCATCACAATATGATTGATGTTCCCAAATTAGCATATATCCTTGATATTTATAGACATTTCTTTCTTGTCTGTAGTGAACTCGTTACTTCCTCTAATTCTATTATTCTCTAAGTCATATGTTGCCAATTACTTTTACTTACTATTATTATTTATATTTTTTTATTTATTATATTACTATTTAGAAGACTCGGTTCTGCATAAGCTGTGGTTGTCTATAATTGAGTATGCATCATGGGACTAGGTTACATGCACTAATTTTTATTTCTAAGCTTTGTTTTTGTAAATACTCATTGGTAATCCTTAAATAAATAAATAAATAAGTAATTAGATAACTGTTTAGAATACTCACCGGTACCAGATAAAACGCTATCGTTTCCTGTGAACCTAATTCTTTCATTGAGCAAAGTCAGCTGTAGATTTTCATTTTTCAATGTGTTCACATTATCAAATAGTCTGCTCTCTGAAAATGACAAATTCATACGCTTTAGCTAAGAAATCACAAGAAGCAAGGCCCCCTTGAAGATCGTCAATATAAAACATGTAGTAGTATCTTTTGTCAGTAACTTATCTAAGTTACAAGTCAGAAATCACATCTCAAGGGAAGGAACTGAAAGGATAAAAGGGGCCAGGATACAGGCTACCAGAGAGTTTTGACATTATGATTAATTCATTAAACACCAAGCGAATTAAACACCAGCCATTCACTCTTTCTTTGTTTCTCTATTGTGTCTCTAATTACGGTATTCAAGTTTAATTATTAACAGTCATCCAAATATATAATTATAAAATGTGTATTGTCTAATATTAATCCTTGGCATAATGGCATTGCATAATCAGCCTCATGTTCCCTTTACTGACGGCCTCTTCTCTTCTCTATGAGAGGGAACATGCTGTAATCCACCGAGTCCATTTGAGTGGAAATTGTGACAAAATTCCAGGTTTATTATAAATTCTAGCCGTATTTCAAATCATGCTTTTGTGTTTTCATGCTTGTTTCTCAACAGGTTTTTGAAAAGTGTGTAAGGTTACGATAATTTTTGTAATACATTAATGGAATTCTCAATAGTTTAGTGAATAAATCATTTTAATTACCAAGAAAACCCAACAAACTTTGATACTTCATAATGTATCAGTATCTGAGAAAAAAAAAGGTTAGAATTTTACAAGATTTATTTTAAACTAACAAATTCTGTTTCTACAATTACCCAGTGACTTAATTCATTAAACCCCAAGCGAACGCCGGCGTTCACGCACCTATTGTATTTCTATTGTGTCTGTGATTTCCATGATTGAAAGGTTAAACATAAAATGGTAAATAGAATGCCTTTCACAGAACATTAATATTTTGTTGATTAAATGTAGGTAGGTCAGGTATTAACCTGAATCATTCCATTGCTGCATGACGCATTATCAGACATTGTGTTAGATTGTTTATTTAGAAATAAATATTCATGGGCTGTGTTATCATTGATCATATTTTATCTCTGATATGTAATCATAAGCTAACACAGGTAACTTTACCATTGTTAGAAGGCATTTCTACAAATATACTGTGGCACTATTAAAATACAAAACATGACTATTATTACTGTTCGGCGTAAACATCTCGTTCTAGGTTTAATTCCATTGTGTTAGAGAGAAGATATACATGCAAATAATGTTGGTTATAATCATACCGCCAACTAAAGTAATTAAAGGCCATGATAACAAACGGAATTATGCACAAACTATCAGTGAAGAACAATGGATTATTCTTCTAGTAATAAATCTCGTCTATTTGATAAATTACTAAAATGTCAACACAAAGACGACCATAGGTTAAGTTACTTACGAAAGGCAATTATATCCTGAAACGCCGCAGTTTCATATTTATTTCTAGCTTGAAGCTGGCTTATAATCCTGTTCCTCCAGTCACCACCTTCCATTTTGGCTGTGCAGTTAATTAACTGATACAAAATAATTATTTTAATAACTCCGGATCAAAACAAACAGATGTCATAATGTTCGACGGCAATCATTCGGTATTAACAAAGACAGCCCGTAATGTTTAATATAGTAAACAAGTTATGCGCATTAACTACACCTATTTATGTTCTAATTGCGACAGGAAAAGCAGAAATATCCGAAGATTTTTATGTTTTTCTGAAGCAGTGCAAATGACAATACGTTAAATCACATCTGACACTGACAGTTCGTAGCAATCAACATGAAGTTAAATGACAGTTCTGACATTTGACGTACTTAGAGAAGTTAATTTAAAACTCGACTAATTGTGTAAAATAGGTTGACGGACTCATAAAATACTAGTTATATGGAATATGGATATGAAAATTAAGAGCGTAAGTATATATTTCGAGATTCTTAAACCATACATTTTTTTAAGGTGTAATGTATTTCTTGCAGTTTTGTTCCCTGTGAAACTGCTAACCAAGATATATTGAGCACACTGTGAATGAAACCGCAAAAGGAAGATCGTCAACTTTTTTGGGTTTAGCGTTTCAGACCCCTCTGAACAAACCAATAGACAACCTTCTCGTTTTCGCAGAATTCTTTAGGCTCAGGGCCATGGTAGCAAAAAAATTAAGCTGACCAGCTCGGAGCATGGAAAGCTCATTTTGGTCCCACAGGACAATGTGGATGAAAATTTACAAGTCACCTGCCTGCTATACATAATATAGTTGTAACGGTACGTACTACTTACATAATAATATATTTACTATCATACCACAACGTCCACAACACATGCGGTCATGCATCAATGATGGTTTTAATCATAGCTGGACGTAGGTACAAAACTACAAAGTACTAGTAGGTAGATACTACTGGCGGAATATAAATGCGGAGTACGTCAATAGTTTTATTGTTATGCATATTGATGGAATACAAAGCAATAAACCAGGCTTCAATTTACCGTTATTGCATCGATTATTGCGATGGTTTGGTAGTCTATCTAGGTAGTAAGGTTATTTATGTATAGGTAAATAAATAAAAGGTTTAGTTACAAATACCGGCACGGATCTTTAGCGCTGTCTTGAACTTAAAATCACGCAGACTTGAATGAGAAGTGAAGTAGGAAGGTATTAGGTTGTGACCGACCGAAGGTCGATTTCGGCCGAAGCCGATTAATTGGCAATCGCCACAACCTTCGGCCGAAGCCAAAGCCGAAGCCGAAGGTTTATAAGCTCTTAGTAATTTTGTTCAATATTGTTCACAAGCTATAATTATTATTATTATAAATAATTTTGGAGAACTGTTGGATCACTGTTTATTCTATAAGTATTTAATTCTGTACCAATTCTGTTTTTATTCTCGTCGACAAGATTGTTTTCCAGACACCTAACCAAATCGCGGAGAATCTCATTTGCGACTTATAAGATAGTGACGTAATTGACCAACACCATCTGTAGGTTTTTAACAGTATTAATACTGCTCAACGCGGGACCGGTATACATCTTTGGTCAATAGATGTCACTAAACAAAAACTAAAAAGTTCGGTTAAACAAATTTCAAAACTTCAATATTGATGGTTCTCTGATTTATTTGTAAAAAAATAATCATTTATTTATTAAAGTAATTCACAAATTACAATCAGATCAATCAATCAGTCTTTGTCTTACTTGACTAGACCGAAACTATACTAATAAATAACTCTCACTCAGTCTTTCAACTCTTTGCTCGGCCCAAAATCGGCCGAAGCTGAAGATTTCGCCGAAGGTGGCTTTTTTAGCCGAAGGTGGCCGAAGCCGAAGCTTCGGTCGAACACGTAATAAGTCTCTTTAGTGGTATCAAGTGAGACGCGGGAGCTGGGAGTACATCTTTGTAGTTACAGTGATCGGCTCGACGATATGTACGATGCGCAACTTGATCCTCACTCTTTTGCTGAGCGCTCAAGATTCGTACCGGTATCTATATAACTTTAAGTAGGTCTCTAATAGAAGTACTTGCATTCTAAGGTAGGTAGATGCGCTAGGCTGAAAAATAACAGAAGTAGGCGACCCGTATACGTATATAATTATCTATAGGTAGCTACGAGTACATTAATACCTATGTATGTATATATCATTGACTTATAATGTACCTAGTATATATCGATGGTATATAATATATATCTTTATGTATAAAAGGAGAAACTGCTGACATATCAACGCGCCCTGGCTGGATGTTTTGATTCTTGAAACCTTGATTCTCTCGTGAGACTGCCACAGGCAAGTCCAGTTAAGCATACGACAACCTCTTAAGTTGACTTACGAGACGCCACTCAAAAAAAAAAAAAAAAAACTTGTCAACGCACAGCCAAAACTAATGGGACCAGGAGCGTGAAATTTTCTAACTCCATCTCATTGGCACGGCTGACACAGCTAGTAGTAGTAACGCCCCCAAAATGAAAGCATGTCGCTATCGCTAATAATTGAAGAACTTATGTAACTTAGTTCGCGGTTGTACGCGGTATAAATGAAGAGGCGAAACGCTAAGTCTGGACCGTAGAGGTTTCAACAACATAAGGGTGGATATTCGCCGTACGTCGATTTGTCCGATGGTAGAAACGAGATGGCCGAATCAAGTCATGTAAATCCTGCGCACACTCTCCAAAATGCAACCTTAAAACACCGAAAGGTTGGCTAACCTACGCCTGTGCTCAAGGCTTTGAATATTGGACTTAACCAAATCTGGATCACCAATCAGCCTCTTCGCACGCCTTTCCACCGAGTCCAAAGCTGCTAGGTAGGTAGCACTTTGCAGCACTTTTGGAAATGCCGGAACAAAATGCACGACTGAATCATCGTGAACACCATGTAAATCGACATCTCATGACTGTTCAGGACCAAAATGGCCTTCAGAAATGCACTAAAACAATATGACATCTGAATCGATCCTGCGACGACTTTGCGAAGCTGATGTAAAAGTCTTCCTATGCTATACCTATGCTAGCAAATGGCACGAAACTGATCAGAGAAAATCAAGTTGCCAGGTCACAGTCGTTGTTTCCATATCAACATTCGATCCTGCTGGAACTCTGTCTGCAATACTGCGATTTGTCACGGCAGCGGAGTTTCGCCTTGACGTTGTATGTCCATAAGCATTTGCGCAAGTCGTGCATGTGTGCAAAGACTATGTACCTAATGATTAATAATATTTTCGAAGTAGGTACCTACCTAGCATTGACTTATATATACATATCTCGATGTTACCTACCTAGGTATACTCACTCTTTCATTGGCAAATGTATCTACATTATGCCTACCGCAATATTAGTTATTCAACTTCATCCAATTTAAAAGGTGGGTGTATATTTATAACATTAATATTGTTCAATACAGATAGGTAGCTACTACTTACCTACCTTGTAATCGTTATCATCCTCCGTCAAGGACCTCATTCATCTGGACTTCGACTGTTACTATTCAATTAAGGATTGGAAATTCAATTATAAGTTTTGAGAGTCAGAGCTGAGAGCTCAAGGTATGCGCTCAGGCGTCTAAATTAATTCGTACTTTGAGATATGATTATCTGTTTACCGTTTATTAGACCACTGGGATTATGCAGTATCTGTTGAACGGAGTTGATTAGGGGGATAAAAGAAAAAGTTTAAGCCGATTGGAAGTATCGGAACCGCTCTAGTCAACCGTGTGACTGTGAGTGGCTTTATGTGAGCCGTCATTAAACTACTTTATTAATGCGTCGATGCTTTTAGCGTTTCTACTTTTCTTTAGTAAAAAGGGTTATTTTTGAATACCTATTTGGTAGGCATATTATTATTACAGTGAGTAGGTTATTAAATAAATAGAACGGTTATTCTTATGATAATATAATTAAAAGTTGTTTCATCTTATCTATACTTATAATAATAAATACTCTATATGTGTTTTTTAGGGTTCCGTACCTCAAAAAGAAAAACAGAACTAATAACCTCTCAGTCGCCCGAATGGCCTGCTGACCATGTATTTGTGCGGACAACCAGGTAACAACAAGCTTATAACTTTGATTTTTTTATGATACAATTATGAAGTTTTGTACATAGATTCTTTATAGAAGAATAATAGACACGACGTGTTTCGTAACTACTAAAACTAATGTTTTATTTATTGAAATCAGAGAGCATAGCGCAAGTTTGTTTTACGTTAAACTGCGTGTTGCAATCGACATGTTTATGAAGTATGGCGCTCTGTTTGGCTCTCCAAGTTCTTAGCCAAAAGAGCCAAACCCGGTATACGTTTCGATCGCATTAACGTAAAAAGAACTCGTACCACACCGCACACTGTATTGAAATAGTAGCTCTCTTGCTGGCAGGTACGAAGACATTGCAGATTTTTTCCCGGTAGGAGCTTTTTATTCCGCAAAGTTGCGAGTCTATTCTCTTGGAACAGATTAAAAGGTGCAACTTAAACAAATTCGTCCGAAGTTTAATCCCGATCGCGGCTAATCACCTAATTTATTAACACAAAGGAGTCACTTGAGAATTCTGAATGTATAATTTTGCGATAATTACATTATAGGGGAATCAAATACGGTAGCTATTTAATATAGAATAAGGTGAAGTAACTTTTAATTGCACCCACAAGCTTTGAATTTATTAAAAACTGGGCAAGTGCAACTCGGACTCGAGCATTGTGGGTTCCGTACAAACTTACCTGTGAAATCAGTTCAATTCCCGAATTGAGTTACGAAGATTTTCTAATGGAAAAAAAATTGTGAGGCGTGAGTAACTACAAATTTACATATTATTGTATTTATATTATATTTATATGTATTTATTTATATTATATTTATACTATTGTATTATGAGATCTTGCTTCATGTTTAGGATTCTAGGTCAACAGGAAGTACCCTATGAATTTTGATTCCCTTGAGAGTGTCGAAATATAAGTTTTTTTGTGACTTTATGTCTGCCGTATCTTTTTTCGTTAACTCAGAAGTTTGATTTTTTCACAGCTTGAAGGGACAGCAGACCAGGGTATATAGTGTTAATTTCAACACGATACTTCCACGCGTTCCCGAGATAAAGGGTCTTGATTATAAGGTGATATTATCTACCTATACAAGTAATTTGCTACCGCACCCAGCTGTGAGCTAGCGCCTAATGCCCGCTATGATCTGCAGTGCCCAGTGTTGTACTTAGTGTAGGTGGTGTCTAACTTGTGACCTTATTAAAATATTTTTGGGAAAAAATGTTGGTAACATGGTGTAAAAAATATTGGCATCGATTCAGTTACTGATTCTGAACAAACTAATGTCTATTCCGATGGATGCGAGACGCACAGGAACATTCGTTGTGGCGACGCTTGGGGGAGGCCTATGTCCAACAGTGGACGTATATCGGCTGGAATGGAAAATGATGATGAATATCTATTCAGGTTACGGTAATATACTAAAAATAATGTTATATAATATAACAGGTATCTTCCTATAACTTTTTATGCTGACTAACTTCGATAGACCAACTTCGCTAAAGAAGATTGCGGTTCCACTATTGCAATTTTGCCCAAGTTAGAATTTTAAGTCCCTAATGTGCTGCGACCGTTTTACAGGCTAAGATTACAACCTGACGACTGCCGAGGGTTGCATCACGGTCCCAAACTGAAAATTAAGTTGAAGTGTAGATGTGTGAGAGCTGAGGTTATGGTCCTAAACTCCTAACCCACGTTCCTCATCACTTGCCAAGTTGAAAATGGATATGGAACTGTTTTAAGTTAGGCTTTTAAATGATAACATCGTTTGACGCTGTTACTAAATGATTTCATTCATTTCTGTCTACTGTCATCAGAATAAATATTTAAATCTTTCTTAGATACTTTGCTTTTCGTCACATAATCCTTACCTATTTGGTTGTGTTCTTTATTTCATTTTTCTTTTTTTGAAAATCTCCACGTCCGCACAAGGAATAAATCCAGTATAATATGTAATTGCACGTACCTACGTAAGACATCCAGACCATTTTTTTTTATGTAGGAAATCATTCAGTAGCATCTCCAACCCTTGGGTGGAGAAGGGCGTATCAGACTTTTATTGAATAAAACCCACTCTTAGTTCCTTCGTTGCCTCTCATTCCAGGGCCGGGTTTTCTTTTCAGAAGCGAACCCATGGCCCCAGTGGACTTCTGCTGGGCTCTTACGGTTTGCTGTCATCTCCTTGAGGCGTGCGTGGAACGCTATGCGCCGTCGACGACTTGGGCTTGGACCGGACAGTTACCGGACGGACGGACGTCGAGCTAAGACACCCAGACCTGGAACATTTATCGCGGCAACCGAAGCCGCGACACGCAGCGTAGCCAACCGCTTAATCACTGCACTAACCATGTGTTTGTGTGTGTTTCTGTTGACTACATTGTCCCACAGCTGCACAAAGGCCTCCCTAAAAAGCCCTCCAGGTATTCTTTTTCTGTTAGGGCCGACGCTACGTTGAGCGGGCGCCCGCGCTGTCCTATACACAAGTACTCCTCCGCGGTGACAAGCACGGGCACGGGTCGGGGTGAGCCGCGCCCCGCTCCTATTTTGCTACTTAATAATGCATTAAAGTTCTCTATCGAAAAACATGTACACTGTTAAAGTTTAAACAGCGACACTGGGCAGGTAATAATCCGGTTTCTGCTACGGAGACCGTCGCACACGACACGTGCGACGTCACACGATGGTATCTCGCGCAGGCGCCCGCTTAACGCAACGTTGTCCCTTAGGTAGGGACGTACTTTTGTGGTAAAAACAATCATTATGAAAGTGACTATAGGTCTAGTATACATACGTAGCTCTACACTACATCTAAACAAGTAACACCACGCCCAAATAAGAAACAAGATCGTAAATACGCACTGAATGATGTAAGTTACTTTCATAATTAGTTACGTTTGGACATTTGAGCCGCAAAATTCTACAAGAATGCGTCCTCAAGACAATTGAGTGGTTTAGTTTATCCAAGTGTCTCGTTAGAGATGTCTTACAGAAAGACTAATGCATTTAAGACGGTCGCTGGAACGATGTTATCGCATTTTCGCGCTGTATATGTGCTATAAAAGACGTAACAAGTTTGTGTTACTTCTTCCTGGGTACGCCATGTCCGTATTTTGGCTTTTGAAGGGTATTTTTTGACAACATATGACGTGAAAGTTTCTATCGTAAATTATGACTTTGACCCCTGAGTTTGTTTTGGTGGTTTTCCTCAAGGTACCTAGTCAGCTGGGAAACACCGGCCCCATCTACTTAGTTTAATCTGGTTGAAATTGACGTCTAAAAGTGTTCTTTATAACCTATTTGTAAAATAAATATCATTAATGTACATATTTACTCGTATGACAGACTAATAAATATGTACAGACCTAAAAACTTTAATATATATTATTATTATAAGGTACTTATGTAGTGGCCAGATAATAGAAATAGATCACCTTCATGATATGGCCAAATAAAACTGGCCAGATTGTTTTAAACGTTAAAGTCTAATGATATTTCAATCCTCGTTTGCCCAGTTTCTTTATACCTTTCATTATCATTGAAATCCTACATCAATGAACAAGGATTGACATAACATCAAAATATGTTACCTTTTACCATATCATAAAGTGATCAAATCTTAGATAAGTCCACGACATATACTTAATAATGTAAATACATCATTATTTCTTGAATGGCAGGCAGGCGTTAAGAAATAATTTAAGTTAATTTTAGAAAAGGCGCCAATAGGTATAAAATTATTGCTCATGACAGTCACGACTGTACCTATTTTTTTTTTCAAGATAATAATCTACATTATTTATAAGGAAAAAAGACTTAGATAAGTAAGATATGTAAGTAGTTATGTTAACGATATACAAACCTACGGTGTATTTATATTACAAAATTAGAAGATAAACTAGCTAAACACTCTAATGAAGTTTGGTCACCAAAAAGATCTTTAGATAACGATTTCAGCATCTATATCTATACAATGTTCATGTTAAGTATTTATTGGTAAAATAAATCGATTATAAAGTTAGAGAATCGCCACCCAGCCGGTGTGGAGCGCAATATATTCGGCTTAATAGTGTAATTTTGCAGGCTCTTGCAATATCTTGCGGTGAACTCGACCAACCCTCTGCCAACCCTGACAGACGCCAGATTGCATGCAACATTCTGTCGTTAGCAGACGGGATTATAGTCACCTCACTGAGGCGATTTGTTTACCTACGTGTGAAACTCGTACTAGGTAGAAGTCTATTCTAGTTGATTAGATGTATCTACATACAAAACGGCAAGATACCTACCTCTTTATTCGTATGTACTTAAACGATACATAAAAATAAATTGTTAAACATAAAAAGTAACTGTAAAATTCTTTCAAAGCAAGACACTATTACTGAATATTTGACATCGGTAGAGCTATTTGGCAATGTCTTACCTAAAAATATAAAGTGAGGCACTGACGCCGGATCAGAGCAATAAAAGGTCGCGAGTTTCGAGTCATACATTATTTATGGGGGGTTCTATCGACAACACCTTCTAAAATCAATATAGGAAAAATCACGCTATGAGATTCTTGAGCCTAATCAAATAAAGCGGGTGAAAGTTAAAATTGGAAGAAGTGGGAGTCATGCCCTTGAATAATTCATTAATTTGAGATAAATGTAGTTAGTGTTGAAACCGACGACTTGAGTCTCGAAGTAAAAGTAATGCTCTAAGTTCGTGAATTTTGCAGGAGATTTAATATGTCAATTCTGTGAGATTAAATTAGATATGTAGGTATATGTATGTACCTACTGTACCTATTTTGGTGCAGCCGTGAGACACAACTATATTTTTGCTATTTTTGTTTTGTTTTGTGGTACGTAACTATTGTGTAGATACATAATAATATGTGCCTTGTGCTGTACCAAATAAATTATTACATGCTTTTATTTAGTTTCACCTGTCCCGATGTTTGTCTGTCATCAAATCTTACAAATTAAATTTGATTTACTTCCCGGTAACCGATTGAGCTGAAATTCTGCATACATATGTAAATCAATGACAATACAAAATTATTATGACATGGAGCTGATCTGATGATGAAAGCGGAAGTGGCCGTAGGAACTCGGTAGTTAAATGACACAACCCCATCGAGTTTAGGCTCGTATGATTCGTCTTGACGAAAGACAATAGGTGCGCGAATGCTGGTAAATCCTGGTAATAGGTATGGCTAGTTAAGTCAACTAAATTACTGCTAATTAAAGTTGACCTTAAATAACAATCGAAAAATGAAATGAGATACAGGGTAATCTTTTTAGAAAAATATCTTTTAGTTCATCTGGTACTTTATTGATAAATTTTTCATCTGCTGCTGAAGCTTATTTACTCTTCTCTTACATTACCGAATCTCGCAATATGTCTTTTGTAGCGACGACCATCCTCTGTAAGAAGAAAATTTTAGAGTATTTGCTATATTTATTATCTATAGTTATGTATTACTATACTTTAGTATATACCATGACAGAGCTGTTAGAAGGTTGTTATTTTTTAAATTCACTTAGTCTTCTATAATGTTTTTAACAGTTTGTCAAATAAATTTCTTAGAATGCGATTGGGGCATGGTCACCTAGTTCCTGTAATCTATGATCTAAATCATATTTAGAATAAGGTGAACTAAAATAAATCTAACTATAATGAAACACGATGTTGCCAAAACAAGTTTTATATTTCAAATATACAATTTCTTAGTGAAGTGGTATTCTTCTCGTTTTGGAGTCATCTGAATTCTAGATCAGGTAATTGAAAATTTTTCTTAGAATTCCTGTTTTGTGGACCAGATTCAGACTCTAAATTAATTAAATAAAAATAAAATTATCATTAATTTCTGTACCTAAATCATATTTTTTTTTTAAATTTTGTTCTGTTCACATGTAACCTAAAATTAAGACTGGGGCCATGAGGGCTTGGAAGTTTAAATTTCTGATTTTTGAAGAGAAAACTTCTATAACGGCGTTGAGCACTTTTTCTGTAATGGGTATAAAATCTTAAACTCGCGTCAGGACACGTGACCTGATCGAAAAAGCGTAAGACGGATGGAGAGTAGACAGCTATCCCCTCTCTACGGCGCGGCGAAAATGTATGCCTGGGCCTACTGTTTCAAATATATAGATATATATAAATATATATATATATATATATATTTCAACGTATATAGATATATTATATATATATATTTATATTTATTTATATATATATATTATATATATATATATATTTCAACGTTAATAATCAAGTTTTCACTTCTGCCGGCACTCCCGGAGTGCAACCCGTCTTTTTTTTGAAGTGAAAACTTCTTTAGCGGCGTTGAGCACTTTTTCTGTAATGGGTATAAAATCTTAAACTCGCGTCAGGACACGTGACCTGATCGAAAAAGCGTAAGACGGATGGTAAACTTTTTAATGTAAAATAATTGTAATAGTTTTAAAGTGTTAAATTTTTAATGTAATATAAATTGTCATGTTTGTGTACGATAGCGCAATAAATGAATATTGTATTCTACCACATAAATGATAGTACTTTTATACTGATAAAGCAATTGGTGCAAAATTATTCCCTAACCATTCCAAAATATCAAACATGCTCAACGTTAATAATCAAGTTTTCACTTCTGCCGGCACTCCCGGAGTGCAATTTTTTTTATAACGGTTTGTATTTGTGCTTAGATGGTTGTTGGGTTACCTACATGAATATAGTCATCTTTACCACTACTATCATTTTAGAAAAAGCTAGCTGATGTGCTTGGTATTCCAATAAAGGCCAGCCAAATCATAATTTATGGTTTTATTTTTCTTGCCCCAAGTCTAGCGGGAGCTTTTAAGTTGGGAAATTATCTAATGATTTTCCGGGCGGAGCAGGTTGGCATGTCAGACTTTGAGGATCAAAGGTTCACCTTTCAAAGTCGACCCATGGCCCGGGAATACGCAGGATTTAATAAACCCTATTATTTTTTTACATATTTGAATGTCAGTTTTAAAAACAATTCAATTCATTCAAAACATATTATACATCTGCCTACATGACTACATATAAAACGTCAGAAGCTAGTGCACGGTTCCAATTAGTCGTTTCCTAAGGAGAATAACCGGCAAGAAATTCAAGAGTTAGGTAGCCTTTTAAATTTTCTTTTTCTTTATAATATTTGCATATTACGTATCTACTGATATTAATCTGATATATGAATCTTGTAGTACAAAATAGAAGATAATACGTCTAACACAACCTTACTCTAAGAGGAGTGTCCATGGAGTTTCTTGCACATTCTTCTCCATAGAGATCTACACTTTGGAACGTACAATTTAACTCCATTTTTTTTTTTTTGACTGACCGATATTTCGACAATTCAAGTATACAATTACGAGTATTTATCTATTTGAAATAAACGATGCCGGTCTATTTGAAATAAACGATGCTGATTTCTAGCGGCTTTTGGATATGTCGTATGTTTTTCGATCTAGGACTGTCAGTCTTTACTACTTAACACTTCACTTGCTCTTTGCTTTCTATGGGCACAGTAACTCTTTCGAACTTTGGGAAAATAAGAGTTCGAATCACCGCGATTTGATCTAAACATACTTTGAGTCAGAACTGAAAGTTCCTCCCTACGGTAAATTGCGCCTAGTTTAAATCTTAGCTGTAAGACAGTGAGAAATATGCTTCTTACCTTCCGAGTTTTGCTCAGATTCGGGGTTCTTATCGTATTTACCATGTACTTTTGGATTTTCTGGAATCAAAAAGTCGATGTGGTTATTTGTAGCAATTAGCTAATGAACAGGCATGAACAGTTATAATGATTATGACTTTGATTATGAGTTATGGCTAACGAAAAAGGTTGAAATACAAAAAAGGATTTATTCTGGATATAGGTATAAAACGACATCTACAATTTATAAAATCATGTTTTACCTACTATTGTCCTATGTTACTGGAGTTCCATACACCACGGGCGTAGATATAGCTTTCACATTAGGGATTGGGATTTCAGAGTGTTCAAAAATGTAAAAAGTTAGAGTAGTTTTTGCTCGGTATCACGCAGAAGGCAAATATTTAACAGTCATTTAGAAGGTACAAAAGAAGCAACATATTCATCATTATAATGTTCCCACTGCTGGGACTGAAGATTTAGGTCAGAAGTGAATGGGCCGTAATCTACCGCGCGGGTCTAGTGCGGGTTAGTGGAGGCCACATGGCACCGAATTTTTGGGTCTAGGACATGTCGGTTTCCTCACGATGTTTTCCTTTACCGTTTTGAGAGCAGTGGTTATGAAAGTAAATTACAACGACATATAACTCGCAAGTCGGGTCCGTTACCATTGTACCACCCCTGCACTCCACGCTAAACACGAAATACACACAAGTTATGATGCAAGCAAACAATAGTTACTACAAGCCTTAATGACAAAAGTGAGCGAGTGAGTCGATCCATATAGTGTGGCATATGTTGAGAATATCCTTGGAGACGTTCAATAAGCCATTAATTGAGTATAGCATAGAAATTTGCTACACAAAATCAAAGCATTCCTTCCTCACAGACTATGTTACTCTATAGTCTACTTGTGGGGTAGATTCTTCCTGGTATGAGAGGGTGAAAGCATGAGGTCTTCAGATAAGTCTTGGGGTAACAGAGGATTGGTTTTCAAACCCCCCTTCCCTCTTATACCATGGAGTACCAAGGCAAAGCACTTCCAGTGTTCCACACACACCAGACATTATCGCCTTCCATTTGCCCTTTCAGGACTGGCTAACCAATATTAACAGAAAAGCTGATGAATCTTTCGTTTGAAGAAGCCATATATAGATACGATTTACAATTAAAATCTTAAAAAACTACGTACCTTCTTCAGGCTCAAAGTCACCATTTTTTGGCCCTCTGGTTACTCTTACTGTATTGTCTTCACCGGAACCAGCTAAAATTAAATCAGTACGTACAATTACCGGCACGGATCTTGAGCGCTCGGCGTCAGAGTGGGGATCGCTTTGCGCATTCCATACATTGGCGAGCCAATCGTCGTCGTTGTTAGATACATGCTGTAAGCGCAGGGAACGAATCATGAGCGACCTCGATGACGCGATGGCGCGGCAAGCTAATCACTGACACTCTCTACCCCGGCGTCTCACTTCGCACCACTAAAGAGACCGAATATTTGACTTCAGCGCAACTAGAAGCCAGCGCTCAAGATCCGTTTCGGCAATTGTATTTACTACTCTTTTTTTAAGTTTACAACTACATTAACCTCTCGTGTGCTGTAATTAGAGACACAATTAAAAAGCCATTGTGTCTCGCGTGGATCCGCGTTTAGACACACTAAGAGTTAATACTCGTATGCTTGAACCTAGAAAAGCTTAGAAACGGAAAACCGTCTTGCTAACACAATTTGATAAAAATTGGGTAGTGCCTTAGCTACTGCTATTAGTGTAAGTGATCTAAAGTCTACTTGTGATCAGTTTATGCTAACAAAGATATGAAATTATATGTATCTACTAATTGGTTAGCTGATGCATGTTTTGTAATTTTGCCTTGCTAGGTGCATCAGTACCGCTACCGATATTTAAAAGTTTATATCTTTTTACTCGACTGCCTCGGAAAGAGGGTAATAATCTGTTTTTGACCGTTGGTAATAGGCACTCATCCGCTATCTCCGGCACGGGCGTAAAAAGTAATTAATAAGTGTAATTACAATTTTTATCCTCGTCATCATCCCCATCATCGTCGTCAGATTTTTCTGGTTTCTCCTGTTCCTTGCTTTCTTCTTTTTTGGGCAGAATTTCTTCACTGCGTTTTTCAATTTTTTTCTCACCGTCACTCTCATCGTTACTGCTTTCTCCATCCATTGCCCTTGGATTATATTCATGAGAATCTAAAATGAAAGAGCTAGTGCGATCATCAAACATATGTTTTTATTACTTGTCATAGCCATGGGAAAAGTGTACCTTGGAAGTCTCTAATCCGAAGCGACGGAGCTCCAATACCCCATTGTGTTAAGTCAAAGCCAAGCTTAATATCAACTAAAAATATACAACGGAGTTGTATCAAAACCTGAATACGATCTACAACTAGGTATGTAATTTTGCAAGCGTATAAAATGAGGTACTCACGAGTTTTCCCTCCAGAAGATTCACTATATGCAATGATCGTGGACACCAATATCTGAAAATAAAAAGTGATTGAGTCTGTAGAATCCAGAGCATGAGCAAGTTTTGAAAGGAATTAAAAGTGAAGTTGTAGAATTATTTACCGTTACAAAAAGCCATGTTTTCGGATTGTTATCGCCAGGCAGCAACATGATGGAGTCTTAAAATATTTTATTTCTTGAAGTGAGATTAATAAAGTGTGCGGCGATACGCATTGGTTTCAATTTTCTCGGTAACATAAACATTTTGTTTTATTGCACTGCTATTTATCAATAGGTATGTTTTATTACAATTGTATCTACCGAGTAATTTCCTAAAATTATAAAGTACACAATATCAATTTGATTTAATTTTTCAAGTTAAGTTTGCACTAATGACGATCAACAATGTTCTTTTTCAAGCAATTATTATGCAAGCTTGCCCGAAAGCTTGTGACAAATTTAAGTAAAACGGATTCATTCTATGTCTCCAACCCACCACCACTGTTTACCTCTCCTATTTCCCTAGGTAATAAAATATGTAAACAAGAATGATTAGACATTTTAAGTTCATTTAGCAGAAATATGAAACTGGTATAGTAATCGACATCTCCAAACAAAATTATAACCTTGATTAGATTTTTAAGATCTAGCCATGACTCTTAAACCTTCCTCGTGAATCAGTCTGTCCATTGATGAAAACCGTGTGAAAATTTGTTAAGTAGTTTTTGAGTTTATCGCGAACATACACGATGACTCACGCGGTGGGGGACTTCGTTTTATGATGGTAAGGATAAAGATTTACGGGCAAGAAGATGATGAATCATACTGTTGCAAGTACAACCATGATTTGTACTACCTGACAAAACTTAGCATTCAAGAAGATAGGTATGCTTAAAAAATTTAATAATAATCCTTTAAATTTTTTGTAGTAAAAGAAGTCTACAAAACCAGGTATTCTTTCCTGAACAGTCATAGCGGCTTCAGTTAAATCACATCCATTCATAACGTAATGTGAGCAGAGATAATGTGTGCCCCGGGCGAGACAAATTTGCCAACTTTTTCTGTTGAACAATCTCTTTATATGAAATGGTTAGCGCCGAGGATTTTCGCGCAAAGTATTATATTAGTAAAGTTGAATATTAATGCTTGCAATTCATTATTGAGAATAGGAGTAATAGTGATTTTAGTTTAATTTTAATAATACCTAAGTGACTAGGTAGGTACCGAAGATTAATCGCTGAAATTATTTACGTAGATATCTACCTAGTCTGGAGACTGTAATCTCCTAAGGGATGTGCCATAACAGGCGTTGCACAGAGACAGTTCCG
This sequence comes from Mythimna albipuncta, assembly GCA_929112965.1. Lineage (NCBI taxonomy): Eukaryota > Metazoa > Arthropoda > Insecta > Lepidoptera > Noctuidae > Mythimna > Mythimna albipuncta. Next base: position 11,156,808 of record OV815969.1, on the reverse strand, counting down.
AAGTGCTCTTCTCTTACGGGGACCTCTATATGTGCTGATTGTCATCATCGGTGTGGTTTTAGTGAGTTAGATCCTACACTCTCAAGAGTAATAATCAAAGTCCGGACATCTTTTGATGGGATTACAGAAAACAAGAAAAAGACAAGTATCTACCAAGCCAATTAATTAATTAGGTACCTAGATAATTTGGTTGGGCACAACATGATTGCGGCAATACGTCGCCTCTTTGAGGAGTGGTTATATACTGGCACAATGGCGTCTTTACTTTTTGCCTGAGGCAGATCCTCACCGGATACGGTTGTTTCGAAAGGTCTCTGTTTCCAATTCAGTGAGAGAAACGCCCAGGTGTCATCAATTTGCGGATCGCCTCGAGGATACGGTAGAGGTTTATTCTGCTTGGGATCCAGGTTCAGGGTATGGTACAGAGGGGATAAAGTGTGAGAAGAAAACAATTTTCATGCTTTGGGCCTTATTGGAGATGCTCTGGGCGCCGGGAGTGGTGGCGTACGTCGGCGGCGAGTAATGGGTAGCTCACGTGGGTCGACGGCGCGTCGTACTATAACATGTGCCTGTGAAACAGTTGTCAGCAAAATTGACGGGGCCCTTAAGGCCTTAAGGTACCTGCCAGGTAGATACAAAATCCTTTTGGGTACTTAACTAGCAACTAAGTTATAAAAGGTATTGAATTCGTGTTCGCAGAATCCGGCTCTCATGATCACAATCCTAATATTTAATAAATAAGTACCGACAGCAAGTGCGTGACTGACCGCAGTTAACTCGAAAATTGTCTCAGCAATTCGGATTTGTTAGAAATTCTGTAAAAACCGACAGCTTAAAATTTACATGAAAAGTACGTGGCTTAGCGTTGTGGCGACGAGGACGTGTTTTTACCTAGGGCTTTAACTGCTCACTCTTTATTCGAAATTGGCTTCGAGGCTTATTGGATAAAGAGATTATAAAATGTTGCTTCGAGGGGTTGGGATCAAATCTTTCTTTGTACATATTTACAAGCCAGTTAAAGGGGTTGTGTAATAAGAGGTAAACATTCAGTCCCGAGGCGCAGTGACTGATCTGCGAGTTTGGAAAATTGTTTTTCGTCGCATTCTTTAAAAACCGAAATTCTAAAAAAGAATTCCGTGTTATTCAGATTGTAAGTGTGAACATATCCATTTAAATGGGAATTTAATGTAAATACGAAGTCGGAGAAAGCTGTTTAGGTATAGGAGACAAATGGAAGGTATTTTATAGTTTGTCGGTTTTTGGTACCGTCTGCGAGCCGCTCGCGTGACGTTCTCCCGAACGAAACTATCGCATGACTACCATAGCTCATAAACTTTGCGTTTATGAATGTCTCGGAAAAACTTTTTGTTCGGTAAAACTTTTGTTATGGCGATGGTACCTATACAACTCTGTCAAACATATATGTAGCTTGTTCTATTTGCAACTAAATGCGAGTTTTAGCACCCAAGGACATGTAGCTAGCTACTTAGATATATCTACGACCTCATATTGGTTTTGTGAAAATATACCTATTTTATTATTTTAAAATAATATATTCGTTTATTTAGAAATAAAACAGTTACTGAGGGAACGTTTGAAAGAGAGACCATGACTTTAACACGCAAAAAGTAGCTGAAAGACACAGGTACCTATACGTACGCCCTCTCACTCCACCCTAGAACGGACAGGACATGGTAAGCTCGGGAGGTTTCTGCACCGGATTCGTGCGGAAGTGACGCCAGGGTGTCAATACTGTGCGGAACGCCCGGAGGATAATGTGGAGCACACAATGGAGTTGGGCCCGCCTTGGGCAGACCATCGCCGTGCCCTCGTGGGAGCGATCGGCGGCAGTAAACTCTCGCGCTGGGCCTTGGTACAGGTCATATTCCTGTCTGTTAGCGCGGGCTTGCGGACGGCGAGAAATGGGTAGCTCGTTGCCCAAATCGTCGACGGTGCGCACTGTTCCCGCGCGCCTCAAGGAGTGTTCAGCAACAGCGGGGACCCAGCTGGGTCGAAGCCTACTAGGACCAGGTTTAAATCCGAAAGGCAGCCCAGCCCAGCCCCATGAAGGCACGAAAGAACGGAGTGGGTTTATCAGTAAGTCTTACACTACCTCCCGCTCCACCCAAGAGCGGGGGATGTCAAAAGGATGATTTTTACCCACCGAACAAAAACCCTAGAACTGAAACAGTTACCTTTATCCATGTTAAAGATAAACCAATCCGCACTGGGCTCGCGTGGTTGGTTACGGCACATACTCTCTTTTAGAGAGGAAACCTGAGTCCCAGTAGCGGGAACATTAGAAGGCTGATTACACACGTGTGCGTGTTAAAAGCAAAACTGATTAGAAATGCCTAAATGTTTCAGGTATCATGAAAACCATTGGTCTATATAATTGTAATCACAATATGATTAGGCAAACATAACTTTTGGTTGGAAAATTGCCTGAAAACAACAAAAAAAAATCGCATTTGTACACAGAAAGTTTATTATGAAAAAAAGAACTACTTCGAACAAAGTCACCTTTGGTAAGGTAGAAACATTTATTACCATTTCTAGGTAGCGTGTTGTAATGTTAGTAGTTTTATCGCAATATTTTTATTTCCGCCAGTCTAAACTGCGCTTTTGTGGAATCAAATAAAAAATCACTAGTCAAAACTTCACTAGTCCGCCTGAGTTTTCATTTCGTGTCTGTTTTTAAGTGAATTCAATAAGTCATCAAGGGTTTATAGACTGTCATTTATGATCGAACGATAGCAACTTATTTTGACTTGATGTATTCAACAATCAGTAAAGGCATGCAATTCGACATACATTTTCACTGTTTTTCATATCACTGTTTTCTCTTACGCCGTTGTTTTAATTATTTTTAAAGCACAGTATCTAGTGGATATTATCTTGTGGCTTCTATTGAAATCAATTTATAAATTTGTGTAAAACTAATCCAGCAAAGACCTCTGAAAATCTGCTATTTTGCATGAACACTTCATAATTTACTCAGAAATTAAAAAGTCTAAAAATATACCTAACAATATTCTTGTCTTAACCAAGATTCTGAATGACAACATTTTTTTTCAAAAAAATTTAAGGGTTTAAAAATAACACGTATTTCCTGGAACAAGTTTTATGAAATTTTCGAGCAATTCAAGAAATTAACGCGCTAACAGAGATTTCACGCGTTATCTTTTTCGGGTTCGCACTTTGTCAAATATCGCATTGGATTGCGTTAGATGAAGTAACAAGCTTATAAACCACGCTCAATGTTGACAATAGGCGATTGGAATGGTGCCTCTTAAAATTAGGAACTTTATAACTCTGCTATAATAGTTTCCTATATGAATAGTTTCAGCCAGTATTTCATAAAAAAATGATCAAAAAATTAATAACAAAAAGTCCTGTAGACTGGTTTGCAGGGGACACCCGGATTTGAACCGGGGGCCTATCGATCTGCAGTCGATTGCTCTACCACTGAGCTATATCCCCGATGATAAATGTCTCGAAAATTCGACTTAAAAGGTATTTCTATAAAATAAGATTCAAATGACGTAGATACGTGTGTCACTAGTAATGACTAATGCAGCGTAGGCTGAAAGAGAAATCAGAATATTGCAAAACGGTTGTTTACGCTGGGTTGGTACATTTGATATTGCTGTGTAATTAATATGACTCTGAAGATTCCTAAATTACTTTCTATTTCTACCTACTTCTTTATTAGATAATATTATTTTTATTGTACTTTTGGGTACAATATTGTCTGGTCTACACTTACCACCTTACATTTGAAATATAGAAATATTGTAAGATCAACCATTTTTTTAAAGAGTTACCAAATTACAAAGGAACTCTGCACTAGCTTCTGACCTTTTATGAGTGCTCGGCCTATGTGAAAAAAAAAAACGTTTTGAATTTGAATATTTGGACATTTTTGTAAATTAAAAAACAAAGTTAAGAGAAGTGTTTTCACATCAGAATCTACCTATATTTATACTTACACATTTTATAGTAATGCTACTTTAGCGCAGCGGCTACACAACAGACGACAGAGGCTACGTGGCGTATAATAGTGGCTACGCGGCGTAGAATAGTGGCTACGAGGCGGCGTAGAATAGTGGCTACGCGGCATAGAATAATGGCTATGCGTGGCTACACGGCGCGGCGTAAGACATTGGTTACAAAACGTGGGACATCGTCTAAGTGGCGTAATTTAGAGATTAGGTAGCGTAGAGGCTACGTTGCGCAGTGCAGCTGCTATGTTTCGTAACGTCAGATAATCGTTCCAGATTATTATTAGATTCTTAAACAACAAACTATAGTCATGGAAAAAAGATAGACTTCAAATTTCACTGGAACACCTACATTTTTAGGACTTTTTTTAATAAAAATGGTGGCCTAACACAACTTCTTCAAATAATATGGTAGCTGTCTAGCCTTTTCGCAAGTACTTATGTTTTTTTAAATTGTTAACAGGCACGCGCTTGACCACTATCTCACCTCATGGAAAGCGACGATGTGCAGGTTAATTACAACCAAATACGACACTTGAGTTGGTGGCAATAAAATACAATTATTTTGAATTATCTAGTCATGTAGTAGTCTCTACTAGTGGCTCCACTCGCGTAGAATTAGTATTCCTATATTAGGGCGCTTTCAATAGCAATTGGTAGCCAGTTTAGCAGCCTAACGTACCTACTGCAACCGACCGGCTGTGGCACGGTAAACGTGCGGCAACGGTCCGACATGAAACGTCTAGGTAAATGTAAAGTAAAGGAAAAACGAACGTAAGTACTCTAGGTAAACTCACACACCAACATACAAATTTTAGTTTTACTTTTCTTTTTAATAGTCATAGTAGGTACGGCGGTAGGTACGTTGATAACGTCAGTCAGATACTCAATAATGACACAAGTCTAGTCTATCGATGAAGTCATATATCGTGTGAATGAACTGCTCTAGTTCCGACATATATAAAAAAAAAAAACAAAAAAGAAAGTGAGGATCCTTTTTTTGAGGTGCTTCTTCTCTTCTCACGCTCGCGCTATGAGTGAAGTGAAAGGGTGTGTCAGACTAAAGTCCACCTGTGTTCCTTCAGTTGCTCTTTGCATTGGACCACAGTAACCCCGTGCTGACCCTAGAACTTAGTATTTAATACGGTGTTAAAGATAGCTCATACTCTCGAAAAAAGTGGACTCAAGATATTTTAAAAAGAAAATTAGGGAGTTACGTCGATAATTTAATGAAAATATTGTGAAAAAATCCACAAAAAAGTCCTTGAAGACATATTTGAAGGGGACACCCGGATTTGAACCGGGGACCTATCGATCTGCAGTCGATTGCTCTACCACTGAGCTATATCCCCGACGACATAGATCTCGAAATACCGAGTTAAAAGGTTTTGAAATAAATATGGTGGAATATAGGTTATATTTCATAATATTTATTTTAAAAAGTATCGAGTGTAGGTCTAAAGATGATACCAATATTAATAACTAGCTTTTGCCAGCGGCTTCGCGCAAATGAAAATTAGTTTCTCCATATAAACTATTACAAAAAATACTAATAACTATTAAAATAATACTGACTATTATGTTAAATTGGACTTTGAAACCTCCTAAATAGAATATCAATTTAAATGGTTTGGCCCATAAAGGTTTGGCCTTGTTATCTTGGTCTCATAGATGTAATGATGGCATAGTTTGCGCAATGGGTCATCAATTGTCTGCTGCGCTATGTGTCACGGATTCTTATGTGGCCGTAATCCACCAAGCGGGTCCAGTGCGGGTTCCTGAATGTCACAAGTCTTCAAATTTTTGGTTCTAGGACATGCCGGTTTCCTCACGATGTTTTCCTTCAGTAATGATGAAATAAATTACACAAAGTAATGCGCCTGGTTAGGTTCGAACCCGTAACCTACAACTCGTAAGTCGGGGCCATTACCACTTGGCCATCACTGCTCTATTCGATTCCCGCTCGCAACAAATATTTGTATGGTAGACAGTTTCCAAGTATACACTTGCATTTTTAATAAAAAAGAAAATACAAGGTCTTGCACTCACGCCGACGATATGAAGATTTGTCGATTCGACACGTTTCTAGGGGGGTTCCTTTTTTCGACCAAGGAATTACCAACTAACGTGCCAATGCTACCAGGTTTTTGGGCACTTCCTATTGAAGCGGGTGCGTAAAATATTTATGAGTCCTTACACAGACAATTACTAATTAGGGAAATGGTTTATTTTGTACTCAAATGTACGAGTGTGTATGAGGCCTTTCTCCCTTTTCTTTAATTATTTTTACTTATTATTATTTACTAAGTTTTCGGCCGCAACGGCCATCTGTTCTACGAGCAATGTGCCCTGCCCGTTGCCACGATTTGGCGATTCTTCATGCTATGTCGGCAACCTTGGTTCTCCTGCAGATATCTTAATTTCTGACTCCATCACTCAAGAAAACTTCGAGCAAAGCCAATTCCATTGCTCTTTGGGTGACTTTAAGCATTCTGATGGGGCCCATTGTGAGCAACCACGTTTCGGATCCATATGTAATCACTGGCAACACACACTGGTCATAGACTTTCGTCTTAAGACACTATGGTATGTTGGATGAGAAGATACCGCGTAGCTTCCCGAACGCTGCCCAGCCGAGTCGGATTCGACGGTAGACCTCTTTCTCAAAATTAGATCTACCCAACTGGACTGTCTACCCAAGACATCATAACAGATGGCCGTTGGGGCCGAAAAGTTCTGGAGTAGCGACCGCGCACCAGAAAACGCAGCGTTGCAAGGCCTCCTACAAGGTGGTCCGATGACCTGGTGAAGGTTGCGGGAATCCGATGGATGCAGGACGCACAGGATCGCGCATTGTGGCGACGCTTGGGGCAGGCCTCTGTCCAACAGTGGACGTCTGTCGGCTGAGATGATGATTATTTACGACAAATAAAAATTATAATTGATGTTTATTGTTCATTGTTATAATAAAAAATAGCTTAAAATTATTACATAATCATTAATATTATCTGTCACTATTTTAGGAATTATAGGGTATGTATATTTTTGGATAGTGGTCTCTGAACTAGATAAATATAAACAGTACCTACTGTAGAGTTAGGTACTTTTTAAATCTTTCCTTTGAATGAAGTTAGGATTAGATAGTAATTTCACAAAATTATTAAATTCTCAGTAACAACTAAGATCTCAAGTTACTTTGTAATCTAATTTACAGACGGTTTATGACTAACGTTATCAGGCTGTTCCCTTGTACTTTTCACGAGCGTGGTTCTGCATAAGTGCATTGCAGTACATAACAAAGTTTATTAACCGTTAATTGTTCGTACGGAGAATGTAGGACGCACTGCATGCTAATAGTGCATAATAGTCTCGCACTGAAATATCAGCGTCGTCATTTTTCATTGTTTCATTGCCGACGATTAATTTATTGGTAACTTGGTTTACAGCGTAGGTATCTAGTGATTCAGCTATCAGATATACTTAGAAGGTAAATGCTAAGGTAGGTAGGTACCATCAAAGACATTTCCACCTGACCATAGCTAAATTATTTTTGATTGCACTCGAAACGAAGACTTCGAAGCTATCGTTAATTGGAAACCTAATTAATGGTGGCGCGTATCGAGGGCCGCGCGGCCGTGGATGTTTCGAGGGCCGTGGAAACACATAGCTTCGGACTTGTGCAGCGCCACCTCGAGTCCCAACTGCTGGATCCTGTCAACGACTATCGCAACTCCGCGTGTTGCTGGATCGGCCGCCGCCTGGTACGACGCTCCCTGCGAACTTCAAAGGGTTTGGTTTGGCGCCGCGCCGTCACAGCGTTAAAACGAATTTTTTTTTTAAGTGATCATGCAGAAATGACCGCGATGGTACCTACAATCTATAGAGAAAAGGAACCAGCGGAAAAAGAGAGGTCATTCTCACGTACCAGCCAACGCAGGAGACGCCCCGGGTATCAGAAGTCGGAGGGCGATTTTCAGCCACCGTAAACGCAGGCTGGGAATCCCGGCTCTGAAGCCGGCGACCTGTGGTCCTTATTGGATTGCAGCAGCAGCGTTGAGTTTCAGGCACCTCAAGGTGCTATCAGCAACATCGACAGGGCTCACTCGGATGATGCCTGGCAGCGTTGCGGGATTAGGTAATCGTTAAAGGAACACAGGTCGGTTTTAGTCATTTGATGATTTTTCACAAAAAAATTGCATTTACCTACGACCTAACAAAGAAATTGCGACATTAGAAAAAAATTGCTGATTGCTAACATTGACGGTACTTTCCGCTTACAGACTGAGACCTAAGCTTTGTTAATTTAGCTTTGCGCACATAACTGAGGAAGGTAATTTCTATATTTCTTTTGGTTACTTACTTCTACAGCAAATATATGAACTAAGTTGTGTACCTAAGTATGAAAAAAAAAAATACAGAATATCTCTTCGAGCTAAGCTAACTTTGCTCTTATATCTATCTGCACTCGATTGGATATACCTAAGCATAAGCAGGTGCTCAACAGGACATCCGGTAGTCCCATTCGATTATAATTTAGGTGTTTCAAAGGCTCTCAATCCCTAGAATAGCACGCTTCACCATCAACGATCGCATCACTGCTTCCATCAGGTGGGATTACGGTTAAGTACTCTACCTACTTTTCTATAGGTACCTATCATTAAAAAAAAAAACAAAGTTAAATTAGTTTAATACAGTAAGTATAATCAGCCTTATAATGTACGCACTGCTGGGACTCAGTCTTCTTCTCTAGAGAAGGGAATGGGCCGTACCTAATCCACCACGCTGAACCAATGCGGATTGGTGGATATTACGTCTTTGATTTTTTTTGGTTCTAGGACACGCGGGTTTCCTCACAATCTTCCTTCATCGAAAGCAGTAGTGATGGTCCTTGTGGTTATTAAATAAATCACGTAGTTAAGTCGTGACTTTTATCTACCAACGGGTCACTACTGCTCTCAGGTTCCCAGATATTAAAATTGATACAGGCAAAATTAATTCCCATTGAAACGCAATAACAAGAATTACGTTGAATGATAATTATAATTATCCTGTTTAAATTTGCTTTTTAATTAACGGTATAGCTTTTATTTGAATATAAATGGTTGGACTATAACAAATAAATCCCTTTCGAATCGATTAAATCTCCTCGGGCGATTCAACATCGCGCCCGTTGTCGTGTTACCGCTGACAACGCCAACAGCAAATGAAAATTAAACAGAATCTGAAACAATTAACCACACGTCGGCAAACTGTCGGTCCTGTTCCATTATTTACGTCCGAAAGGGGTGCAGGCCTTACTGGACATTCTTAACCACAATCATTTGCATATGGACCTAAGAGGTAAACTCTCTGTTTAAGTTTTTATGACGTTGACTATTCTCTATTTATCGTATTTAAAAATGTACAGTAGTGGGAGGAGCACTTAATTCAACAAAGGTTTCATTGCCATTCAAACCTTTGGGTTGCAAACTAGTAGATAAGTAGGTACACTGCGGTAAGTTAGCCAAATGAAAAAATTGTAGACACTTAATTGAAATAAAATTATATTATCTTTGAGATTATGTTGCTATGTTTATAGCATTTATTGTTAAACTTTATAAGTTTAGTTAGCTAAGAAATACTATGATAAATATCGAAACATTTTTTTAAACTGTCCCACACTAGGCATTACATAGGTACTCCTCTAATGTGGAGGCATACACCAATAGATATGTACTTAAAATTTATAAAAAAACCTGCAGAACTTTCTTATTTGGGTGAGAAATCATTTAATGATTACTCCCGCCCTTGGGCGGAGCGAGAGGGTGTGTCAGACTTTTACGGACTAAAACCTTCTTTGCATTCGTTCCTGGGGCCCGCACGACCCCCAGACCTGGAACAATTATCTGTAGGCCATAGGTATAAAATCATTAAATTATAATGAAGAGAACTCAAAATGTAATCATTATAATGAAGACCCAACTGTTACTTTTCATACTTCTTGTGACTAATTAACTGTTTGAATCTAACTTATTTTTAGGCCATAATCAAAACTTAATAAAGTAAGAATATAAACTTTGTCTTTTGACACAGAGTTGCACCATTCTGATTATGCAAAAGATTTCTTTGGATTAAGACTTCACACATTCTTCTTTTGCTTCTTACACACTATTGTCTACATTTCTTTTTAATTTCTCCTTTCGCAGGTCTGCTGGAAGAAATTTCTTTGGAAATAAGCAGTACCTTTGTACTAATGTTTCTTATGTATTATCTTTTTCTATTATTTTTGTGTGTACATAAATAGTTAAATAAATAAATAAATAAGATTCGAATTACAAAATAATAGGTTTAATTTTTATTTTCTAATATTTTATAGTACGCCGATGCAAACACCGGGCAACTCCATTTCGCAGAATTGTATAGGTAAATACTTTCTGTAAAAGAGTTAATTTCTGGAATGAGAACATGACTCGTTTATTTAATCGTCTATCGCGTTAATCGTTAGGTGTTAGGTCGTTTAGCACTAACTCGGTAGTCAATAGTCGACCTCCTACGCACTAGTGTATTAGTAACCCTTTTTCGATAAATCGGTCACGTACGCATTTAACAGTAATAGGCCTTTACAAGTTTTTCACCATTTTAACTACTTACTAACACTTCAATTGTTCAATCACGCTTGAATAGGTTATCTGAATGTATTCGATATAGGGTATTGTTCAGGCAGAATTGAAACAACGATTGATGCGAACTATTTATTACTTAAATAAAATGTGATATTTTACGAAATACCTCAACCGATAGCCAAGCTGTCGATAGGGCTTGCATCTTTCAAATCCGATAGAAAGTTATCCAAAACGTTCTCCATTTGAACGTCTATTAAGAGCAAAGCATTTTCTCTTTCTATAATATCATTTTCATATAATTCATAGGACTCTATGGAAATATTGGCAAACATTGATAAAATTTCATCATGCAGATCATCTTTAGGCTCTTGTAAGTTACTTTTAATATCTTGCCAAATATGTTCTATCGGTGACAAATCTTCAAAATGTGTCGGCAGTCGTAATACTTGATGCCCATTCGCTTTTATAACTTGATCCACACGTAGTATTTCTTCTATAACAGCGTGTTTTTTGACGAGCTGATATAATTGTGCTTTTTTCATGGCGTCACTAAATGGTACATTGTGGTTACGTAACCATTGTTTCATATCACTTTTAGTGTCAAACTTGGTAATGGATCTTGATTTTGATCTTCCATGAAGTGGGCTATTATCTAATACAACCACGCTCTCAGGATGCAAAGAATCTAGTAAAATATCTGCAACCCATTTGTAAAAATCATCTTCAGAAGCAGAGTAGCAAAATAATCCATTTGCAAGACCAGTTTTAGAAACTGCATGAAATAAAATGCATTCGTTATTATTACTAACATCGGTTGTATGGCTATTTGGTGTCCAAGGGTTATTAAAATTGTAATTCTTATCTATAATTCTTTCACTGATATAATAAAAAACGTACTTTTTTTGCTCCCGTAACTGTGTAATTTTCTTAAGGTATGCATATCTTTGAAAAGTTATATTCGGGTCTTCCATAAGTAGTTTTGTGTCATTGAAAATTGTTTGATAATCAATGCCGAGCATTTTTATATTTTGGGCAAATTGCTTAGGATTTCGAACTGGCTCGCCACTCAAGCTGGCCAAAAATTCGTTAACTTTCTTAAACAAGAGTCTAAATGAGGGTAGTGTTTTGTTCTCATAAAAATTGGAAAGACATTTTAAAATTAATAAATGGGTGTTAAAATCAATGGTATTCATTTTAGGATATATTGCAGAATTATTTTTGCTCATTATTCTTTGAAGCGTCAATTTCGGGATTCCTGTATAATTCGAAACTCTGTCTTCAAAATCTTCTAAAGCTATTTGTAACCTGTTTGTTTTGGCCTCCAATTCACATTTTTTTAACATATTGATTAAAATTTTCTCAATATCCTGTCCGGGGGTGTCCGCAGTATCTGCAACTTCCATTTTGAATGCTGAAAGTTAAATTTACTGGTCAATATAATGATATAGGTAGGTAGCATTTTAGGTTTTAGTCAGGCCCAGTTACTGGGTGGTGGAGGTCTGTTAGGCAGTCAATCCATGTTAAATAAATAGGTACTGGTATTCAGTAGCGACCTGATAGACTGGAAGCCAACCTCAACATAATCGGGAAAAAGCTCGGGATATGATGATATTAGGTTTCAGTATATTTTTCAAAACTTGCTTTTTTAGACCGGACTCTTTACAAAAATTCATGAATAATCAGATTTCAAAGACTTTAGAAACACAATGATGTATTCGATTTTCTGACAGAGGGTCGTCTTATTAACATTACAAACATCACGCTCATTTTTCCGAAGTGTTAGGCGGAGGTGAACCCGCCTGTTTATAACTTTAAGAAAAAAATATTAATTTGAGCAAAACTGCCAGCCTGTCGCTGATCTTCCTGTGTGACGAGTGACGGTGCGAACGATTTCAAACAATAATAAAAAATATATAATTTTGGTTATGAAATTGACCCTATTACATGAATAGATTTAAAAGATAACTGGCGGAATGAGTGGATATTTAATCTGCTTCATTTGTTTAGTTTTTAACCCCCGACGAAGAAAGAGTGTTATAAGTTTGAGGTGGCGGTGTGTCTGTCATCATCATAAGTCTCCTCAGCGAATGGACTGATTTTGACGCGGTTTTTTTTATTAGAAAGCTGGAGGGAAAGCTGAAGTTATCGAGATGGTTCTTAGATACAATTTATGAAGATCTGTTCGGGTGTTCAAGGTCATCAGCTCATTTGTTGGCTGTGATAGGGATCTTAATAGTTCTGTTCGTTTCATAGGACGATGAGAACCTGATGACGAAGACTTGATGGAACCCCGGAATGCCATCTAGTAAACAGTTTGGGCTCATTAGACTTTTTATATATTTTATGCGTCGTAGTTGCTATTATTGTATTAAAATACAACAAATCTAGGTAATTTTAGTTCAATGTTCAGCCTCTCTAAGAGTAGGAATGGCTGTACCTAATCCACTAGGCTTCATCAGAAGGCTTACAGTCACCCAAAGAGCATAGAAAGGGTTATGCTCGAAGTTTCCTTGCGTGATCGCATCAGGAATGAAGATATTCGCAGGAGAATCAAGGTCGCCGATATAACTCGAAGAATCACCAAACTTAAGTGGCAGTGGACAGGGCACATTGCTCGTAGAATGGATGGTCGAGGGGGCCGAAAGGTTCTAGAGTGGCGACCGTGCACCGGAAGACACAGCGTTGGAAGGCCTCCTACAAGGTGGACCCATGAACTAGTGAGAGTCGTGGTAATGCGATAGATGTCAGACGCACAGGACCGTTCGTTGTAGCGACACTACACTTGGGGGAGGCCTATGTCCAACAGTGGACGTCTTTCGGCTGAAATGATGAATGTGACAAATCTCCGAATATTAGGTTCTAGGACACGGTAATTTCCTCACGATGCTTTCCTTCACCATTTTGAGAGCAGTGGTGATAAAATAAAGTAATGCCCAAAATAAAGCACAAGACTCAGTTTGAAGCCGCGTTCTACAATTAACTAACTCGTAAGTCGGTGTCGCTAAAGGGCCCCACAGATTAACAGTCCACCTGCAGTTTCTGGTCCTATTGGGCGGCCTGCCGTCCTAGGCTAATAACGTCTACACACTAAAGCGATTATTGCCTACCGGCCTGGTACAACATCTACGACTACACACTAGCAGTAGCGAGTCCGCAGTTTCCCATCGTAGCATCGCGCGTCAGCAATAGTCTGATACCGGTGTGAGCGTCCTCACACAGACGGAGTCATTCACAACGCAGCAGCACTGTAGGGTGTAGATTATGTTGCGAAAAATACTATTTGCTCTTTTACAACTTCATTTACTTTCATCATCAGAAAGGAGATATTGGATGGAGAAGTGGGTGGTGGTAGACACAAGTTAAGATTTAATGTCCATTTTGTCGAAAAAAAAATTAAACAAGTCAAAAATTATAAAACTGAAGGTGCTCGACTGACACGAGATGCCGGTCGACAGGCCACCGGCCGACTACCTACTAATGTGTGTTTATTTGGCCTTAAGGCCTTGGACATCTAACGACGCTAACTGGAATCGTCAAGCGGTCACACACTGTCAGTTCGCATGAGTCGACAGTCGAAAATCTTAAATGAAACTGTTACTGTGTGACCTATTGCGATTAACTGACAGACTGATATCGTCCGGCGAATTGTTAATCTGTGGGGCCCTTAAGTAGACCATGCGCCCACAATCGCCCAAATTGAAGAACTGGATTCTGATTTAACTTTTTTCGTTTACAGTTCATAAATAAATTAAATTTTTCGTAGGTAAATTAATTTAAGTTTAAAAATTTATTTCCTCGATTTGACAGTAAATCGTGACGTCACAACGCGAGCAATCCTATTCTCATTTGGAACGCATGGTATTGTAGGTACTAGTATAGTAGGTACTACTGTATAATTCCTGTTTTGTTTATGTAAGTACCTACCTAAGTACTTATGTTTTATCGCTAAAATAAGGTAGGTACAATATTTTGGGAATTCACCATTCGTTATTTTTACACCTTCTGCCAAAAAATCTCCCATAATCTCAAACTACATGACAGTAAAAGTGGTTTCAAAATTCACCGCTAACACAACAACAACTGGAAGATACCTGTCTTACTAGATAACCTCCAACGCTACAACACAGTACGATCGCAGACAAGCTATTACCCACCAAAAGAAAGGACAACTTAATTAAACTCATTTATGTATCTATAAAACGGAACCAATTCTATTTTATTGTTAACAACCACTAAACTACAGTATCCAAAACAACAAAATGTAAATATTGTTTTACGAACCTGCTGATCAAACTACAACACAACTTCAATCCCCAAAGAATGCAGTAAAAGTATTACATTAATTTACACGTTTAACTGTATATTAATGCAAAGATAGGTCTGTGTTAATTAAATTTATTGGTGTATATACAAAACAAAACAATACCGGCTTAGATTTAGAGATTTTGACAGCACAGAAACAGATTGTAAATTGCACAGATAACATAATCCGACCGAGAAACAGTCGAGCGGAGCGGTTTGCAGCTAACTTCACTTCACTTTGATCAGTGTTGAAAGCACAGAAATAGAGCGCGTTCCATGTACCGAGTATTTCGCGAAGTGAAGCGAAGGCCCGCCGAGAATAATTTTCTTATCTTTGGTTTCTGTATGACAAAATTATGTAAGTTCAAAATTTTTACGATTGTTCTAGTGCGTTTCAAATAAGCATCACTATTTGAATAGCCATCATCGCCGTCATCACTATCATCATCACTGCTGCTTACGCGGCTAACTCCTATAAAATAATACATTTATTAATATAGATTTTTTAAAATATTTATTTTATTAACTGTTGTTTTAAATTGAAATAGGAGTTATTACTTGCATTTAAGATATAGGGTATCAGAATCTACTTTTTCAAAACCGCTCCTCTCGGCATCACTAACGTTAGTAATCGTTGTTGTCCTCGTTATCATCATCACTGCTGGTTTTTCTTATAAAATAAAACATGAAATTTAAAGATTTTTATTTTTTTGTTCACCTTTTATTTTATTAATTTAACTATGACTCGGTTAAAAAAGAAAAAAAAAAAACATTAACGATCCCTACCTACGCGAATATGTTTTCCTTGCAAACCGTATTTTTCAATCAATATTTTGACAGATAGAGGTCATTGCTTCCTATTATTATTATTGTAAACGTTTGTAACTTAACTCCTAATAAACAGCTTGACCGATTTGGAAGAAACTTTGTGTGTATATTAGTAGAGTTGTTTCTGGACAGTTTAAAAATACAATAGGACTCGGTAGGTGGTGCTGCAATCAGGTTCTCAATTTTTTTTTTTCATTACACTCTCATAAAGTGACTCGTATTGCACTGCACTTAGATATATAATGGCACTCGTTAAAAAAATGTAAATATGTGTATGTAAAAAGTTTACTAGTTTTACAGCTATTTTTTTCACACTTGTGAACATAACTATTGAAAAACGTCGTATGATACACGTGAGTAATTAATGATAACCGTTCTCTGCTCTCTTATGACCCTCGCCATGGCTCGGGTCTAAATACCGCCTCGACGGTATTCACTAACATAACACACTTATATCATAATGTACTATTATACGCATTGCCTGCTTTCAAACAGATCAACAGCTAGGCTATTAATAAAAAAAAAACGTGTAACAGTATTTCTTATCAAATTCTTCCGAAATGGCTTGACCCATTTATTCTGTATATTGTGTGGGTCTGAGATTACATCTCTATTAGGCTATTTTATATAGTACCCTCCTACCCCCCATTTTCCCTTGATAATATAAAAGGCATCAACATTTGCGGGTCAGTTGGTAATTATTATAAATAGGTACTTTTATTTATTTATTTCCGCCTAAGTACCACTAGTTCAATAAATAAATAACAAAAGATCCATTTTACGCCTCGAGTCTTCAGGTGATGTACCTACTCATTTGTTTTTGTTGCGTAAATAATAATAATTATTATTGTTTATTTATTTGTCAGGATTTTTTTTCTATATTAAAAAAAAAAAAACTACAATTAAATACAATCTACACAAATACACACAAACACATACACAATTACATAGATTAGTTATATTAAAATTCAATTTATTTTTTCCTTTCCATGTCAAAATAAAATTAATAATAATTAATCAATTAAATTACCTACATTAAATAAATTACTTTAAAGTTTTAAGTTTGGACTCACGTTCCTTTCCAATAACAGTCTTGGTTGAGATGTTATATCAAAATTAGATACAACATGTTTCAGCAATAATCCAGATTAGGTTTGCTTACCTACTTCAAAATCCTCTCTATCTGTATCCTAAATTTTCGATTTGTTTAGCGTACTACCTGGTCTACTCTGTTTGCCGTTTGACAGTCAATCGCATAATACGGGCATATTATTGCGATTGACTGTCAAATAGTCAATAGAGTAGGGAGTAGGCTCTATCTCTACTTTTCTAGATCCTAATCAAAAAGTAAGTTCATACAAAGAATATTCTAATCAAAGGTATTTTTTTAAACAAGGGTTAAAAAATTAGTAGGAAATACGACCGCGAAATTAAATACTTTTCCGGTTCTATCAATTCTTTGGTGGAGAACAAAAGAATCCAGCATTACAGGAATAATTGTTCTGTGCCCACGTCAATAACTGACGGACCGTTACTGTTAGAAACCGAATAATAAGTTCAGATTGAATTTCTGCGCACTTCCTGCGAGTTGACCCTTTGATCAGGACTTTAATTAAAGCCCTCCCACATTTCTTAGTTTTTAAATTGCTTGATACGTTGGGGCTTAATTAAGGAAATTATGCTGCACTTAGCCTGCAAAAAGGTAACAGCAGGGAAAAGCTGCTAGCCGACCAGACATCGTATGTTCTTAAAATTTTCTGCCCGTTAACTTTCGCTCTCTAATTAGATTTTTTATTGAGTTAACGAATAAATGAGACGCAGGAACTACTATCGTTGGTGTGGGTGGATAGCATATCATAGCATAGTAGGTCTTAAAATGATCCCACTGTCGGGACTCAGGCCTTCTTTTTTCTAGGAGAGGGAATGGGCCGGGCCCAGTGCGGTTTGGTGGAAGTAACATGTCTTCGAATTTTTGGTTCTAGGACATGCCGGTTTCCTCACGATGTTGTTGTGTGGGTGGATACTTGTCCATAAATAGATTGATAAAGGATATATAAAAAAAGTTTCGGGATATTTCTGTACACATATTTCCTTCACACGTTATTTTTCCTCAAGAGTTTCATAGGTACCAAAAGCAATAGGTATCTATTTTAGTATCTATTTCTTTCAGTTTAATGAACGAAGCAGGAGATTTTTATTAAACGCGCCTAGGTAAATGGTCACAACTTTTAAATACTTATTTAGCCCTTACTAGCATAATCAGCCTTTTAATGTTCCCACAGCCGGGACTCAGGTCTCCTCTCTCAAGGAGAAGGAATAGGCCGTAATCCACTACGCAGGCCTATCGCTGGTTGTTGAATGTAACATGTCTTCGAATTTTTGGTTCTAGGACACGCCAGTTTCCTCATGATGTCTTCCAACTAAAGTAACTTCTACAAAAAGTAATTAACCTGGCTGGGTTTGAACCCTTATTATCATTTGGTTTTAACAACGAAATATAATTACAATATAAACAACGCATCCTTTAAACAAAGTGACGTACGTTGAGTCAGTTATTTTCAGTTAGACGAGGCGTGTAGTGTGCTGGTCGAGTATAATAGATCACGTAGTGGCGCGTACCCCGTAAACAAAGCGCCGACCGGCGACCCGACGCCCGGGGATGTTTATCGGGAAGCCTCGCGATGTATGTCGACGGGAACTCCACTTTAAATTTTTAAACATTCGCTTTAACGTCTTACATACAAGTTACTAGCCTACGGCGATGAGGTTCGGTCAACTAACGCTTGCCTTAAGAAATATTCGGCCGCCTCGTCAAAGAACGTCTGCTTCGAATTTTATTACGGGCAGTTGATGTTTTTTGAAAAATGAAAATTTATTTCCGCTCTGTGGATTTTTGGCCAGAAATTAATCCCTGCTTTTTTTTTTTTTTATAGTCTTTCTAAAAAGTCAAACGACTTGGGAATTTTGTATATTATTTATTATGTAAAAAATACATAACTTCGATACTTTTTATAAGGTTCTTCTATTAGTAACAATGATTAAGATCTCTTAATCAACCTTGAGTATTGAACCAGAGTTGACTACCCAAGTCGTTTGATTTTTTAGTCAGACTCTAACATAGCAACATGAGAGATTTGGAGACTTGATTGAGAGAAGTAAACACAATTCTCTTAGGTAGGTACTCTAGTTTATTTAGGGTCGACACAACAACTCTTCTTCTAGTAGTAATTTCACTAGTGACCTCTGTACTGGTGATCTTTCACACAGTCCACCCATCGTCTCTTTAGTCTTCTCACACTGTTTGGGTGCTGCTGGTAATTTGTGTGACTGGAGGATTTACTAGTGTAGATACCAGTCTCCCACAGAGGAATGATTATGTCCTACTAATATTGTGCTAGTTTGTAAGGCACCTTTGTGAAAAAGAAAATAAATATTTATGTATCGTTATTATACGAGTATACTGAGATTTGTTTCTTTCATACTTAGTCAACATTTTCCTCACAATATTTTCCTCATTTTTCTGCTTCGCATACTCGTACCATGGCAACCAGTTTCCATAATTTTTCAGTAACCGATATCCCTTCCAGACTAAGAATATCTCTACACATATTGTTGAAAATATTTCAATATATGTTAATAGTACATTTTGATACAATTGGAGAAAGTTTGTTTTGCGATCGATCCGAGCCTTGGCGAGGGTGTTATGGAGCCGAGATCTGCAGTGACAAATTTCCACGTGCATAAAATGGCGTTTTTCATAACACTTACGAAAACATAAATAAACGGTTTTTGACGTGCGACTCGTGGGGTCGAACACGCCCAGCCTGATACGATAAATGTAATAAAATTGCGATGGGGCCAAGTACGCTCACTTTTCCACACTAGTTCGTAAAACAGTCAATTGCGTGCTTATAAGCGTGAAATAAGGAGCGGGTTTTCGAGTAAGTGTTTTGAAAAAATTTTAGATAGAACACAGATTGCGTGAATTTGATGATGTAACAAAAAAAGTTTGTTCATAAATAATGTTCCCACAGCATTATTGTTTCAGCTTATATTGTTATGAATGCGTCGGCGTGAGCTGGCGCGGAGGCGTTTGTTCAGCTAAATCTTTTGTTCAAAAAGCCGTGCCATATCTAATTGCAGTGGGTAGCGCCTCTCTCCCGGCATAATTGCGATGTTCTGCTGCAGTTCAACTTAGTTTTTGTTTGAAATACTTTCAGTTTAATGTTTCCGATTTCTATTAATTTTAGTGTAGCGGTTATGTTTTGTTTTATCAATCACTTTTTTGAGAGGGCTATATTTCACCGGGATACCATGATGGTGCGACCAGTAGCGCCGTTTGTAGTCCAAATTTATCAAAATAGACACCATACAGACACCAGAGTCGCCACACGTCCGAGCTGGTCGCGCCACCAAATTGGTTGCGCAACCATACCAGGTGAGTGTGAGATCTAGTGTTGTATACATTTTGTTGGTAGCAGCGACTGGTCGCACCGCCATGTGCCATGGTGTCTCGGTGAAATGTAACCCTAAGTGCCCCTATGTAGTTCTATGTGAAATTAATATTTTGAATTGAATTGAAATGGGTTGTTAAAGACTACCATGGTAGACATAATTTTATATCAGGGTTCCAAATACCTAACTCATTTATATTTTCAGGGACTGCAGCATGTATGTAGGTATGTAAATAAAATGGTTATTTTTGTTTACACACTCCACGCTCTCGATAATTGCAGCAAAAAAGTCTCTTCAAAGTGTGCCGTGTTTCAAGAACAGTGCAATTTCTCAGCATTCTGTTTGTGGTTAAGTAGCGATAGCGGATATTACGATCTTGTACATAACAATAGCCGTGTCAAGTAGTTACCCTGTCCCGGCGCTTATAAGAATAATAACCACGCATAACGACCCACGGAGTTTTTTTTATATCAATACAGAAATCCGAAATAGGTGCAAAAAGCTTATTAAAGAACAAAATGTTGCAAACCCCATATTTTATAGAGTTAAAATTTTAATTTACTCATCCAACAGGGGTAGTAAAGCGCGTCGCTTAACTTCGTAGATCGTATTTTAGGAGGTAAAGCTCAATTAATATACTTCTATAAGTAACGTTGAAGCTGAGCGTTAAATTACATTTTTGAGGTGAAGTTGCTGGGAAGTGGGAAGCAATTCATCTGCAGTTTTTTTCGAAATAAAAGCAAATGTTCGGGAGCGTCAAAGCTCGTTAAAAGCGCAGACTATAGATGTAATGTCGGAGCTATAACGATCTCGGTGCAGTCGCATCCGTCACTGACAAGAGTTGCAAGCACGAAGTTTCATCGACACTGCCTCACGTGTTCATTTAGGTTTTTTGTGATGTAACCAACGCCTGGACAAATTCGAAATAATTTTGCCATTTGATTTGTTTTAATACAACATTAGTTTTTATGCGAAACTTGAATAGAGTTTATTCAGAATCATTAACTTTATGGATTCCAATAGTTTTTATACCATATTATATTTTTCCTAAATATATTTTAAAAGGTTACAAGTTAAGTACACCACTGACACTAAGTACAACACAGGTCACAGCTGATCATAAAGACATTAGAAGCCTGGATAGAGCTGGGTGCATGTGCAAAACAACCCCTCAGTCGCCTGGACAGCTCTGTGACTATCTAAGCGCACGGCCGTGCGCAGGCCAAGTTCCAGCAACAGGCCGCGCGCATGCCGTGCACTATTTACACGAACCGTTTCCACCCAATTTTGACCCCATGTAGCTCAGTGCCTATTGCAAGTACAGAGATAAAATTGTACCTATATATTTTTACTGACATAACAAGCTTATAACTTTGTGATTTTTCATGATACAGTTATGAAGTTTTGTACATAGATTCTTTACATAAAAATATTAGACACGTCTTTCGGGTTCCATATATACTAAAACTAAGGTTATATATGTTACTGTAAAAGCTTGAACTACGGTAAATCTTAGGATTTTCCAGTAAAACCTAAGATTTTAACCAATTAATAATTTTGCGATTCGATCTTTTATCACCATTCACTTGATAAATCTTAGGATTTACATTAAAGGCACGGTAAATGTTGAAAAAAATCATGTCAATCTAATCATAACATGTAAAGCACATCGACTCGTACTCGTGGGCAGTCAGCCGCCTCCGCTACCTGCACGCCGTTTCTTTAGTTTATAAAAAAAACAAATAATTAGAAAAATAGTGATTCAATTAGACTAGCAAATAAGCGTTAAGTTTGTATTTTTTTGTTAAATACCAAATAATAAGAAAAATACAGATTCAGTTAGATTAGTCAAGGTAAGCGTTATGTTTGTGAGAAGATAATTTTATTTGTGTTATTTTTAACTGCTTAGGAAGTATTTCAAATATCAAAAAAATACTTGTTCCTAATTACGAGTATATTTATATAACTCCTTAATGAAAATAATTTAAATGGGTAAGGATTGTACCTGAGTTTTTAACTAATACTTACTTGAAATAAATGATGAAGAATTAAGTAATCATTGTTTTATTCTTGAAACCAACATTTACCAGTCCATATTGGTAAAACCTAGCATGTACTGAATTGGAAAGGTAAGGTTCGAAAAAATCGTCCCAATAAAATAAATACTTACATTTACCAACTCATGTCGGTAAATCCTTGGTTTTGCTGCATAATCTTAAGATTTACCGTAGTTCGAGCTTTTACAGTAACATACATATACGACAATCACTGAGAGTGGACTTTATTGATTTCTATTAAACAAAAATAAGGCGATCAGGCAATGGAGAATCCTCATCACATTTTCATCGGATAAATATTGTATTGTTGTATAAAATATCCGATATTTTTTTCCATATTTCGGGGTTGGACTCACAGTTAAACTTGTTTATCATCGTGGGTACATTCGCCCCTTGAAAGGTTTTATTAGTGTTGTACAAATAATGCTGTATAATTTGCAACATTCAAAAGGACGGTATGCCGTTTTTACAGCGTTTTAAATAAACGTCCTATTTTTGCGGCCCCGACAAGGAGCAAGTATGTGTGCTGCGGCCAGTCGAACAAAAAAACTTCGTCAGTCTAGATAGTTTTCGGGTTTGGCGGTGTCTTTTTTGTTCATGTCAGTGAACTTGACTTTATCATAGAAATTTTGAATACACGTTTTCAGGAATCTGATTTTCGTTGCGGGTTATTTATTAGTGTAGGGGTTAAACTGTATTGCGGATATTATAGAGCACGAAATCGCTTCGACGATAGTGATTAAAGAAGCTAGTGATTATTGATAAATTGACAGGCCTGTTGGTCTAGTGGTTAGTGGCCCTGACTGCTATGCCTGAGGTCGTGGGTTCGATTCCCACCCAGGACAAATGTTTGTGTGATGAGCACGATCAATTGTTCTGTGTATGGTAGACATTTATCTCTAACTAGATTTAGCCCGCGGCTTCGCCCGCATATAGCATGTCACTCAGGAATAAAGCAGCCAGTACTTTCAGAGATTACCTCCTACAAACAAAAAAGCAAACTTTACCTCTTTATTATATTAGTGTACG
This sequence comes from Mythimna albipuncta, assembly GCA_929112965.1. Taxonomy (NCBI): domain Eukaryota; kingdom Metazoa; phylum Arthropoda; class Insecta; order Lepidoptera; family Noctuidae; genus Mythimna; species Mythimna albipuncta. Next base: position 11,133,531 of record OV815969.1, on the reverse strand, counting down.
AGTAGAAGTGTAGATATGTATGTATTTAGAAATTAGGTAATACGTTTATCAGTTGTGTAGCACTCAGAGCTTGTGGTAAGCTCTGCATAGTTAGGGACTAGATGGCGTTGTGTGAAAGTTGTGCAATTTTATTATTATTTTATTTCTTGACTTCTGAAACTTTCATGTTGTTCATATCTCTGTAGGTTTCGTCTATTTCTTTAGATTAGATAGTTTCGTAGATTTGTCTATCTTTTTTTATCTGATGTAGAATAGTGCTTGACTGCGATCTCACCTGGGGCCTAAGTCTGCTATTTTTATAAATTTGTTATTCCCACACGATTCCATTGTCATTTAGCTAAAAGTTTATAATCTGCTAATTCATAATGATCGATCATTGATCGATCAATAGACTTGTAATAGAATTGTGGTAGAATGACAATTTCGAGCTTATTAGAAGCACTAATTGCGCAATGACGTCGTAGTGGTAGGTCACTGATCAAAGGAACTGTCAAAATTTTTGCAGATTACTGCATACGTCAGATATTCATTTGTGAGATTATCATTCTATGCCATTTCTTTTAATAGAGGGTCAATGGTTGACCATCGGAAAGTCATAATGACGTCATTACATTAGTAGATTACCAAAACTTGTCAAAATCAACAATTATGAAATCAATGATAGACCATTCTGACACTAATGTAATAGCAGACTTGAGGCCCTGATGCTAAGTAAAGTAGTGATGCAATCGTTGATGGTGAGGCGCACTAGTTTATTAAGAGCCTATTCACTCTATCCTTATCCTTGAAGATACTCAAATTATAATCTCCGTCCTGAGTTCCAACTGATATAAGTTGATGAGAGGTCCAATCCATAGGCCAGTTGTTCAGTGACCTACCACTAGGTAGGTCACTGATCAAAGGAACTGTCAAAATTTTTGCAGATTACTGCATACGTCAGATATTCATTTGTGAGATTACCATTCTATGCCATTTCTTTTAATAGAGGGTCAATGGTTGACCATCGGAAAGTCATAATGACGTCATTACATTAGTAGATTACCAAAACTTGTCAAAATCAACAATTATGAAATCAATGATAGACCATTCTGACACTAATGTAATAGCAGACTTGAGGCCCTGATGGTAAGTAAAGTAGTGATGCAATCGTTGATGGTGAGGCGCACTAGTTTATTAAGAGCCTATTCACTCTATCCTTATCCTTGAAGACACTCAAATTATAATCTCCGTCCTGAGTTCCAACTGATATAAGTTGATGAGAGGTCCAATCCATAGGCCAGTGGGTAGTTGAGTAGGCACTAGAACCATTTAACCCCACCTGAATAATAAGAACCGAAAAACATTTCTAAAAATACAAATTTTTGCCTGGAAGAAATCGCAAGTACGATAAGACCGTCAATTGTTGTTTTTATTTGTTATAAGGTTTCAATTTGTAATCTTGGTATGCAATACAGTATAGTATAATAAATAATAACTCCTTTTTTGTTCTAATATTAAATTGTGGTGAATATATAAGGCTGTATTTATTTATGGCGCATTGGGCATTTCAATTTAGATTCTATACCAGTTTCGAGAAACTCATTAAGAATTATGACAGCATTGGGAACGCAATGCCAAACTCCAAAATACAAATAGTAATGGTTTTGGACTGATCACGTCAAATGCATTGTGCACACTCGATGATGCAGGTCTTAAACTATGGGCGATGACATTAACGTGACTTAAAATTATTTTTCAAAACACTTACTCAAGAACCCGTTGCTATCCCTACCACTTTTAGGCACGCAAATTCCACACTAGAGCAGGTAAGTACGCGAGCTTACCCCATCACAATTTACTTATTGTATTTATCGTTTCAGACTAGGCGCCGTGCAGCATCCATGAGTCACCAGGCAGCCCCCATTTATATATTTCTTCATAAGTGTGTTGAAAAACGTCGTTTGATACACATGGAAATTTGTCACTGCAGCGTTCGGCTCTATAACACACAACCCTGCGGTTATAATTTGGACCTATAAAGGCGTTTAAAACATCAATATCTGAAAAAACAAAGCTATATAAAACTACGCACTTTGAAAAATAATTGTAAGTTATCATATAATTATCCACTTGAATTTTTTACCGTATTTCAATTTTCCTCTAATTTAAGGTTATTAAGTAAAATAAATACTGTTATTCAAGGGCTTTAAATTGGATAATAGTACCTATTTTCCTTTTTTTTTATTTGCTTGAGACAAAATACACATTCATCATATTTTGTTAGTACCTACTGATCGATTGTCGACAGAAATGGAGAACGTGCTACTAATTTTTAAAGAGCAGTTTCATGGGTAAAGCATGAATATATTTGATGGGATTTTGTATCTAATATTATGTAATTTTTTTTGTATCTAATATTCGCATCTATGGACCTTAATGCAGCCTGCTGCATTAAGGTCCAGTACCCCTAATCTGCAATAGTTAACGCTTGTAGAAAGCTTCAAATGTACAGGAATGACGTCATCTTAACGCTCAGTCACGTGGTCAGAACAAAAGAATTGGCGGCAAGTTTAACTCGAAGCGTTCGGCGCAAGCGAATCGGTTGTAACTTGGCTAGGGGGGCTGGACCCAATACAATTTAAATCAAAACAGTGTCATGGGCATGAAGATAATGCACGCTTCCTATTGGTCGTTTCTCAAGGAGAAAAACTAGCAAGTAACTCACGGCTTTCCATGTTAATAGGAATGAGAAAACTGTGTAGATTATTAATTTGTTGAATGATTTACAAAAAGTACAATAAAAAATAATTTTAAAAAGTGGACCGAAATAATCTGTGAGTCTCTGAAATGTAGGGTTCTCACATTGAAATTATAAAAGAGGCTATTTACAAATAAAAAAATAAACCTATTCATAAATCAAAAATAAATATAACTAGCAGCAACGCCATATTTAATGGTAATGCTTAGGTATTCTTTGGGCAATGATTGAGCCAGCCCTTTGGTCACGCAAAATGTCGATCAGTTGGTGAGAAGTCTTCTTAAAAAGGAGATTTGTAGTCGCACTTGGACGCGACCAAACTGGGTTAGAATAAACCATTATTTAAGACAGAAAATAAAATAAACTCAAAACGAAAATATTTCACAATCGACTGGTGTAAAAGTTAAAGTATCCTAAACTTTTGTATGTATGTAACAAAATACAATTCTCAGTAAGTGGACACAACCCAGAGATATGTCCGCCCCAGACGACAGTATTAGAATGCTTCGCTCGCCATAACACATATATAATTACAATACAGAATTACAGTTGCTAAAACGGATCTTGAGCGCTCGGCGTCAGAGTGGGGATCGCTTTGCGCATTCCATACATTAGCGAGCCAATCGTCTTCGTTGTTAAACACATGCAGAAACGCAGAGTGACGTCTATGACGCGATGGCGCGGCGAGCCAATCGCCGACACTCCCCGCCCCGCGTCTCTCTTCGCGCCACTCTTTAGTGGCACTCTTTAGTCTCTTTAGACCGAAAATTTAACTTCAATGTTACTTCAATGTAACCGCTCAAGATCCGTGATGGCAACTGCACGAGTATGTATCTACACTAATATTATAAAGAGGGAACATTTGTATTTTTGTGTGTATGTTTGTAATGAATAAACTCAAAAACTACTATGCAGATTTAAAAAATTCTTACACCATGGAAAGCTACATTCACCCCATAAGCTATAGTTATTGCCCGTAAGGCAAATAAAATTTATATTGTTTTAAATCCCCCAGAAAAAAAGTGTATCTGTTTTTCACAATACATTTCACAGTACCAACAGCGGGATCACCAATACCTTCCACTCAATGATCGATGGTTCTCTAAAAACTTAACGATAAAAAAATAAATTAACACAAATCGAAAAGAGTTTTACTGTCGACTGGTGTCAAAGTTAAAGGCAAATAAAATTTAAATTGTTGTAGATCCTCTAGAAAAAAAACTGAATCTATTTTTCGCAATACATTTCACAGCTGCAACAGCGGGATCGCCAATGCCCTCCACTCAGTGATCGATGGTACTCTAAAAGCTTAACGTAACACTTACTGCAAACTACGGAAAAATAGTTGCGGGAAAATGAACTTATTTCCAACTGCGGATTATTTTTTGTTAGTGTACCTAATCTTTAATTTCTTACCACAGTAGCGTTGATGGATAACTATGAAGAATTAGATACATTTTTTTTTAAACTTAATCATGTTACTTTTTTCTTGTATTTCAAGCTTTTGTCTGCAGCCTCGCCTGCGTGCATAAAATATAGCCTATGTCACTCAGGAGTAAAGTTTTCTATCGGTGAAAAAATTTAGTAATATACAGAGATAACCTCCTACAAACAAAAAAACCGGGCAAGTGCAAGTCGGACTCGCCCATGAAGGGTTCCGTAGCAGCAAGTAACATAATATAAAAGTTCTTGTAATGTATTGTAACTTTGATCGATGTTTTAATAATAGTGTATTTTTTTCGGTTTATGACGCATTAAAAAAAAAACTACTTATTGGATTTCGTTCAAACCAATTTTCGTTGGTAGTTTTTATAGTAATGTACATCATATATTTTTTTTAGTTTTATCATTCTCTTATCTTAGAAGTTAGAGGGGGGGGGGGACACACATTTTACCACTTTGGAAGTGTCTCTCGCGCAAACTATTCAGTTTAGAAAAAAATGATATTAGAAACCTCAGTATCATTTTTGAAGACCTATCCATAGATACCCCACACGCATGGGTATGATGAAAAAAAAATTTTTGAGTTTCAGTTCTACGTATGGGGACCCCCAAAATTTATTGCTTTTTTCTATTGTTGTGTAAAAATCTTAATGCGGTTCACAGAATACATCTACTTACAAAGTTTCAACAGTATAGCTCTTATAGTTTCGGAAAAAAGTGGCTGTGACATACGGACGGACGGACAGACAGACAAACAGACAGACAGACAGACATGACGAATCTATAAGGGTTCCGTTTTTTGCCATTTGGCTACGGAACCCTAAAAAGACAAACTTTACCTCTTTGTAATATTAGTGTAGATAAAAAACCACCTCTGCCTCGCATGGGTGTTAGAAATCTTTGACAGTCTCAGTTTTTATCTACTATGTTATGTTCGTATCATCATCATTATCAGTATTTTTAATGTTCCCATTGCTGGCCTCCTCTCTAGGAGAGGGAATGGGCCATAATCCACTACGTGGGCCCAGTGCGGGTTTGTGGATGTCACATGTCTTCGAATTTTTTGGTTCTAGTAGGTACACGCCGGTTTCCTCGCAATGTTTTCCGTCACCGATTTGAAAGCAGTAGTGATGAAATAAATTACACAAAATTATGTTCGTATGTATTAGGTAAACTCCCTAACCTACCCTAGAACTACGAGTACCTGGTCATTTGATGAAAAACGTATTATTGTTTTCTCATATGTAATGATGTTAGCCGTCTGCAATAATGTAACAATTGATGTACAGCTAAGTATGTTCCTAGCCTAGCCTAGCCTGGCTGGAGGTCTGTGTCTCTTAATCGATTTTTCATTGTATCTTATTCTATGTTTTGCTCCGGCCAAACTTCGGTTTGGCAGTTATCTGATAGTACTAATAATATCTAGAAGAAAAGTCAATTCACAACTTATTCTGCTACAAAGTTGCTGGCAGACCAGATAAATAACAACTTTTTGGCAAAGAATAGGCAAGGCATTTGGGAAATATTGAATAGGTACTTAATATTTTATGCCTACTTATTAACATGAAATGTGGCGGGTATTCATGCAAAGTCTGGCAACATTTGCTGGCTCAATCCGGTTCCAAAATAATATCACCGTTGCAAAGCGAGCTGTTCTCTCAAAATGTTGGTCTTAAGAGTGAATAATTACAAGGGTAAGTAATTGGCCTTTTGTATTGTATTATCAGCTTACAAAGATGCCTGTACTTAGTTAGTAAGCCCGCATATGAAACATAGCTTTTCTGTATGATATCGCGAGTGTTTATAAACAAAGATGTGCTCGGTACCTACAGCTTAGAACAATGAAAACTTGGATAATACATATTGTCATGTATATTATAGTTAAAGGAATATGTGGAATTCCGAGCCTATTTTTGTGTAAAGAGCAAGGGTTCTCAAAGAAACAAATATTTGCGGCTTTACACCGACCGTCTCTATCCGAGTTACGCTTGTACCTACTACAGTTTATTTGTCTTTTATCTTACAAACTTGGATTTTTCCCTAGTTCTGTTTGCCTTGCATTGATCTCCCGGCGTTCTACGGAATGCCTTTTCTTATATTCGTGTGGTAAATAAAGGATATAGATATTTACAACTTGTCCATTTGAAGGATTACTTATTATTTGATCGGATGTCCACTCAATATTTTGAAATAGTTGTTGTACGGTTTTTTTCTGTTTCTTTGTACAAACTTGTTTTGACAATAAAATTGCAGTTTTCACGTTAAACTGAATAAAGTTTTATAGCAGGATTGCGAGCGAGTTTCTCTTTCAAAATATCAAACGAACTGACTAAACCTGGAAACAAAGAGAGGACATTTTATCACGTTATCTTGCACAAGTTTGAGGGAAATTTATCACAATCGTAATAAAGAAATAGCCATTAATTAATTAGTGCCGGCATGTTTTCTTTGTGTGGGCGTGGCTATCTTCCTGTTTGCTGACCAAGGAAAAGAAAGTTAGATTAAATGCGATTCATTGTTCGACCATTGTAATACTTAAGAACACACGCCATCGGCCACTACTTTGTGGAGGAAGAAATACTCAATTGATAAATTTCATGAAGTTCATTTTAATGTGCTTCATTTTTCATTAGGACTAGAGTTAGATGTTTGCTTTTACTGAAAATTAATAGTGATTTATTTGACAAGTGGGTTAAAGCTGTCTTTGTCTTTTGCGGCATGTTGAATTCGAAACGAAAAGTATTAATTTCGGTTGCTAAGTTTTAATTTCAAACGCCAGTGAGGGATTCATATAATAAACTCCCGAGCATTGCGAGGGAATTAATATAGAAACCTGAGTGAAGTAGGTGATTCAAGCCGCCCAAGATACAGTTTTATCCCCGTGTTGGATACTCTATTTTTTATCATCACCATCTAGATATTATTGTAACTATCTCACCATCTGTGATATAATTAAAATACAATTTACTGCAAATTAAATATTAAAGAAATATAAGTACTAGCGTAGACCAGCATAGTAGGTACTATAGCAGTTCTTTTAATTGTTATTGATAGACTTGCAATTGACCACTATCTTACCCGATGGTAAGTGATATCGGGGTCAACGATAGAGCACGCTTGCTTAGAAGTAACCTATTTACTCTTGATTTAAATCTTTAACCTTCAGCTGTACATTCATTACCCATTTACCTACTCATAATTTCAGCTGAATCTAGAAAATTCAGCTAAATTGTTGATGTTGATCTAATACCTTGTTATTTATCTAATCTTTCCGTACTTTCTTGCTAAAATTGTTGTTATTTGCTATTTAATTTTGTACAGTTTGTCTATGATAGAGTGAAATAAATTCCGAAAAAGCAATTTGCAATCGACCACTGACTCAAAGGGCCAAATCTCGTGAGGCATCAAGAACCCTCTATTAAAATTAGAAACTTCATTTTGGCAGATAAATTGCTTCTTAACTTTGACTATATTCAAGGTAAATATTGTCTGTAATCTGGGTCCGAGTGAGTAAATAAATTTAAAGGTGGTGTAGGTATTTTTCCGTTTTAAATTTCTCCGTGCTTTTGGTAAAGTAAGTAGATATAATCGTGACTTTATTGTTATATAAATTAAATCTCATACGTTAATTTCTACTAATATTATATAACTTACTTATTCTTATACATGAATAGGTAATATAAAACATTGAGCTGACACGGTAGACATAAAAAAAAAAATACAAAATAAATTAAATTTCGGATGTTTGTGTTCCTATAATAGTTTTGTGTCTTCGTTATTTAATACTGACTTCTGAAATTTAAGTTACTATTTTTCTTTTAATTGAATTGTATTTTTTTTTGCAAAAAGAATTTACACCTTTTAGTTGTGGTACCGCTCAGCCAAACTTCAATACCTTTCAGTTCTATCATCAGATAAGTTCGGTGGTACGTTTTATTAACTAGAGTGCATCTCATGACAATTCTAATGATCAGGATACATTGATTTATTACAGGGTTCCAGTGCCTACTTTCCGGCTTCATCATCAGATCAGTTCGATTTATCAGTTAACGACAACACGTATAAACCAAGCAATTTTACTTGTTACGACAATTAAATTCTTCTATGACCAATGAGGAATTCTGCATCAAATCTTAGAAGTTCATCATCAGATCATAACAATATTTCTATGGGACCAACTTGGGGGTATGGTATTTCAATAAAGAACATGAAATGGCATTGTGCTGTTTTACGAGTGTAATGCGGACGAAGTCGCGGGCACAAGCTAGTACTAGAGTAAACCAACTGCGTAAGTTGTAAACAAAACATTATTGTACCAAGGGCTGAAGCCCACTGCGGTCATGGGTTTGGAAAGAAAAACCCGGGTTCCTGAAACGCAAGGTAAAGAAGAAACAAAGGTGTGGGTTTTAGTCAGTAAAAGTCCGACACGCCCTCCCGTCCTTGAACAGAAAAAATTAATTGATTTCCCACTTATAAAAACCACTGGCTTTTGCCCGTGCGGCTCCGCTCTCGCTCTTCCCTACTCCACCCTACTCTACTCACCCTACCCTACTAAACCCTACTCTACCCTACTCTAGGTACCCTACTCTACCCGACTCTACCCTACTCTATCCTACTCTACCCGACGCTACCCTACTCTACCCTTCCCCATCCTACTCTACCCTGCTCTACCCTACTCTCCCCTACTATACCGAACTTCACATAAACCATCTACTAAATTTGGTTTGGATAGGTGAGCCCATTCTTGAGTTATAAAATTACAACGAAAAGTAGCATTAATTTTTATATATATAGATAGATGGATAGATGTGCCAAGTAGGTTTGTCAACGGGTAAGCGCGTTACGAGTTGTGAATGCATCGAACTGACGCCATTTGTCGTACATCGACATCGTTCCACGGTATTTCCAATTTGGCTACAGTTTGGTGATTTACTTAAATTATCAGTATTGCTATCTATGAACCTAACTACGCTAAATGGTTTAAGTTAGTTAGGATTTTGTTGATAACACACGGATATTGCAGTCGATAAGCGGTTTTATGTTCTAATTATGGCCCATTTTGAACTGATATTGATAGTACGGTTACGTACGAAAATATTACAGAATAGCTTTTGTCCGCAGCTTGGCCTGAGTACATAAATTCTAATTCTATATATATGTAACTCTAAAATATGCTGAGAAAAAAAGCAGCTTTTTATCAGTGGAAAAATTTTAGCAATCGGACCAGTACTTCCAGAGAGTAATTACCTCCTACAAACAAAACACATAAAAACAAAACAAAAAAACTTTACCCCTTTGTAAATAAATAAAACATCATTTTTAGTTTATGCGAAACCTGAATATAATAGTTTGTTCAGGATTAGTAACTAAATGGATTACACCATCTTATATTTTTCACAAAAATATTTTAAAATGGTCACAAGTTGGACACCACCGACACTAAGTACAACACAAGTCACGGCAGGTCATAGCGGGTATTAGGCGCCATCAAACAGTTGGGTGCAAGTGTAAAACAACACCTCAGTCGCCTGAATTGCCCACTGACTATGTATTTTTGCGTACATTGACAGCTTATAACTTTGTGATTTTTTATGGTGGATATCCCCCATCATACTAAGCATTTTGGCAACACTATGCGTACAACTAAGGACTGGAATTCCTTGCCAGAGTTTGTGTTTCCTGATAGCTAAAACCCTGGGGTCTTTAAGTCAAGAGTAAATAGGGTACTTTTAGGCAAGCTGCTCCATCGTCGGCCACATCATCGCTTACCATCAGGTGAGTGAGATAGTGGTCAAACGCGACTATCAATAATAAAAAAAAAGTTAAAAAAAATATGCAGTTATCTTTTGTACATAGATTCTTTACATAAAAATACTAGACCCACCCATGTTTCGGGTTTCACATATATACTGAAATTAATGTTGTAGAATAGAAGTAGAATACAGTGTAGATTGATAACTAATTTCAAACACATAATTTTCTCTTTCATCTAGCTAACCACCAAAGGCCCTAATTCAATAATACCGGAGAGTAAACAAAGAGCCATTATTACCCCTCTTCATTACTCACTCCAAGGACTCCACGTTATGAAAAGGACCAACTCTTGCGATAACAATTCGGATTTGTAGTATGCCCGATAAATAAATTATAAATACATTTAGCTGCGTACATTTCGAACCATTTCTCTTCTTACACGACTAGCCCATTTGCAGATCTCCAAACGGTGCCATTACTCAGCAATAAATTGGCATTTGCGCCGTCATACATAAATTACGCGAGAGCGCTGAAAACCAAGTTCTCTGGTAGACACTTTTTGTATAAATGTAACTTGTTTAATCTTTCATATTACAAACGAGCATAGAAGTGGTTGCTAAGCTAGGTACTATTTATGTACCTATGCATCACAGGTGAACCTTTTTATGAGGTCAAGTAAGAACTCTCCCTGACAGAATTTATGTGGCTAATTCACTATGTTTCAGTCCTGATAGATTTATGCCTTTTCCTCAGGCGTGGCGTCTGCTATGGCTGCGGTCGTTCGTCTGCATGCTACGAAAAAAAAAAAAGAAAACACTACGACCCGAAAATCAAACTAGCGAGAACATTTTTTTGATTACATACGACAACGCATGGAATTAGTTCGTTTGTGGCTTCAAAAGCTGACTAATTGGCAACTGTATCAGTTTTGCATAGCCGCAATCCCGATATACAGTTGTCGCAAAGCCGGCTAAATCTATTATAAAGCAGCTTTGCCCAATTTATACGAATTAAAATCGTTTGTGGTATCGATTGCGCGGTAGTTACGTATCGTATTTGTTTTCGCGAATTAATGCTGTTGATGTGTTTCCTGTGTATACAATTTATATACCATCTTATGGACTTAAATAGAGATTTCCAGCCACCTTAGGCGTGGGCGATGAGTAATGGGTAGTTCACTATCCAACCGTCTTGTAGCCATACGAACCGATCCCGAATCGTCGACGGCGGGTAGCTTTCCACGCGCGCCTCAAAGAGATGTCTGCAAAACTGTAGGGCCCTAGCAAGGCCGAAGGATAGGTACTAGGGCTATGTATTGGCTACCTAAAGGGAAACCCAGGGTCCTGGAACACAAGGCAAAGAAGGAACGTACTTAGGTGTAGTTTTAGTCAGTAAAAGCCTGACACGCCCTCCTGCTCCATCCTAGAACAAGAGACTTGGATGATTTCCCACCAGCTAAGGTGTGGCTGCACTATAACCGGCAGGGCACATTTCTCCCAAAACGGATGGGTGACTGGACCGAAAGATTCAGAAGTGAGGACATGTAGGAATAGAAGATCTCCCACATGATGATGCAATGATCTCGTGAGACTCGCTAATGCTAAACGTACAGGACCAGTCGTCTTTTGACTGAGATGATGATGATCATTGCTTCTTCAGGCGTACCCTGTCTAAATTCTACTTGCCAGATCAGGTGGGTTCGCAGTCAAGCACTAGATTATCTCAATTTAAAAAAAAAATGCGTTGACTCGACTTGAAACTTTTAATTATTTCAAACTAGCTTCCGTCAGCCGCTTTGCCCGCGTGAAAGTAGAAATCAGAAACTTTATTTCAAATTAACCAATAACAGACACTTTTGAATTGTCCAAATGTTTGTCAGTAAAAAAAAGGGAAGCTATGCACGTTCCAAAGCGTAGATCTCTATGAAGAAGAACGTGCAAGAAACTCCATGAACACTTTAAAAATCTCGGTTACATATTTCTTGTAGCTTATGTGAGCACAATGTTTATAAATAAAGAAAATTAAGAGGATTTAAAAAAATATAAATTGGAATAAGCCAGTAGCAGCTAAGAGATCGGTAAGTCCCCTCTTTGAGGCGTGGCTGGAAAGGCCTCACGGCGTCCTTACCTTCCGCATGACGCAGGTCCTCACCGGACATGGTTCGTTCGGGAGTTTCCTACACCGGATTCATGCGGAAGTGACGCCCGGGTGTCGCCACTGTGCGGAACGCCCGGAGGACACGGTGGAGCACACAGTCGAGGTGTGCCCTGCTTGGGCGGAGCATCGCCGTGCCCTCGTGGGGGCGATCGGCGGCGGAGACCTCTCGCGCCGGGCCTTGGTTGAGGCCATGGTCCGGAGCGAAGAGGAGTGGCAGGCGGTCGCCGACTTCTGCGAAGCAGTAATGCTTGCAAAGGAGGAGGCCGAACGCATCAGGCAACGGCGTTATCGCCGCCGCCGTCGCCGGGATTCTGATCCCGATTTCCGGCCAACGTAGACGCGGGCTTGCGGACAGTGAGCAATGGTTAGCTCGCTGTCCGGCCGTCCGGTAACCGTCCGGACCAAGCCCAAGTCGTCGACGGCGCGCGCTGTTCCCGCGCGCCTCAAGGAGTTGTCAGCAACAGCAGGGACCCAGCCGGGTCGAAGCCTACTGGGGCCAGGGTTATCCGAAAGGGCGCTCGAGCCCCGGTATGAAGGCTAGAAGGAACGGGGTGGGTCTTTTAGTCAGTAAGAGTCTGACACTATCTCCCGCTCCGCCCAAGGGCGGGGGATGTCAATGCATGATTTTTCCCACCATAAAAAAAAAAAAAAAGTAGCAGCTAAGAGATGAGCAGTATTAACTGACGGCACGCGTTCACGAGCATGACACCTGAAAATAGGTATACATATAGTATACCTATTTTCACAATAAAGTAGAATTCTATTAGTAAAAGAATTTTTAAAACTAAAATACAAGGCTTTTCTCTTCATGATATTAGTATAGAAGTACCTACTAGTTCGCAATCCCAAACTCGCCAATAATATTAAATTTTCGTTTCTCCCCAATATTTGGACAGTTAAGATTAGAACTCCCGAGCTTTCAGGTCACAAGTCAGCGCTTTAGTCGCCCAGCTATGGCCGCTCTATGTCATCGCAAAGTGTCAGTTATTAGAAAGTAAATCATGTTTCCTTAGAGTTTTGAAAACATTTTAAGCTAGAATTTATATATTTCTGACTAAGTAGCGACAAACACGCCATGTGTTTGAATTATTCATATAAGTTTTAGATACTGTTTTTATTACTTGCCTTCTACTGAAAGAATGAAATGTGACATTTTCTGTAACTCATAAGTAAAAAGGTATTTATTCTACAAATACTAGTCCATCTCATGTCATTAATGGTGTCCTGATATGTCCGCTCCGTGCTCGGAGCTTTTCGACCAAGGTTGGATAGGCAAGTCACATGAGGGTGCATAAAAGAGCAGCAGATCTGAGCTCGCAACCACTATGAAGAGCCAAAGAATGCGGTCGCTGTGGTGGTCCATCTAATTAACGTTCAATACATTACACTTGAGAGCCGTGGTGGTCGAGTGGTAACGGCCCGACTTACGAGTTGTAGGTCGCAGGTTCAAACCCAGCCAAGCACATTACTTTGTGTAATTTATTTCATCACCACTGCTCTCATAACGGTGAAGAAAAACATCGTGAGGAAACCGGCATGTCTTAGAACCAAAAATTCGAAGACATGTGACATCCACCTACACGCACTGCGCCCGCGTGGTGGATTACGGCCCATTCCCTCTTCTAAAGAGGAGGTCTGAGTCCCAACGGTGGGAACATTATAAGGCGGCCGACTATGCTATGTTATACTGCAACTAGATTTACACTAAAAAAAAATTCGAGTTAACAGATAGTAAAAGGCAAAAAAACAACAAAAAACTAATACATTTAGCTTGAAAAATGTTCGGATTAATTGCTAAATGTTTGCTTTTTTGCTAAACGCATCTTCAAAAATAAACTGAAACTAATCAATCTAGCTACGCGAATGGAGTCCAATAGAAAAACTAAACGTTAAAACTCAATTTGGCTTTAGCATGTCAATATTCTGGCTTGTCTATCAATTACATTAAGGACTATTATGCTGAAGTGCAATGGGCGTTAATAGTCTATATTAACATTGAATAGTTATGTACAATACACAGTAATACAGCCTTTGTGGAGCTTCTCGTGTCCACAACGTACAATTATTCAAGCAAGATGATCAGGTGCTAGGTTCCACACAAGACTCTCAGTAGCTTCAAAGGGTAAAACTAATTCTAGTTATCTCGACTCGAGACGTTCCTATGTAGTTGGTATACTTTTGGGTTCGACATTCTGAAAGGCCTGTCATTTTCACTGTAATCAGATCAGTACATTTTCCCCGAAATCGTACTGAACAACCAAATTAAATATAATTTTTAGAGTTCCGTACTTCGGAAGTAAAAAACTGAATCCTTTTAGGATCACTTTGCTGTCCGTCCGTATGTCTGTCTGTGTAACAGTTTGCCTGTCAATACCTTTTATCTCGAGAACGCGTGGAGTTATTGAGTGGAAATTAAAACCATATACTCAAGTCCAACCATCTGAGCGTCCGAATATCACCACAAGTATCCAGCATAATATCAAGAGTCAGGTATTTTTGCCTGACACATGCTGAGCTGGACTCCCATTGGTGCAGCGCGATATGCACACCGCACTATGGGTCTATCTTGCAATTTCTCTTTTTTTTTTCTTATTAACTACATGTGTTATTATTTTATTTTTTATTCTTTCCTTTGTTGTTGTCTATGTGCTTAGTTTTTATAATCTGTGTGCTTTATGTATTTTGGTGCATGTTTTGTGCTGTAACCAATAAAGGATTTATCTATCTATCTATCAAGTCCGTAGACTTTTTAAGCTATATAAAAATCAAACTTGTAAGTTAATGAGAAAAAAAGATACTTCGGTTTATGCGGCAAAAGACGTTCATTTCGACACTCTCAAGGAAATCATAGTTCATAGGGTACTTCCCGTTGACCCAGAATCCTGAGATTTGGCATAAATCAAGGAAAGTCTATAGCACAAGTATAGGAATTAATCTGAAAATTCTAAATTTGTTGTAACGTCTCAGTTTTTCTTTTTGCGATTCGGAAAAATCTTCCGAGACTCCATTCCCAAATTGAACTATTTACATAGGTAAGTTTGTACGGAACCCTCAGGGCGTGAGTCCGACTGCACTTGCCAGTTTATTTCTCTTTGTCTCAATTACACTGAAGTCTATTAAGCTAACATTGTTCCGAAAAGCTTATTTTTTTTAGTACTAAATCTAAGCTCGCGAAGTGTAACACGCACGTAAAATCTAGGTATGAAGTAATTTTCAAAACAATCACGTTTCTTATAATAAAGGCACGTTCTTACATGAATCTTTCGCGGCTTCAGTACTAATGAAAGTCATAAGCATGGTACTAATACCGGGCCATTAACACTTCCCAATTGCTATTCGAAGGGAGAGAAAAACTCCCCCTGTGTGACTTGTGAGCCATGACTCCGCGTGTCTTAAGGTCCTATTAAACTTAACACACAAATTACCTGCCTCCACACGCGGTCTAGGCAGGGAGTTGTGTTGGCAATGTCTTCTATCATCATTATTTCCTGAGTACGAATTTATTTTATAGATGGTCTACCAAAGATGTCATGAGATTTTTCCACAGAAAAGATGAAAAAGATTAAAAAAAAAATACTTTTCGATTTGTACTATGAGTGTCGCCACTTGTCTCCCACCCTTTAACTCTACTACAGGCAATAAACTGATACAAATGCGCATTACGCAACTAAAAGACCACGCACACTTAGATCGCAAGTTTGCTATTGGTTGTGTCAATTATGATGGTCATGTTTTGAGGCACGCCAGCCCCGCCCACATGGTCATTCTAACCTCTTTCATCTTTTTTGTGTATTTTCCGATTGCTTTATTTTCCTAGATAACACTATAAAAAATATTTTTTCAAAAGATTGCATGAAAAAAAACGCTCTTTGAAACAGAACACAGTCTCTTATGATCATGATCCGAAGCGAGAGGGAAAAGTGTGCGGCTGCCTCCTTTTACGAAGTAGTATACGAAGTAGGTAATGGCCACGTGGTGGCCAACGTGGGGGAACAGACATCCTCACATTTTAGTCGCCGCCACAGTAGACACCCCGAGCATCGAGAATCGCTGGGTGATCCCCAGTCTCCGGCCGTCCAGTAACTGTCCGGATCAAGTCCAAGTCGTCGACGGCGCGTACTGTTCCCGAGCGTCTCAAAGAGTTGTCAGCAGCAGCAGGGACCCAGCCGGGTCGAAGCCTACTGGGGCCAGGGTTACCCGAAAGGAAACTCGAGCCCCGGCATTAAGGCTAGAAGGAACGGGGTGGGCTTTTAGTCAGTAAGAGTCTGACACTATCTCCCGCTCCGCCCAAGAGCGGGGGTTGTCATTGGATGATTTTCCCACCATAAAAAAAAAGAAAAAAAGGGTGATCCCCGGTGGCATGGGTTTGCGGACGAAGAGCAATGAGCAGCTCGCCATCTTTCCGTCCGGTAAGGATCAAGCCCGAGTTGTCGGTGGCACGTAATTAGGGGCCATACAGGGCCGATGCTCGCTAGGGCCACGAGGAATTTATGAAAAGATGAAAAACCTGTGGACTTATAAAGCAAAAGCCACTTGAAGGACTCATGTGTGGTTTTAGTAAGTAAAAGTTTTATCCGCTCTCCTGCTCCACCTTACAGGGGCAGATAACATTGGATGCTTTCTCACAATAAAAAAAACTCTCTCTCAATAAATTTAAAACAATTTAAATAGGTTTATTGTACGAATGGTTTTTTTGGTTGGTTTGATAACATTTTCATTTTAATAAAACCAGCTCCATCGTCGACCACATCATCGCTTACCATCAGGTGAAATGGTCAAATGTGAGCCTATTATTAATAAAAATAATCCACACTAATATAATAAGAGTAAGGTAATATTTTTTTTGTCTGTACTGTAAAGTACTGGTCCGATTGCTAAAATTTTCACTGACAGAAAGCTGCTTTATTCCTGAGTGAGTTCCTATATTTTATATACGCGGGCGAAGCCGCGGGCAAAGTCTAGTAATTAAATAAAAAAGGTTATTGTTTGTGTCCAATATTTCCGTTGAGAAATTTCATAGAAAACTCTCGACCACTTAGTCAAATCTCAGTGAGACGTCTCCCAGCTTCAAAGTTTGCTTAATACTTTAAACTGGTAATGAAGGCATTAAGGCGCGCTGAATGCATAAGAAATGAGGTGCCGCCGCAACCTCCTATATAATTAGCTCCTTTATTGGCTACATATTTTTTCTTTGCCACGTTACAATGTAAGGAATACTTGACATTGTTGAGCTGCCGTTTCTTTTTATGCGAACAAAAGGAAAACCTTCAAAACACCTCCATTATGACACTAATACATTCTCCGCTCACCCCGCAGTGTGGGCATTTAGCGGTGGCTCCATCAATTGGGTGTCGGTATCACTAAATACCTCTTTAATATCATGCTAATCTATCAGAAAGGATCTTATGAATGAGTCTGTAATTGTAATCGTCAGTTTGAACGGTCGGCTCGGCGCTCGACAGACACAATAGATAAATTATGCGGTCTCGCTTGGGCCCGGCCGGAGTCAAGGGATTCAATGACGTATTATGTATATTATCCCGACTTGTAAGTTCTGCTAAGCTACCAGAGACAACGGAATGACGTAATACACTACTGTATAGTTTACGTAATCTTTATATTCGTACGTATGTTTGTCATCAACCGACTCTTCCTAAATAGTATCTACCACAAAATTTTATCCAAATCTATCAAGGATTTGGATAAAATTTTGTGTGTATATTTGAGTGAGTAGGTAGCGCTGCGATTAAGTTCTAAATTTTTTTCTGATGAAAAACCATTATTCCAGGCCAACGTCTGTCAGGACTGCTAGTTTTACGTATAAAAAAATTGTGTCACAGAGTTATGAGTTTGTTATCGAACTCCTCCAAAACGGCTTTACCGATTTTTATGAAATTTATTATGTTTTGGTAGGTCTGAGAATAGGTCGAAGGCTATTTTTACACTCTTACCTCCACCCCTCATTTTTCCCTCGATAACATGGCAAAACAAAGTTTGCCGGGACATCTGGTGATCATATGAAATGTAAGTCGTCAAATCTGTTGGCTCATTATTTATTTAAGGGCGCTGCATGGATTTGTTAGGGGAACAAATTCAATTATTGTGCAGGCTGCACCCTCTACTGGTTTCTTTATCTAAATAAAAGATTTTTGCTCTAAGAGATTCATTGCCTTAAGGTGTAGCCTGCATATGTACATTGGTATTTACTGCCGCCACGCCGGCTGGGCACACTAATAATTTGAAGTGGATTGCTCCTGCAACATTGTTTGTGACTTCTATTGTGAACATTGCAATATGTTTGCTGGCCACTTCGATAAATGCTTACAAAGGCAAGAATGTCTTAAGAGGCTATTGATTCAATCGAACAAGGTAAAATTATGAACACGTGTAAGATTCAAGTATACACTTGAATCCTACACGTTTTCATTAATTTATAAGTATCATCAACTTCAAATATCGACAGATTTTACATCACAGAGCTAAAAAAGACTACGTCAAAAGAAATAAAAAATGACGCCGGTAAAGTACTAAAAGAGACTGAAACATTTCACAAGCATCGAAGAAAACGGAAAAAGTTGAGCGAAAGAGTTTTCCAACTTTTCTCAGTAATTTATTAAAATGGAAAGGTATGTACTAGTACTTATTATATTATGGGATATCTTCATGAATAATAACTAATAGTAAATAACTGATGTAATGACCAAGGTTAAGCAGCATTGGGTGAGGTCAGCTTGTGGCCAGGTTCGTCCGTGCTTCGCATATGGACCAAGAACGAGATGACGGGACTACTTAGATGTCTTCCTTGGGAATTAGTAAGAAGAGGTTCAGAGCCGGAAACACTGGAAGGAATGCAGAGAGGCCTTTGCCTAGCAGTGGGTCAGCATTAGCTAGAGGAGTGTAATTTTTTTCACTAGGCTTCCTTTTATGATGCAGGTGAGCACTGATATGAATTTCCAAAATTTACCCCCCAAGGGGATCCAAAGTTTGTATGGACAAACCAACATTCACGCGGGTGAAGCCGCTGGCAGAAGCTAGTTCACATGCTTTGCATGATTGCTAGCTTAAAACTATTGAATAAACTAACTGCATGCAAATCATAGACTTTAGTGTGTATTTAGTTTATTAATTTAAATTTAATATAGTAATATTAAGATTAAAATTAATAAAGTCCGGGCATTATGAAAAATACCGCAATTTATTACTTAGCCCAGAACAAACATATACAAAATAAACGATTTCAATCTCTCGTCGGATTGAATTACAACTGATTAGATTATCGTGAGGAAAAACCGTGTTGTGTTAAAGTTATTTCGTTTAGTTTCGTTCAGCGAACAATGCTGTTGGGCGAGATCAATTGAGATCAGTTTCCAATTTCTGATAGTAAAACCCAAAATTCTTGGAACTAATTCCATAAAGTAATCGAGAAGGTTGGCTTGGTTTCCGTATCGTCTTGTTTAATCTCCATTCATTGCCCTTCCCCCTCTCGTTAAACAGCAATTTTGACGTGTTAATAGCCAAAGTTTATTTACGTTTACGCCTAACGAACAAGCAAAATTAACACATTGAAATTTGATTTGAATTTAAGTGTAACTAATTCTGTATATCAAGTCTCTTCACGGTTTGAATAAATAGACAGTGAATTTCAATTCTCAGCTGCTTATCAGACTCATCACTATTGTATACATAGTGTAGTCAACCTGTTTAATGTTCCCACTGCTGGGATACAGGATATTATTACCGTGACTCAGAACTCCTCTCTCTAGGAGAGGGCTATTGTATATATTTGCACAAATTGACTGTAAAATGAAAGAGTAACTAAGTAAAGTTCAAAAAAAGAATAAACAAATGCATAACAACAAACAAAAAAAATAATAATTGGGGTGAGTTGCACCATTGAACTATAACGATAACAAAGCCGTTAACAGTTGTCAAATCGTCGAATTGACCAATAAGCGACCGTTTCACGGCTGGTTATGGTTTGGTTATCGTTATAGTTAAATGGTGCAACTCACCCTTAGGATTTTTGTTGGCTAACGTTGTTACGTCCGAAAATGTTTGTTGTTTTTTGTTCCAATATTATGATAGAACTCAAATGAGAGATAACACATACATTCAAAGTTTCCAAATTGCGTGTTATCAGAAGACAAATGTGAAATTGGTAGCATGAGGTGGTTATTTAAAAAAAAACGATCACATAACAAATGTAAGGATTACTCTAGTCAGCCTTGTTTATTGCCTACTATTAAGAGTTCGAGCAAATTGAGCTATTATTTAAAAACAGTATCAACCTTTAATGCCTCCGAATATTACGTACCTAGATAGCAGCATTCTAGATAAAAAAAAAACTTCAAAAAATTACTCTACTTAGCTTTTATTACCTAACATAAAGCTTTCAAAACTCTTTGAATACCTACCGTAAATGAATTGAATTCTTTTAAAAATATTTAAGCATAAGCTTTTCATTTGGGTGGTCGCTTTAGTATAAATTATAAAGCTCGATGTTCCTCTGTAAAGAGCTCTTCATTAAAACACTAATTGAACGTGTTTCATTATCTGCCAGCCAGTTTATTCATGTAACCTCCTGCTGTAACTTACAGGGCTACTTACATTATTCATTTGCAAAATAATGGACATTTTATATATCAAGATATAAAGCAAATCCAACAAAATATAATATTCTTTCAACAACCTAGATGCAGCAGGAAAAAGCTGAGATGAAACTGAAAAGTGAAAAAAGAGCGATTTCATTGAGACAGAATTTCAAAACAGCTAACGATTGAGCTATTTAATAAATTCTTTGTTGAACCTCGGGATGCGGACGTAGACGGAATAACGATGACAATACAATTGTGTGTGAGGACGTGTGCCAACCCTAATAGTAATGGACCGCCAGTTTATTGTTATTTTATCAACATACCTTCGCTACAATGTTATTTAAATATTTCAATAAAGTCTCTACTCTACCTGAAAGTTAATTTGTAACGCTACACGTTTGAATATCTAAAGTCGATGTGTAATCGAGTGTACATGCTCGTACAATTGAAAGACAATAAATTTACAATAAGTACAACACGCGAACTTGGTGCGATCAAGTCGCAAAGGACAATAAATAACCTCATTTTGATCCGATCGGGTATTCGAGTTCACGTGCCATTGATAAAAATAAACAAATGCGAATAGAGATTACACGGCTATGGATGTGAAGTTGGTCGTGTATTTAAACTCGTTAAAAAAAGAGATTTGTTGGGAGGGAATGAAGCAAATCCTTTCGTGGGTCTATACAAGGATCAGTGAGGAGCGCTGTCACAAGATCCTGCCCGTTAGCCGTGCGTTAATAGGATCAAACCGGGCTTTATTTGGGACGTGTCCACGCGCTTTCACCTAACTTATCGAATTTGCAAATCGGCTTACACTTCGTTATTATCTATGTACTGACAGACTATATTTCGAAAGTATGGTAATGAAAATATTGGCTTTTGAACGCAAATTAATACGAATTTGGCATGAATTGTTTATTCATTTTAAAAAATAACTAATAATAATAATAATAATAATTTTTAAATGTTTTTTTTTTTTTAATATTTTTTTTATTTAAGGAATATTTAAAAATGTAATTAATATGTTAAAATAGATAATAAAGGAATAATAATAATATTCCACAAACTATCACACAACGCCGTCTAGTCCCAAACGAGCTTGTGTTATGGGTACCAGACAACTGATAAACATACTTAAATATTTCTAAATACCTACATATTATAGATAAATTACACCCAGACACAGAACAAATGATCATGCTTATCACACAAACATTTGTCCTGGGTGGGAATCGAACCCACGACCTCCGGCATAGCAGTCAGGGTCACTAACCACTAGACCAACAGGCCAGTCAACTAGCCAACTAGTCAACCAGGGCAACTAGCTTCTGCCAGCAGCTACGTTCGCGTGAAAATAGGACTTTCAGACTAACTTCCAAATCCTGTTTTACCCCTTTAAGGGTAGAGTTTCACAAAACTCTTAGGGGATGTCTACCTACACCTTATAATGAACCTAAGTGTCAAATTTTAAGTTTGTAGGTGTTTATTTCTGAGATTTCGTAATTAATCAGTGAGTGCTATTTTAAGACTAGTGACTTGCGCGCTTCGCTCGTGTTTCCAAATCCGTAAAATTCCCTGATTTGGTCTTACTATTTTGTATTGCACTTAAACCTTCTTCATGAATCACGCTGTCTATTATTAAAAACTGCATGAAAACCAGTTCAGTAATTTTTGAGTTTTTCACGAACAGGCAGACAGACAGAAGTTGAGATTGGCTTTGTTTAATTTGTGTTAGATTAATTATGGAAGATTTACAAGTCGCTTGTCGATTATAATTCATTTCATCACAGTGAATATACTAACAAGTGAACAATTAATTCGAATCATCGATTTGGTTTTGTATTGTGATTAAAAAGTAACGGCTTGGTCATTAATTAAAAGGTAGGAGTCCGTATAAATTGTTTGTTCAGCGTCTTGTTAAATATTCTGTAAACAGAGCATTTGAAAGCCGCTGTTATTTCCAGGCTCCATACATAATTCATGGGGATTGCACTGGTGATGGAAACAAAACAATTTTAGTTTAAGTAGAAAATAGACGGAAAGCTTCTCTCGCTTAGTCTCCTAAATTATTAACCTTTGTGAGGGCGATACGCAGAAAGGTTCTGTCTTGTTTACGCGTTAAGGGAGACAGGGAAGGGAACTTAATACCCTATATCACTGTCGGGGTAATACAAACTAGCGGGGTCGCAAACCTTTTCCACTAAATTACGTATCGGCACGTGGGTAATCCGAACTTAGTCGAATCACATTGAGGAGTTCAGTAGCAAGTGCAGCGATTTTTTTTGTGAAATTCGTTGCCCCACACTACGATGCAGGAGTAAGCTCTTGTATCGTGAATGTGACCACAATCATATACATTTTTTGGTTCTACTATTCTATTTCATAAAATTTATTATATATTAATTTTGGTTTTTCTTTTTGTTTCACGTAGCTTTATTAAATCAATAAATTAGCAATACGTTAATAATTCTGTTAGTAGTATATTAAGTATTTTATTTAATCCGTAAAATAGTATGTACTCCTGTTTTTTATCCCGAAATAAAATAAAATACAAATCTACAATTTTTATGGTTTGAAGTTTTTTTTTGTTTGTAGGAGGTAATCTCTGAAACTAGGTACTGGTCCGCTTTTGTACAGTGTTTAGTAGTGCATACAGTTTTAATAAATAGGTAAATAAATAAACTCATAGGTATATACAGGACACCCAGACACTAAACAACTATCTGTAGGCCATATAAACGTTTGTTCGTGCCGGAATAGAACTCGCGTCACCCAGCGCGGTAGCCAATCGCTTAATTACTGTGCCAATAATGCAGTCAATATTGAACCTTTACCAAGTGCATTTTCATTTAAACACCCGTTTAATTAAATTGTGTAATTATTGAAGCGTATTCTGTGAAAGTCTACTTCGTACTATAATTGCAGAAATTAAATATGAGCTGAGCAAACCAGGGCTTACCAGGGTTCTCTGTAGTTAAATTTATTTTGGTAGATTGCTTACTTACTATGTATTGCTATATCAAATGCTTACCTATATACAGGAAAAGTTTTTAACCACTGCGTAAATTTTTTTTGGTGGCTCAGTGTAAGTAATAGAACACATTTCCATTTTTAGTTTATAACTTTTTTTTTTCACATTTTTCCACCTTGTCCCATTTTGAAATAAGCATAACATGGACATAATTTAATCGTAATACTATTAAATACTATGAATGAAAACGCGCTGGCCGCCGCGCCGCCCGTTGTACGAGACGGGGGTGCGGGGGGAAGGGGGCGGGGGTATGCGGCGCCGGCGGCGGCCTTTGATGTGCGGATCTGCAGTACGTCACTTGCGGAAGCGGGGTTCGGACGTTCGCTCATATTCATCCCTGCGCGCGTGTGTGCCGCGTACTCGTGTCGTCACGATGTCGAACTTTACTCACCGCGAATACTACGAAATGGTGCGAGTGTATCTACTTAGCCACGAAAATTTACGAGCAGCACGAAGAAGATATGAGAGGGAGAGCGTACCTCGTATGCGAGCCCAAGGGATCCGTAATCCTACGGTACCTAATGAAAGGACAATTCTTGCAGCAAATCAAAGGCTGCTTGATCACGGCCAGTTCAGAACCCCGAGCCATGCACTAGGGTCTGGCAGACCTCGACTGGCAAACAAAAAATAAATAACGCTTTCAATGAAGTGAAAAGTGATACCAGTGTCCTAAACAAACTAAACGCAAACTTATTTTAAACGTGCACGTTTATGCCTGGAAAAAGGAGGAGGTCACTTCGAACAATACCTTAAATACTGTGATTAACGAAATGTAGAGGTAAGAAATTATAAACAATCTTAGTGTGTTAGGTTCTTTTTGATTGGACATTGTTGTAAATAGGTAGTTGATTCCAATTTTTTAAATACGCCAGAATGCAATTTTTTCAATTCAAATTTTATCATGAGTAATTATCATACATAAATGTTTTAATTTGAATGTAAAAATTATTACTTGATTTATTTTCTGCATTTTGATGGTCCTAAGCCCATGAAAGTATGAAGGAAAAATTGGAATTACCTAAACTTAAAAAGTAGCACGAAATTGCGGTCAGTAACCGCACCGCGTAGGTACTTACGTCGGCGCCGTCGCATCGAGCGATCGCACATAAGTACTTACCTACAACTCAGCTGATACAGCTTGCCAGTCGGGCGACCAGTCGACGCGTGAGTCGGTCAACCGGGCGCCCGACTGGCAAGCGACCATAAAATAAATTTCTATGTAAATAAGTCTCGTAAGCGATAACTTTATTTTTTACTATTAACACATATCAAAATAAAAAATACGTGTTTATTAAAATATATTCAAGTTTATCATGACAAAATTTGCGCACTGGTTAAAAACTTTTCCTGTATATATATAATAACCTAGGGGGCTATAACTTAAGAGTGAATAGCTTACTTGTAACAAGCATACTCCATCGTCGACCACATCATCGCTTTCTATGTGGTGAGATAGTGGTTAAACGCGAGCCCATCCATAATAAAAAAAAGACGTGTGGCACTAGGGGACTGCCGCGGTAAAGCTATTGCATAGCATTTTTATCAACTTATGCAATTATAATTATTTATTTATTTTTATTTATGCAGTATATTTTTTCCTTTGTTTTTTTTTCTTTGATATTAATTGAAGTTACACTTTCACACATTGAATTGAATTTTGATTGATTGTTCACTCATTTGTTTTCTTATCGGTTACCATACTCAAAACGGTTATTTATAAAAGGGGGTGTTAGGTTATTTTCGTTTCGGTTACGGAATTTCTGGATTCGGTCTCCACGCTCAAGGCCCGCGATAGAAGCTATGCAATAGCTTAAAATCTTTTTAATGTTTATTATTTGCACTTCTCTCTTACCCCATCATCATCATTTCAACCAAAAGACGTTCACTGTTGTAGATAGGCCTCCCCCAAGTGTCGCCCCAAGGACCAGTCCTGCGCGTTTTGCATCCATCATATTTCCATGACCCTCACCGTGGACATAGGTCCACCCTGTAGAAAGCTTTCCTACACTACGTCTTCCGGTACGCGAGGTCGCTACTTACCCTCTTAAATATTATTTCTTGAAATAGAACGATTTAATGTTATTTTATTTACTACTAAAATAATTTCAAGTAGAAAATAAAAAAAAATCTTTCGAAATGCTGAATTCTGAGTAATCACTACACTATATCAAAATTGTAAAAAATCAGAACAGACTTATGATATTTCTTCTGTAAGATACATTATTTAAATTAAATTTCGGCAAGATTGATGTATTTTAATGTTGCAAGAAACTCTCCAACAAATTCATTCAAGTTGTTCGCAGTTTTACTTTGTTTGCCGACTTACAAGAAGTGCGATAATTTTAAGTGTTCATTGAAAATTATTGCGTGACGCTACTAGGTGTAATATCTAATGCATAAATTATCAACTTATCTATTCCCGAACTCTCCCGAGGGGGGCGGGCCCCTCCGAGCTATAATGTGTAGCGTGTGACGTGCAGGCTCGGGATGTCTCGCCCCACGTTAATAATCCATCAGATTGACAAAATCTTTGCATGGGCCCCACACTACTAAAACCTTTCTTCTGCAACATTATTTTTAGTTTATGCGAAACCTGAATAATAGTTTATTCAGAATCTGTAACTGAATTGTGCACTAGCTTCTGAAGTTTTGTAAGTGCCTATGTAGGCCTATGTGAAAAAAAAATTTGAATTTTGAATGGATTCCAATACTTTTTACACCATGTTATATTTTTCCCAAAAATATTGAAAAAACCGGCCAAGTGCGAGTCGGACTCGCCCATGAAGGGTTCCGTAGCAGCAAGTAATATAATATAAAAGTTCTTGTAATGTGTTGTAACTTTGATCGATGTTTTAATAATAGTGTATTTTTTTCGATTTATGACGCATTAAAAAAAAACTACTTACTAGATTTCGTTCAAACCAATTTTCGTTGGTAGTTTTTATAGTAATGTACATCATATATTTTTTTTAGTTTTATCATTCTCTTATTTTAGAAGTTAGAGGGGGGGGGGCACACATTTTACCACTTTGGAAGTGTCTCTCGCGCAAACTATTCAGTTTAGAAAAAAATGATATTAGAAACCTCAGTATCATTTTTGAAGACCTATCCATAGATACCCCACACGCATGGGTTTGATGAAAAAAAAATTTTTGAGTTTCAGTTCTATGTATGGGGACCCCCAAAATTTATTGCTTTTTTTCTATTTTTATGTAAAAATCTTAATGCGGTTCACAGAATACATCTACTAACAAAGTTTCAAATGTATAGCTCTTATAGTTTCGGAAAAAAGTGGCTGTGACATTCGGACGGACAGACAGACAGACAGACAGACAGACATGACGAATCTATAAGGGTTCTGTTTTTTGCCATTTGGCTACGGAACCCTAAAAAGGGCCACAAGTTGGACACCACCGACACTAAGTTCAACACAGATCACGGCAGGTCATAGTGGACATTAGGTGCCAGCAAACAGCTGGGTGCAAATGCAAAACAACCCCTCAGTCGCATGGATGGACCGGTGACTATATATTTTTACTGACATAACAAGCTTAAACCTTTGTGATTTTTCATGGTACAGTTATAAAATTTTGTACATAGATTCTTTACATAAAAATATTAGACACGTGTTTAGGGTTTCGCATATATAGGTTGACTGGCAATTAGTGTACGATACTTAAACACGTGTCTCCCAAAAAATCAGCTTTTCATTTATGTTTGCGTAATGTACTAAACAGCTGATATTTTTTTCGCGATTTCGGCTTTGCTCCCATAGTAAAAATTGTTTGTTATCATGAGCACAATCATGTGTTTAAGTATCGTACACTAATTACCAGTCACCCTATATATACTAAAACTAATGTTGTATGTATAACTTCCATGTACGAGTATCTTTTACATTTTACACTCAAAGAAGTCTTGATAAGCTCTATCGGCCAGTTTTAATGAAAAGGGTTTCAGTGAAACTGACAATGGTATAAGAGTATAATTTGGTGAATTTATTTAAATATCTACCAGGACTTATCTGCACAGATAAAGGTATGATGGTGGTATTCGTTACAAAGAACTCCTTTCATATAAAGCAAAAACCGTGATGACAAAGACATTATTATAAGTATTTCGGAGCAATAATTCTGATTGCTCCAGTAGAAATAAAATAACGTTACAAAGTAATAACGTCAAGTTATTTTAGTGCCGTCCATGACAGTGATTTCTCAGAAAGTAATGGAGGAATTAAAAATTAATTTCACGAAATAAAATTTCTTGTGTGATTTCAGCGTGCAGGGTAAGAGTACATTTCTCTCTGACTCTCCTGGCGACCGTAACGCGCGAGTGCCACTTATCTGTTACAACTTATTGAATTATTTATGAAACTATCCACCTTATTGGATTGAAATATCGCGGCCTCATATGGCTTATTCGCCGAACAATGCCATTAAAGTGACGGCCAACGCTAATTTAAAACTATTGTAGGTATACATTTTCGATCGATATAACACCGAATAACTTTTACTGCTCTGTCTGAAACTCTCTCCCGTTCCACTCAGGGAAATAAATGGAATGTCAGACTTTTACTGACTAAAACCACACCTGTGTCCTTTAGTTGCGTTCTAAGGCTACGGAGTCCTGCCAGGCCCCTACGGTTTGCTGACATCTCAGGCCAAACGGCGAGCTACCCATTGTTCGCCGTCCGCAACCCCACGCTTCCTGCTTCCACGGCTGCTGACCAAACCCACATGTGTCCCTTCAGTTTCCCTTTGCGTTCCAGGGCTACGACCACTTTTTTAAACACTGGCACAGCCCAAATTATAGGTAGGTATTTCATAGGACATCCTATATTCACATCGTTAGCTCGTAACTGATATTTAAGGATACCTATAAAGTTTGTACCAAGTTGTTAGCAGGTAATTGACGTAAGTGCGGTGTGAGGTGGAGAAATACAATTCAAAATCCAATTTGACTATGAAAATGGACGTCATTATATCCGTGCGTTCGAGCTGGGGAGTTACTTAATGACTTCAAGTTAACACTGACTCGCCATCTACGAGTAGTTAGGGAATAAAGTTTTATCGGTCAATGTGTAAGAATACTTATTCCCGTTTATTGCTCTTCGTCCAGTCATCTCTTGAGCTATTAAATTCGTCGGAAACGTCGCATAAAACGTTCGAATCGATTTCGCATAAACGATAGACGTGACCAACCAAAAAGTGTATGGCGTCTAATTTGTCCGGATACTGAGTTTTGTATTTATTGCAGTCACAATGCAGAAATCGCTTGCGAATTCTATTTTCTTTGTACTAAATAAGGAATTTTTAAAATGCCTGAATAGATTTCATGACACTTGCTGACACTTTAATATATTCGCCACGGAATATGACACTTTTTTATTCATCATAAGTTACTAAGCAAGTACCATTTAGATTGATCTTACTTTGCTTATTCATTAGGAAGTCTATATAAGTCGTTTGCATTATAGATATTTGTAAACGTTATATTTAAGACCATTTTTCTGCGTTGTTCAAAAGCGTTTTTTGTGTTCACTCAGTGCTTTATTTCTGAGAAAGTTACAATGAAGTACGGAAGCAAATTTAATAAACAATTTCGAATAAAGAACGAGTTCCAGGAAAAAATGAAACAAACATGAAGCTTTTTAATTTCTTGTATATAAATAACATTAATATAAAACGTATCTATGTGAAGACACAATCTGTTGTCATATATGTGAGTCTACAAAAGTTCCCTTTTGGAGTTTTGGCATCATTTGACTTTTAATTAACATGAGAATTTGGCGAGTATTCCTAAACTGAAATTCAATTAGAAAGTTTGGTGCGAGTGACCATCAGATTAAGGGTTGGTCCTTAGATCGAAATTAATTGGCTCATGCAGATATTGTTGTAGCGAAGGACCCTCATCTGTGAGGATTTATGTCTAGTTGAGAGCCACGAGGCTCGACAATTTGTTTACCCACTAAACAGGTTGAATTACTTGATACTTGAGTTTGATCTCTTTTTATTTGAGTTGATGCAAATGAGATCTTTAAATTAAAAAAAAAATACTATCTTAAAATACACATATTTAGAGGAACGTAAAGAATAGGTGAAATAATATTTTATACGGTCTCTTAATGCACTGGCCATCTTTGTTACTATAAATAATTCGAAAAAAAAAAAATATATATATATATAATTTTATTTTTGGAAGTCGGTATCTCTAAGAATTCCGAGCAATTTTACTTATTAGGTACGACGGTTTTGCTATGAGGAGTTTTGTTTTATATCTTAGAGTTCATCATCTAGTCATAATAATAAGTATCTATGAGACCGATTCGTGAGCTAGATCTTTAAATAAAAAACCGGCTAAGAGCGTGTCGGGCCACGCTCTGTGTAGGGTTCCGTAGTTTCCCGTCCGTCACAATAAGTGTACCCACTAATGAGTTTAAAAAAATGCTTGCATATACGATTATACTACAAACTTAGTCCAGAAATTATTTTGCAGAACCCTTTTGTCTTTTTTGTACAAAAACTGTTCTTTGGGGGCACATTGTTTTTTACTTTTGGAGCGATTATTTCCAAAATTATTGACATTATCAAAAAATGATTTTAGTAAACCCGTATTCATTTTTAAATACCTATCCAACAATATATCGCACGTTAGGGCTTTAAATTTAAAAAAAATCACTTCCCACTTTACATATAGGGGGGCTACCCTAATAAAATATTTTTATCCAATTTTTATTTTACCACTTTGTCGGCGTGATTGATATACATATTGGTACCAAATTGTGCCAACGGTCACAGAGATTAAGCGAGGACAGACAGACAGACGGACAGACAGACATGGCGAAACTATAAGGGTTCCTAGTTGACTACGGAACCCTAAAAAAGATTCAGGGGCCACAATTGACAAAAAAATCGAAAATCACATGTATAAGAAAATACACAGAACCGGACACATTCTTTTTGAAGTCAGATAAAATGAAAGATTTTGACAATCTTTTTTTTCGTGTACAATTTATTTTTGTTTTTTGTTCGCTACGTTGAGTTAATTTAAACGTTAGTTAGTTAAACGGAAGTAATAATGGAAGATCTCAGCGTAGCTCAAGTGTCCAGAGTTAGAACTTTAATTGGAAATGGTTTCACTTACAATGAAGTAGCTCAAACATTGAGAGTTTGATGTCTGTTATTTTCTGCAATGTTATACGATATTGGCTTAAAGGACAAGGTTCCAAAATGCAGTTTTGACTGTAAGAGGACGCAACACTAAGTATAAGTAACTAGGTACTGATACTTAGTGTTGCAAACAGTGAAGGGTATCTTTGTGATTACTTTTTATACCAAAAAAAATGCTCGAAACCTAAAACTGCGAGCAAAACCTTATTGACAATTATTTTTATTTACAATTTTTTAATTTTAATTATATAACTTCCGTGCACATCGAAGTATCCTGATTTCTATGCAAGCTCGAAGAAATCGGAGTGATAGCGCTCTTGAACTAGTGCGGTGAACGCACTTCAATCGCAAGGAGGCTTGGTGAGGTTAACTTAGAAACAAGAGGAAAAATGGCTCGGGTGCACTCCACTATG
The DNA here is from genome assembly GCA_929112965.1 of Mythimna albipuncta. Lineage (NCBI taxonomy): Eukaryota > Metazoa > Arthropoda > Insecta > Lepidoptera > Noctuidae > Mythimna > Mythimna albipuncta. The sequence goes on along the minus strand of OV815969.1, from coordinate 11,102,230 downwards.
ATACAATAAAATTAGGATTGTGTTTCTTGGGAAAACTGAGGTAATTAGAGTAATACCTATGTACCTATTATATTAATAACTAGCCGTCCACGACCTAAGCTCGGTTCGGACGATTACCGGAAGGCCGGACAGTGAGCTACACATAGCTCTTCCGCAAGCCCCCGACGGCTGGGGTGAGACGGCACTCGCGCATGTGGTGTCCTCCTTTGCATCGAACACAAATGGGTATGTATACAATTATAATTATCAGTTTTCTCAGTTGAAAGTTTCTAGGGCATAATATTCAACATTTACATGGGCCTGGTCTGCAGCATTACCCAAATGTGGACAATTTGAATAAAATGACTGGCCTGTTGGTCTAGTGATTAGTGGCCTTGACTGCTATGCTGGAGGTCGTGGGTTTGATTCCTGCCCAGGACAAATGTTTGTGAGATGAGCAGGGTCATTTGTTCTATGTCTGGGTGTAATTTTATCTATTATGTAGGTATATATTTCGAAATATATAAATATCTAAGTTTATCAGTTGAGTTTATTCTGTGAGCTCAACGCATTAAGCCTGAGGCCGCAGTTTTATGCTGAGCGTTCTGCTATTTTGCACGGAGGAGACGCACATCTTCCCTATCAATTTCTGTAATTTTATGTATTGTTAGCTAGTTTTAAGATTGCGTCTTTTTCACGTAAATAAACTGTACCCCTAGCCAAGTTGCTAATCTGCAATAGTTAACGCTTGTAGAAAGCTTCAAACGTACGGGAATGACGTCGTCTTAACGCTCAGTCACGTGGTCAGAACAAAAGAATTGGCGGCAAAGTCAACTCGAAGCGCTCGGCGCAAGCGAAACGGTTGTAACTTGGCTAGGGGGGCTGTTTTTCTTTCTTTCTTTCTTCAGTTGTCTGGTACTCATAACACAAGCTCTGCTTTGGGGCTAGACGGCGTTGTGTGATAGTTGTGGAATATTATTATTACATTGGCTAATCAGTCGCGGAAATACGGCTGTGGGATTGTTCCTAAGAGTTACTGTGGTACTCTGTTTTGCGTTACTAGAGGGTCATGGGCATGGCCTTCACGTCTACTGAAGGAAAGAACGTATTGTTTTTACGAGGTGGAAATTATCTAATGATTTTTCCTAGCCGAGCGTCCAGTGAGAGGACGTGCCAGACTTGTGTTCCTTCAGTTATTCATTGCATTTTAGGACAATGCGTTTCCTTTTCAGAAATTTCTTTGACGAAGGAACACAGGTAGGTTTCAGTAGGTAATTAAAAGTCTAACACTAATTATATCAAGAGCGGGAAAATTATTTGATGACTTTTGATACCGTCGGGCCCTGGTTCGCGCTATAGTCCGGAGCAAGGAGGAATGGCAGGCGGACGCTTTCTTCTGCGAAGCAGTAATGGTAGCGTAGGAGTGAGGGAACGAATGTGCTCACGTCCCAGCCACCGTTATTAGACTCCAACCAAATCACGGTAGACGCAGGTTGGAAGTCGAGCAATGGGTAGCTAGCCAGCGAGCCCTGTCATCAACCCACTCCTCAAAGAGATATCAGAAAACCGTAGGGGCCCAGCAGGGCCGATGCCCGCTAGCTAGGACCGCGGGGAATTTTTGAAAATGAAACCAGCTGTCCTAGAACGCAAAGGGCAACTGAAGGACACAGGTGTGGTTTTATTCAGTAAAAGTCTGACACGCCCTATCGCTCCACCCAGAATAAGAGAGAAGAGAACCCCCCCCTCCGCTCTCCAAAAAAGGTAGTTGGAGAAATCAAGACCTTGTATAAGTCGCATAATCTATACATCTCTACTCTATATATATAAATAAAATGGAGTGTCTGTTTGTAATATTGAAATAACTGCTTTTTAGTACATACATATGAATATATATACATTAAAATAACATTATTTACAATGTTTGTCCGTCTGTCTGTCTGTTTGACCGGGCTAATCTCTGAAATGGCTGGACCGATTTTGACGGGACTTTTTTTGGCAGGTAGCTGATGTAATAAGGAGTAACTTATGCTACTTTTATTTTACAAAAAATAATTTGAAAATCCTGTAGTCCACGCGAACGAAGTCGCGGGCAAAGCTAGTATAATATAATAAGCGTCGCCATGTCCTCGTGTCGTTGCGTTGTTATATTTAGATTCTTTCTTAAAGTCAACGTGGGCGACATGTCTTCATGTTATTCGAAGTCATTGTACGACAAATATGTCATTTATTATTTGAATGTCGATTTCTAGCAATTTCAGTAATAATGTAGATAAATATAACCTATGCTCAAGTACACAATGAGCTTATTTTATGATATCAAGTGTCAAGTCAATAACATATTACCTACTTACATTTCATATTAGATAATAAATAATAATTATGTTGGTGGAATTAGATGTCCACCTACTCGAACTCAGAATTAATTTTCTAGTTATGACGTAACTACGCTACGTGGGCTGTAGGTACTTACGAAGAAGTTACTGTGGCCCTGAAGGACCTCATGTCCAGCGGGGCCCAGCCGGGTGTTCCTTCGGGCTTGCGGACGGCGAGCAATGGGTAGCTCGCTGTCTGACCATTCGGTAACTGTCTGGACCGAGTCCAAGTCGTCAACGGAACGCCTGTTCTGCGCCTCAAGGAGTTGCCATCAACCGTAGGGACCCAGCTGGGTCGAAGCCTACTGGGGCCCCTTGGCCCTACTGGGGCCATGGGTTAAGTGAAAATCCCGGGGCCCTGGAACGCTAGGCAAAGAAAGAACATACGAGTGGGTTTTAGTTAATATAAGCCTAACACGCCCTCCCACTCCGCTCAAGGCATCTCCCGCCCTTAGATAATTTCCCACCTAAAAAAAAACCTCAAAAGAAACAGGTAACTATTTTTTTTAATGTAGGCGGTTTCATCAGTAACATTTTTCTTGATTTGAACTCTCTTAATTAGGTTAGTCTTGGAATAAAATGCTGATACTACACAGGGTTATTTGAAAAATACTAGCAACCTCTTATGTGCTAGTTGAGAATATCATAAACAACAACTTTTATTCTATGGCTTTTAAAAATGTATCACATTTTGGTTCATCAGATTTTCATAAAAAAAAAAAATTAAATAGAACGTTCTAAATATTACGAAGTCTATGCAAAGCAAGCGATAGTACAATAGTGGAGGGTAGCTGAACATGAATTTGACCTATTTACGAGCGACCCTCACTAGTCGGTCCGTCTTATTGATGCGCTTGCGTCGCGTCATACGTGTTCTTGAAAATTCGGCAGTGCGGATGTTTACATGATAGTGTATCAATATTCTAATGTCGAGTAAACGGAAATGGTGCGAATGTTTGCTAGGTGTAATTACAATGTTTCGGAAGTCTGTTTACTATTATTATATTACGAGAACAGTGCACGGGAGTCGTAAGTAGATACAGCAAAATACAGAATTGAAATGTTTTAGATAGAACAACGAAATCTTGAAGGTTTGTTTTTGGTAAATGTGTTATGTTTTGTAAAAAGTCGTAGAACAAAAGTTGTTGTTTATGTAGTTCTTAACTAGCATCTAAGAGGTTGCTAGTGTATTACAAATAACCCTGTATATGAGTAAAAAGAAATAAATCGTTTTTATTTGAATGAAAAATCATCAAATAACTTCTTCCATTCTGGGTGCAGCGAGAGGCAGACTTTAAGAAGTTTTAGTAAAAGCCCGCTCGCTCTACCCTAGAGTGAGAAAAGACAATTAATAATTTAAAAAAAAGGGAATACCCGTGCTATAAATAAACTTGCGCATTCATATCGCAGTCGCAGTCTGTCATAAACACCTCTAATCTCCCTACATTTAGACAAGTTTTTGATAATGATTGAGAGACTGAGATCATATTGTTACTTAAATTTTAACAATTTTTAACCACGACCGTAACATGATAATTAGTTTTCTGTCCCAAGTTTGATTGAATCACTAAACAAAAAGTATTATGTGTATTATGTATTTTATCTACGAGTCTAGTTGCTTGACAACAAAAAAGAAATAGTAAAACTAAAGGCTAATTTAAGTACCTATTCAGTTAGTAGTGGTACTTAATATCAAGATTGTTATTTAATAAATATATTAATCGATTTTTATTAGAAGGTCAAATAATTGAAAGCTATTTTTATAAAAATTCTAAGAACATTCCCAAAAATACAGATTTCATTTGAGTTATCCTCATAGGATAAAATAGGATTACGTCAATCAATCAATCATTGAAAGAGAAACTTTGTCAGGTTTTGGTATCAAGTAATTTTAAATGTGTCTAATGTAATATAGCATATAACTATGTAATTGAATTATGAGGATAACTCTTACTTCTATTTTCAGGAAATTGAATTATATCTTTCACGGTTCGTTCCCTTTTGGGATAACGAGGACTTGAAGCTATAATAACATGAGGTTTGTTCTCATACGTGAGGCCACGTCTGGTAGCGATATTATAGTGATACTAAACTTAGTGATGATTACCTCGACGGGTAATTATTTCGCCAATAACACCGAAAATAGAAGTTGGTTGGAATGTATATTTCGAAGCTCGATTATTATAACTTTGTGAGTTCAAAAGCCTGTCCAGAAATAGAATGACCCAATTTATTCTTGTACTAATTTGAGAATATAAAATGTCACGGTAAACATTATTGTTAGACTAATTGAGCGCGACAGTATTGCTTTTCTGGTTTTTTTTTATCATTTAGTGAATCAAGTGTTTATTTTTGCATCTAATTGAAACTAAAAATATATATATAGAATCATCATTAAATTCTACGTGTATTTTATTTTTCTTTAACGCGCTAATCTCAAAAAGTCGTGTTGTTATTTTAGTGTTAAATAGCTTATTGATCGAGGAAGGTTATAGGCTACATAACATCGCGCGGCGACCAACGGGAGCGGAGCTGTCATCCATAAATTGACTAATCAGTCTTAAAACTTCTGAAACTTCATAGATCTCATCATTAGGTATACCTGAAAAGCGATCTACAATGAAACAAAGCGGAATAAAATTTACAACCGTCTTAACTATTCTGTAGTAATTATCACAAAGCTAACGATACAAAATTAATCAACCCTCGCAATTACCGGTGGGGTCGAATATCGCTTCTGTCAAACAATTACTGCTGATGTTTATCGGACGTCTGTCATCATTCATCTTGTCCCGCCAAGTAATTCTGTTAAATAGTTTGTAACACAAAAAGTAGGCGGCTAACACTGTAAATCAAATCAGTGTGGGTTGCTACACTGTAAATTATTTATTGAAATTGTATTCACGAACTTTTGTTAATTAACGCTATACCTATACCTAACCTTTTACTTCCAAAGCTGATTGACGATAGTAACTAATTAATTTTGAAAAACCAATACAGTAACTTTTAAACGGGTGCTCTATTAATATGTGATAGAGACGGGCACGTCTATTAACATATAAAGTCAGCTATTACCTCGAACCAAAATGCCCAATCACGTTGCGGCCAATTTTACAACGGGCAAGTTTCCTCACGATAGTTAAAAGGGGGTAACACATGCGTCATCTGTTTATTATTGAGCCATAACTTGCGAATCGTTTAGCATAGGCGAATAAAGGTTTTATAACTTGACAACACGCTATGGTAACTATTTTCTCACCACACTGCAAGGTTTTCCGTGAAAAAGGAAAATAATAAACCCGGTTGAAAGGAAGACGTTTCCTCTACGTATTTCTCTCAAGTATTCACGTTTTAGAGACTTGATCTACCTTTAAGTAAGCGGACACTGGCGAGGGTCTTACGGACCGCGCGTCGCAGTTTGTGTACAAAGGACAGGTACAAAGCCGGAGTCTCGCACACTTTACACGAAAATCCGAGATTTCTTAGCGAAACTAAATCTGAAGGAATAACTTTTTATTTCTATCTTTTCTAACAATTATTTTTAATTGAGCTCGCTCACAAAAAAATTAATGATGTTGAAATCCGTGAAAAGTGTGAGACGCTGCAGATTCACGAGTTGAGAGTGGCACATCTGTTACCGGCTGCTCGCTCCTCTGACTTGTAATAATGGAATTAACGAGCTGGTTATGAACAAACGGCGTCTTCATTTCCAGGGTCCCGTTTATTCGTCCTTTGCCCTATTTCACTGCCACACCATTACACTGAATGAAATAATGGACTCAATATTGCGCTCATTTGGAAGGTCTCCTCCACGTCATACTAATATTTCCGAAGGTTTATGATGAAATAACAAAGAAGACAATTCAATTTAAAAAAAATGAGGTTAATTTGACATGGTTTCGCCGTAAGTAATTCACGTTGATTGTGTAGGATACTGTATTACAAGTCATTATCATGTGTGCTTTCATCGATAAATTTAATTATCGGGAAGGCACACATGTTTCGTTTTCAACTTTAATTACATTTATTAACCGGAGTTTAAACTGAATTTACCCTGTCACGCGTACAAAATCCATTCACTAAATAGCCCCATCTCGTATAATGAGAGAGGCTACGTAATCCAATTAATTAGCAGCGAGATGAAACTACATGCTAGTTGCACAGGATCCTCCTCCCGAGGCGGAGGCAGGGGCGGCCGGCGGCTGTCCCTCACTGACCCATCCTTGCACTATTTCACGGAAACTAACCATTTTCCTAAGAATTTGTATCCTTATAATACATAATAAATTGTGATAGGCTTAGAAGGGCCGCACATTAAATTGAAGAGGTCCCAGAGCGTTCCTCCGTCTGATAGTTACGTGAATTCCAATTTTTAGGTTATTGGGATTCTTGAGAATAATTGAACTTGAGTTGTCGTAACGTGAAATAATTATAGATGAAATGTAAGTGCGCCTCGGTCCTTTGTCGGTTCCTTTCTATTATTCAGCATTAGGTAACGTAGTCGTACTTAATTATGTACTTATGTGTGAAATTAAAGGTATTGTTAGTAGGAAAATTAAAAGAATGTATTTATATGACTGATGATATAATATGTATGGTACCTATATAAAGATGTAGTCGTCATGTTTTAAAATTTCACAAGAATAACTACTATGACAGTAAAGTTATGTCTCAATTGTAAGTGTTGGCTATATCTAATTTAGTCTCATTTGAATAATGTTATTAAAGCAGAAGTCTGTAGGTATATAATGTGATCGTGTATGTGAGTTACGTTATTCGTCCACGACTGAACGGGTTTCGATGAATTTGAATATACAGAAAGACCATTACCCCTAGCCAAGTTGCTAATCTGCAATCGGTAACGCTAGTAGAAAGCTTCAAATGTACAGGAATGACGTCATCTCAACGCTCAGTCATGTGGTCAGAACAAAAGAATGGGCGGCGCGGCTAACTCGAAGCGTTCGACGCAAGCGAAACGGTTGTAACTTGGCTAGGGGGGCATGTCCTTTAAAAGAACATAGGATACGGATAATTGTATCCTTTGCAAATTTCTTTAGGGTTTCGTACCTCAATCAACAAAAACAGATCCCTTTGTTGTTCGTATGCCTGGCTGTCAAGACCCGTTTTCTAAAGAACGCATGAAGGTATTAAGCAGCTTGGAAAAAAATCAAATTTCTAAGTTAACGGAATCTATAGATAAAACCGCTCGATTTATTGCATATATTTGGACTTGCGCAAAGAAATTAAATCTTTAGGGTAGTTTCCGTTTATCTAGAATCCTAGGATTTGGCAAGAAGTAAGTTCTCATAGCAAAAGTAAAGGAAAAAGTCTGAAAGCTTTTTATAACTTTTTTTCATTCGGAAAAATCTAAGAGACTCGATTCAGGAATCGAACTAATTATATAGGCCAATTTTTACGGAACCTTCAGTGTCTTAGTCCGACTCGCATTTGGTCGGTTTTCTTATTTTCATGCGGGCGAAATCACTGGCAGAAGCTAGTATAAAATGTAATAATTAAAGCTATAAATTAATAATCTCTATAATTTCATATATAGGTAGAGCCTAATTTCCTTATTATGTAGGTATTGGTATCGTCTAATACACATGTAGCTAAACCTGTAAATAATTAATTCCTAGTTAATAATTCCTTAACCACTAATTAGTTCGTCAAGCTTGATGATTTTGACAATATTCTCGGCACCATTAATTGTAGAAGTCTTTGGGGAGACATTACCTTGATGTAGGTATATGTACGTTGTTTTCATCATGTGTGGTCCCGAATTCCCAATAGGTTACGTAGAAGCTCAGTTTCAAGGTTTGTTTGAAACCGCAATTTATGTTGTTATTGTGAGATGAAACTTGATAAAAAATTATTATATAAATAAGTCTGTTGTGAAGTGTCCTGCAATTTTTTTAAGGTTACATACCCTAAGAGTAAAAACGAGACCGTATTGTTAAGTCTATGACAAGAGATTGCTGTCCGTCTGTCCGTCACCAGGCTGTATCTCATGAACCATGATAGCTGGGCAGTTGAAATTTTCACAGAATGATAATGTATATCTGTTGCTGTTATAAAAACAAAGACTAAAAACAGAGTAAAATAAATTGTGTAAAAAAACGTTGTATAGATGACTATACGGAACCCTGCGTGCGCTAGTCCGACTCGCACTTGGCCGGTTTTTTTTTGACTTGTCACAATTTATAGCATGTAGAGAATTTGAAGACTAGTAAAACTTTGTAATTCCTCGAAAATTATTGTTGGCAGAAACAGAGCACCTGAGTGGGTAGCTACAACGATTCTGGTGTCCGAAGCAAAGGCAACCCCTCTTGGGGGTCATAAAAACTTCGTCCTCCTGTCTACTAATAATAAAATAGTCATGTCTCGTCTGTTTCGCGTCTGCCTAGCCTGTTGTTTTGGGGAATATATTATTATTTCGATTTTTGTTCTCCTCCATTTCTTTGATATCAATGCATCATATATATTAGGTCCTTACATATGAAATTAGCGTTTTGTCGTACTGACCACTCTGATCTGAAATATCTCCACTTTGGTTAAGAATTCCAAATTCAAATTTATAAATTCATTAGGGTGAGTTGCACCATTTGATTATAACGATAACAAAGCCGTTAACAGTTGTCAAATCGTGGAATTGAGTAATAGGCGACCATTTCACGGCTGGTTATGGTTTGGTTATCGTTAAATGGTGCAACTCACCCTTAGAGATGCAAACAAATGAATATGAATATGAATATTTAGCTGGTACATTTGAGTTTTGAAAACAGTTAATCATTCGTTTTTTCCATATTATTTATTTCTTTGGCGTCGCTTATTACCGCACAATGGAAAACATGAAACAGTTAATGATTCTGAACAAACTATATTCAGTGGTTGAGTTGTAATGTCCAACAGTGCAATGCCTAAGGCATTAAGTGCTCATAAGTACTTTGTGTTGCATGAAGATTAAATAAATAAATAACAGTGAAAATGCTATGTTCCTGTTACGTAACCTTCTTGAAGGGTGTTATGTCATGTATGTAAGTGAGTAGACGAACGTTTCCCTTGATGGATTTATTGCTACTTAACAATATAATTACATAATGATTCGACCTGCTAAATTCTATGTTAAATGCACAAGTAAACAATATGTAAATTCATGAGTATGACGTACAAACTAGCACAAAGTTCAATGTACAGCTTAGCTCGTATGTTCAGGTTTCGCTAATACTAAAAATAATGTTGTATATAAGGAGAAACTGACTGAAACTAGCTCCTGGGACTAGGAGCGAGAAATTTTTGCACAAGATCTCCTTTTATGACGTAGGCAGGCTCTAAGACTGCCATCAGACGGACTGCATCGCAGCAACCGCACGCAGTCCATATATTCAACTGCATGCAGTTTGATCTATGTGCAGTTGGCGCCACGCATCTAGCCCAGGAGGATTTGATCTTTAAGTGCCTCAAAATAAAGTTGACAATGTCAATGTGCGTTTGCTCTTTGTAATTAACTGCACACTGACTGTATGCGATTAGCGATGGACAGCGTGCGTCGACACTACACAATTGTAGCCAACCGCGTAAAGTTGAAGGCACGGCTGCATGCAGTTGATATTGACTTCACTCGACTGCAGCCGACCGCGTGCAGTTGATATCATGACTGCACGAAGTCGAACGTAAAACTGCATGCAGTTAAATATATCGACCGCGCGCGGTCGCTGTAATGCAAATCCGTCTGATGTCAGCCTAAGAGGGGATTTTTCAAAATTCACCTCTAAGGAGATGAAACGGAGTTCCAAAATTTGTAGAGAGAAAACTACTTTCATGCGAGCAATGCCTCTGGCAGAAGTAACCCTAAGTTAAGAATCATATTATGTGTTTCACACGTGCAGAACCTATAAATAGGTAGACCACATCGGCTAGTTAGCTGCAATTGTAGCCAAACCGCTGAACGGCGTGCATCGCCCAAAATATTCTACGCGTGATGAATTTTTATTACGTTTTCACAACATTTGTGTACTCAATCATGGCTCATAAATTAGTTTTATATGTATAGTTTAAAATAGATTTATTTGTTCCCTGTCCTAGAGAGGAGGCCTGAGTTCCAGCAACATTAAAAGGTTCATTATGCTGTGCTATATATGTTATGCTATGCATAGTTTTAACACTAGAAGCACCCCATTTAGTGTTTAAGTTAAAGTGTGTCCCCAATTTGACTATGTTCTTTCTTCTCTAGTATTATTGTGCGTCGAATCGTCGAAATATATACCTATATAATCAAAATAATATCAGTAACCAGTTTCATTTGTATACCATCTCGCCATATTACTGTAGCAAAATTAAATAGCCAAAATTAACTTTCATATTCCGCGCTCCTAATGTTAATAAATAAATAAAATTTATTTAATTCAGGTAACCTTGATTCATAGTTATAATCAAAACATGACAAAAACAATTAACCAAAATTAGAATAATATACAACATAATGACAATCTGAATAGAAATTAAAATTAAATCAGAACTAAAATTAAAATCAGTTTTAAAATTATTATTAAAATCGGAATCAAATTCACAATTACCATTACAATTTAAAGTTAAAATGAAAAACAAATTAAATTAAACCTCATCAAATTACACGCCATACCTATTAATAATTAATGCATCACTTGTTTGTTATTATTATGCTGTGGTGATAATGTTCATCCCCTTTAAACAGGAAGTGTGAACTACAGTTCAGCTGAAGTAAGCGTTTGGCGGGAAACCATTTCTAGTATGCTTGTAGTTTGGAAGAAGTGTTAGATAATCTTGGAAACCTATGAATTAGCATATCATATTTCCCATCAAAATTTTACAAGTTATCTCAATAACCTTATATGTGTTTTTTTTTTGTGTGTAAAAATAATCCCAATTACATCCCCCGCCCTTGGGCGGAGCAGGAGATAGTGTCAGACTCTTACTGACTAAAAAACCCATCCCGTTCCTTCTTGCTTTTCATATCGGGGCCGAGCTACCTTTCGGGGCTAACCCTGGCCACAGTAGGCTTTGACCCCCTTTTTTGCTGATAGCTCCTTAAGGCGCGCGGGAACAGTACGCGCCGTCGACGAATTGGGCTGGGTCCGGACAATTAGCGGATGGCCGGACAGCGTGCTACCCATTGCTCGCCGTCCACTAGCCCACGCCTACGGTGATCGGAATCCCCGCGGCGGCTGGGGCGCTGTGAGCGCAGTTGCCTGATGCTGTCGGCCTCCTCCTTTTGTTAGCATTACTGCTTCACGGAAGGAGGCGACCGCCTGCCACTCCTCCTCACTCCGGACCATAGTCTATACCAAGGCCCGGCGCGAGAGATCACCGCCGACGATCGCCCCCACGATGGCATGGCGATACTCTGCCCAAGCGGAGCACACCTCCACTGTGTGCTCCACCGTGTCCTCCAGGCGTTCGGCACAGTGGCGACACTCGGGCCTCATTTCCGCACGAATCCGGTCTAGGAACATTCCGAACTTACAATGCCCGGTCATTAATTTTATCTGTGTGGAAACAGAAAAATAAAAAAAAAAACATGCTTTTAAAAAGTTATGAGGAACAAATTGTCTGTTTTTTTTTGATGATTTTAACGCAACTTCAGATGTAAAAAAGTAACAAAAATCGTATAAAATTTCTAAAACGAAATCGTATTTTTATAAAAGGTTATTTGTGAAACACTAAGAACCTTGCAGGGCTGTATTACTAACATTAAAAACAACAACTTTTGTTCTATGACTTTTTACAAAACATGATTCATTTACCAAAAAAAACCTTCAAGATTTTGTTGTTTTATCTAACACATTTCAACTCTGTAATTAGCTGTACCTACCTTCACCTCACACGCACTATCCCCGCTCCCCTCCGCTATTGTACTATCGCTTGCTTCGCATAGACTTCGTAATACTTAGAATGTTCAATTGAAATATTTTTATTTTTGTATGAACTAAGATATGATAAATTTTTAAAAGTCATAGAACAAAAGTTGTGGTTTATGATATTTGTAACATAGTCCTGAGGGGTTGTTAGTGTTTCACAAATAACCCTGTATAATATTGCCCTGCTATGTCAAGGCGGAAGTGACTCCATCGAGCGCGACGGGAAGACGCCGCGTCGCAAATCACCGATCCGATGGACGTACTAGATCAAAACAGCTGTTGGCGGCCCATAGTACGACTGCGCCAAAATGATTGCCAGCATGCAAAAGTGGCGGGAAGTTGTGCGATGTACCATTACAGCTTCCATTCAGCGGAAAGCTACTCTTATGACATCCACGATCAATCTGGTAGGAGTTTAACGACCAAAAAAAAAAGTTTTCAAAGATGTTCTATAAATATGCCTCTAGATACTTATATAGCTATCGATCGAAATCTAGCCAAAGTATCAAGGATATTCTGAATAGCAACATCGCGTGTGAAAGCTTATTTTAGTTTTAACGGGCTCGTACCTGAGCTGTACGAGAAAAGGGTAATTCAATTAGACGCTGCTCTTTGACGATCTAAATGGACGGAATAGATTTCCGTTTAATAGGGGAAGCTACCAGCTTTAATAGTCAATGTTCTCATATTAATCACTGACCCTCCTCGGCTATACACAATGGACATCGTGTCAAACATCAGCTTCGTCTTTATCGAATTATGTTCAGAGTTCAGATGGACGTAAACGGACGTTCACGTTCATATTTTTAATGGAACACAAAACATTGGCCATGTTCCACCAATTAGGTATAAGAATTGGTACATATAAGGTTCATGTTCATCATCATATCAGCTAAAAGCCGTTCACTGCTGGACATAGGCTACACCCGAGCGTTGCTGTAGTGATCATAACCCCCATATTTAAAAAGTCTCTTCAAAGTTCCCACAGCTGGGACTAAGCCCTCCTCTTCAGGTGAGAGAATAGACACGGTTCGGTGTGGATTGATATCTACCAATAAAGGTACGTGGCATCTGCCACATAGTTTCCATTTTTCTGTTTTAGGACAAGCTGCTTTTCTCACGATATTTTCCTTCACTGTTTTGGGAACAGTGGTTTTGAAATAAATTACACAAAGTAAAGCGCCTACCTGGGTTTGAATCCACGTCCTACTACTCGTAAGTCGGATAGTTACCACTGCTTACACATATTAAATCAAGTATTGAAAATTATTACAACCTTAAGTAAAAGCAATCTAGCAGCCTAAAAACATTGCAAACACTTTTTTGAAACCCGAAAACTGTAAAAACCAATAAAATTCTATTCCTACAAAATACATTATTGTTGTGCATAAAAACCTTTACGCGCAAAGCAAAGGTGAGAAAATCAAACAAAATAAAAGAACGACGTAAACTGAGACGCTTTGTCCAGTGTCAATTATTCTGGTGACTGCTGGAAAGTCAATGTTTCCTCGTTGCGCCTACAGTTCCAATGTTCCATTCCAACGTAACAGTTTGTTTCCCGTTTCTAAGCCACTTTGATTCACGTGTGGCACTTTCAGAGCTTTGCTTACCTGAATAATAGGTACAAGCATCTATTGAAAGATAGACTCGTGTTGTGTTTTGTTTCTTTTCAGAGTGAATTAGAAGTTGAAAGTGTTAAGTTTGTAAAAGTTGAATCACTCAAGTAAAAATTGGAATGAAAAAAATAACATTAATTTACAATAGACGTATCTTATTAAAAGCAGTTGTTTACATTTTTACTTGTTTATGTAATTTTTTATGATGATATATCATTTCTATAATAAAATAATATTACTATGTTGTGTATAAGCTGAAAAATTTATTTGTTGCGTTTGAACGCATTAAACTTAGGCTGGTTGGAACTCAAAAAATCTTTTAATATTTGATAGCCAAAACTCATAGGAGCAGAAAATAAAAATCAGGTGACCGCTAGTCAACAAATAATATCTAGATATCATCATTACGATTATTTTAGTCGAGAATATTGTTTAAAATATCCTCTGAAACATACAGAGCCCACACACGGTTCCCCAGACAATCATCACATTGACCAGACCTATGTTTTTGCCATCCAGCACACTTCCGCGGCTATCATCAGTTCGTTGGTCCACCTTGTGAAAAACCGATCAAAATTGAATCTTCCCGTATGTCATCGGCATTCCAGAACCTTTCCTAAATACAAACACAATCATAAGTACATTATTATTATGTGGAATTATATAATGCGTTATCTTTTACTTGTCTTATAGATAGACATACATAAACATGTCAATAGACTTGCAATTAATTATACTCCCAAACGTATAATGATGTCCGTAGGGGACCAATAAATCTGTCTTCGGAATAGATCTGTTAATATTTTATGGGCCCAGTGACAAAATAGATGCTTTATTTATCTTGATAAATACGATAGAGCTCCAATATTATGTCTTGTACAATTCGTAAGAGATTTGGGGACCTACAAATCTCTGTAATTCGGTGTGTACAGAATAAAGAAACCCTGTGGATTATCAAAATGAATTAATTCTGTTTGAGATCTTTTAGAGTCTATAGAATCTGTTCTATAGACTCTAAAAGATCTAATATCCTGATCATGCCTGGAAATTTTGAATATATCATCAAAAATGCTCTGAAAGTGAAATCTTTTCTTAATAGGCTACTTGCCATAAAAATGTAATTAGTCCGTATTTTAGATTATTCAAAAATAAGGGACACATATTTTAAAATACAGACTAAATAAAATGTATTTTTTTTTATCCTGGAAACTACCCAATTGTCACTAGTAGTTGGCCTTCGTGGCCTTACGGATGGCGAACAATGGGTAGATCGCCGTTCAAACCGAGCCCGAGTCGTCAACGGCGCGTAGTGTTCCACGCGCGTCTCAAGGAAATGTCAGCAAAACCGTAGGGCCTCAGCAGGATCAAAACCTACTGGGGTCATGGGTTTGCTTCTGAAAGGAAAACCTGGTGCCCTTGAACACAAGGCTAAAAAGAAACACAGGAGTGGGTTCTAGTCAGTACAAGTCTGACA
This sequence comes from Mythimna albipuncta, assembly GCA_929112965.1. Lineage (NCBI taxonomy): Eukaryota > Metazoa > Arthropoda > Insecta > Lepidoptera > Noctuidae > Mythimna > Mythimna albipuncta. The sequence continues at coordinate 11,086,896 of OV815969.1, read as the reverse complement.
TGCCCTCGCGCTCTGCCCCAGAGCGGGAGAATTGATTGTATGATTTCCCACTTGCTAAAGTGTGGCTGCACTATAACCAGCAGAGCACATTTCTCTCAGAACAGATCGACCCATGAGCAGAGATTCAGAATTGACGATAACATTGTCATTGGAATATAACCCTAATTAAAAAAAAAAAAAAACTAGTGACTAGTCAGTCTATACTATGATAATTACTGTCCAATGTTATAGCAACATTTCCCATTGCAAGAGCTGTTGCTTGACTGTTGCACTGCAGAAGCTGTAACAACAGCTTCTGCAGTGCAACAGTCTTCAACATCTGCAATGGCCGTTCAGATACTGTAGTAGAACCTACATATGTATGATACGAACCCGTAAGTCACTACGTTACAATTGCCAAAAACCGTGTAACCAATTTTTACACGTGTCCAAACGGTCGATCCATCATTGACCGACATAGAATACCTACAGCCCACAATATTATATGAGGAGAAACTGCGCTGAATATAACGATATTTACCAGCTGAATAAAAAAGTTCTTATATTTTTTTCCCCAGCGTTGTTGAACTCCCAGTGAGGTTTAATAAGACCTTGTTATTTTAACAAGACGGGAACTATTTGATGGATGACTTATCCGGGCCGAGAGTCTTTCCGCGCCTTACGAGTTTTACTTAACGCTTCTAAAACTAGGCGGACAAACTTTATCCACACTTTAACTTTCTTAAGTGTTAATCGATCATCGCTGGTCAATGATCTGTAAATTTCTCATTATATTTTTCTAATACTTTAATCAACTATAAAGTAACAACGAATTTTTGACACTATTTCTTCAAAAACTAAATATTCTCAGTCATAATGCTATTATTATTATTATATTATAATGTCGCTTACTTTATACATGAATAAAGAATTATTATTATTATTTTTACACCACCCGCTCGATAATGTCGTTTTATACGTCATACAAACCTCACTTAAAGCATGTCATTCTATCTCTAGGGAGATAATGCAGTATGGCCGATCCCTAGGGAATAATGAGATTTGAATTTGGAACATTAAAAATCGTCAACATTGTGAATTAAAATGTAGGCGCATCGAACAAGTTGACTTGAAATTCAAACCAAAGAGTATGTAATCAATATGATTCAAACTGGCCACAGACAAAAAAAAAAAGAAAATAGAAGAAAACGTGCGTACTGACGGGAGCGTTATAGAAAATTGAAACAATAGAATCTTGGAGTAGTAAATTTTGTTTGTTTGAAGAACTTGTAAATACTCGTATAAAGTCTGTCCAATAAGTCATCCAACTTGGGAATTTTGCATAATATTTAATCATTTAAAAAATACTTATATTCGATACTTTTCATAAGGTTCTTCTGTTAGTAAACAGTGATCTCTAACTCATAATTAACCTTGATTATTGAACCCGTGTTGACTACATCAGATTTAATTAAATCCTGATAATTACCCAAGTCGTTCAACTTATTACACAGACTCTAATACTTATATTTCTCTAGTATATGATTTGGTTGACCCAATTATCTTTTAATTATCTCACAGATGGTGTAAAAAGTAAAGTATGCAACACGGGGATAAAGCTGTCTTTGTCTTGGGTGGCTTGAATTCCTCACTTCACTCAGGTTTCTTTATTAACTCCCTCGCGATGCTCGGGAGTTAATTTTATAAATCCCTCACTATCGTTCGGGATTAATATCAGCAACCTTCGTTTCGTTCGGAATTCAACATGCCGCCCGCGACTTAAAGACACTGCTTTATCCCCTAGTCACATAAACTACTATTTTACACCACCTGCTCGATAATGTCATTTTATACGTCATACAAACCTCACTTAAAGCATATCATTCTATCCCTAGGGAGATAATGCAGTATGGTCGATCCCTAGGGAATAATGAAATTTGAATTTGGAGCATCAAGAATCGTCAACATTGTGAATTAAAATATAGGCGCATCGAACAAGTTGACTCGAAATTCAAACCAAAGAGTATGTAATCACTATGATTTAAACTGGCCACTAACAGAAAAAAAGAAAATAGAATAAAATGTGCATATAGTCTGTCTAATAAGTCAACCGACTTGAGAATTTTGTATAATATTTAATCAAATATTCGGTACTTTTTATAAGTTTCTTCTGTTAGTAAACAATGATCTCTATCTCTTAATCAACCTCGATTATTGAACTCGTGTTGACTACATCAGATTTCATTAAATCCTAATAATTACCCAAGTCGTTTAACTTATTAGACAGACTCTACTGACGACACGGGAGCATTATAGAAAATTGAAATTGTAGAATTTTGGAGGAGTGAATTTTGTTTGTTGTAAATATAATACTTATATTTCTCTAATTTATGATTTGGTCGACCAAATTGTCTTTTAATTATCTCACAGATGGTGTAAAAAGTAGAGTATGCAACACGGGGATAAAGCTGTCTTTGTCTTAGGCGGCTTAAATTCCTCACTTCACTCAGGTTTCTTTATTAACTCCCTCGCAATGCTCGGGAGTTAATTTTATAAATCCCTCACTGTCGTTCGGGATTAAAATCAGCAACCTTCGTTTCGTTCGGAATTCAACATGCCACCCGCGACTTAAAGACACTGCTTTATCCCCTAGTCACATAAACTACTATTATAACTAGCCTATACTGTCCCACGGCTGGACAAAGATCTCTCGCCATACCTTCCATTGTTCCCAACTTTTTTGCCATTTCTTGTCAATTCATAAGGAAGACATCTAAGTTGTCCTGCTATCTCCTTCTTGGTCTGCTGCGACCCCGTCGTGCGATTTCAGGGCACCAACTTTGTGTTTTACTGGCCCACTGCTCGATAGCATGCGGCAGACATGTCCTGCCCAGTCCAGCCCAGTCATAATGTACCTATAGCTAAAAAATCTAAAACTAGTCTACAGAAAATAAATCCGATAGCACACAGTTCATTCGATATATAACTCATTTGTCAAAATAGTTCTTTTAGTTTCGACGCATGAGCCAAAAAAGGCTAAGAAAAACCCGGTTCTATTTGGCTCCGCCGAAATCACTTGAAAAACTCACACTTAAACAAAAACTTTAAAATGTTGCTGAAAATATCCTTCTCGAGGCACAAAAAGATTGAATAAAGATGGCAGCAGCACAGTGCGCCAGCAACTGGACATAAATCGTCCGTAAACATTACTATCACCACGTTTTGCTTTCACATTTTTGGATACTATGACAAAAGCATTTTGGCGTTACTATTTTAGAATGAAATGTGCAATATTTTATGAATTTAACTGCGGTTTTAGCCGATACAGGGTAGTGTTGCATTGTGGTGTGGAGTTTATGGTGGGCTTGTAATAATATACATGCATGGGGTCGTGGTTCACGGATCATTAGTTCTCATATTGTAGGCCCCGCGGCACAAAGTAGACAGGTACAGAAGTCAATCTTCAAAAAATACAAATCGCGATCGAGCAACGCACACATAGACATCGCTCAAGGATACGATATCTCGGAGCGCTTCGGCCCGCTCGTCGAACAGTAGCCCGATTCACGTAATCAAAACCGTAATAATATCGTAGCGACTTAGTTGTTTTTGTCATTTTCGTATTCACATCCATTAACGAGTCAACGACTAAACGTCAAATATTGCAGTTCAAATGTCGTTGAACAAAAGTTAGTTTTTAGTTGTCGTTCTATCCAATCCCGATTAAAGAACACGCGAATACCGATTTTGGATAGGACTTCGATCGAACGACCATAAAACTTCAACGATATTAAATATCGTTGAAGTTTTATGGTCGTTCGACAAGTCAAATTTTGACTTATTTGATTTCACGTGAATCAGGCTACTGTTCCGGCTCAAACGCTCATTCCAAATCAAATCCACCGAGCGTAGATATAAAAAGTGAAGTACATACATGAGATTGTAAAGAAAGAAAGAAGAAAGAAAAACAGTTTATTTACGCGTTAAAGACGCAAACTTAAAAATAGGTAAACAGAACACACATCAAGATAGGGAAGATATGCGTCTCCTCCGCGCAAAACGGCCGAACGCTCAGCATAAAGCTGCGGCCTCACGCATAATGCGTTGAGCTCACAGCGCTGGTTTTCAGCGTGGGCCGGTTGCTGTGTCGACATAAGGACGCTGGAACGGTGCAGTAAACTAAAAATAAGTATAGATAAGTTATAAATACAAATAAAATAAATAGATAAGGTGACAAATACAATTTTATAAAGTGGCAACACCATGACGCGCCCATAGCTCAATTTGTGTGACTCGTTTTAGTAATCTGTGGTAACTTCATACCCTATGGCAAAGATACTAATACGTGATTGGACGATTGAACGCGACCGAGATGCTGTTGACGTCAAAAAAGGAAATGACTGCATGGTGACGACAAGTAAATGGTTTTTGAAATTCATCATAGTTCAAATACTTGTTCTTTATTGCGATGTTTTATGTCTGCAATAATGTGTTTAGTATTGTCTTCTGTAGCTATCTGTTTTGTGCCCGCGTCCTGGCGCGCGGTGCGCGGTGCAACCGGAGACGAATGCATAACAGCCTTATACAGCGTATCCCGGTTTCCCCACTCATTAATATTAATATCCGTAACGCCAGCACCGTAATCTTAAGGCACTAGAAACTTACATTGGGTATTACACTTAGGTACTCGTATCTACATTACTTAGATATTTGGGAACATGTCTGTCATCTGAACGAAGAAAAAAGTATTCAAAAATATTACTGTAAACTCAGATTGATTTTAGTCAGTAAGTCTGACATTCCCTCTCGCTGCACCCAGAGCGGGAGAAGTTACTTGATGATTTCCCATTGAAAAAAAAAACTATGAAGTAAGTATCTTACATTTTTTTATTACTATATTAGGTACTTTCTTTATCATTTTTCATTTTATAGCGAAAGCCTTAACGATCTTGATGAAATCTACTTTTTGTAATGTTTCTAAGTTTTCGATTATGTATAATTGTATTTAGAGTAGTGCCTTTTAAATATCTAGGTCTTTTTTTTTAATGTGTAAGTTCTCAGCTTTACCCTTCCTGCTGCAATTAAAAGTGGTATTATTTACCCTTTGCTTCAATTCATTTTATAATGTAGCGCAATGTTCAACAAAAAAGTACAAAAACAAATGAAAAGTTATGAAGGAACTCGAGTAACAGTTCAAAAAGACTTTTTTAAAAAGAAAATATTTTTGAATTTCTCAGTTGAACTTTTTATTCAGGTATGACTCCATTCTTTAAATATTCCTTTTAATTTACAAAGTTCAGTGAACAAAAAACAAAAAGCAACAGGCAAACACAAAAACATTATGTAATAGATGTTTTTCGTGTCTAAAGAACATTATAACGAGATGAGTTATTTAACGTAAAACGATACAGCAATTTGGAACACTCCATTCATATTAAACGAGTACCTATCAATTTGTTCAGTAAATTGACTTTATTTCCGTACTTATATTATTCACGATCAAAAACAACGCTAAATATATAAAATAGTTATCACTTAACCTGAAAAAGGTTAGTTGACTTACGTTAATTGTTATGTTGATCATATAGTACAAACAGTATATATTTTTACTAACCAATATTAAGATATCCTCATTATTAGGTCAACGCACCAGAAAAAGATAAACAACACAAAAGTAATTAACAGTCATATCGAAACAAACCGATGTAATTAAAATTTAATAACTCGATGCAAACACATTAAGTATTATTAAAAAATCACATTATTCCTATTCGAAATCATTTAACGCTGTATAATTCAATAATATTATCATAATTAATTACGGTTTTATCACACGTAGCTTAGTTTACGTCGGTGCATATTTCCATACTAAAAGTTGACAAATTATGCTGCAGTTTAATCAAATGTTATTAGAAATGGAATCGAATACGTAAAAGGCAATAAGGTAAAAAGATAGAATATCTTGGGAAACAAAAGAAAAACGTACAAATGTAAAGAATAACAAAAGAAATAAATTAGTATTTTCAAGTAGGGTGATGTCAAAACTCAGAAGTCGCAACGTTTCACTTCGCAGGGGGTGATCGTGGGCATATGGGGAGGGTCTTTCACAGCTTTGGAAGCGTTAGTAAGCCATGTTAACTCCTGGGCGTTATGCTGGCTTAGTGGATTTATTTTATTACGTTTACTTATTCAACGGTTAGATCGGACTATGATGACCGTCCGGCCTCGTTTAGAGGCTACTTAGTAAATTAAATGTAACACGAATGGCTGCCTCTCTGTACTACGTTTATCTGCGAAGCCTCCACTAAACCGGATAGGTGTAGAGCTATTAATGTGAAGTTCTGAGCGTGGTGTGTGAATTCAATTACTGTAATTGAAACATGGACGTTTGAATCTGATGAAATGTTTCGTAAACAAAAAGTTTTACGTGGATTTTTTTGTGACACTCCGTGCCTCTAAAATTGGTTTAATAGATTCATGGTACATATATATATATATACGTACGTACATAGTAATAGCGTAATTTCGAGGGTCAAAATAATTACATTTTATTTAGTCCGTGTTTTAGATTATAAAAAATATTGGACACGAATTTTTTCGATTAAACAAAAAATAACAAAGTTATAGCCCATTAAAGATACGAGTGACACCACCCCGTGCGAAAAAATGCAGCATGGCGTGACGCACGTAACTTTAAAATGGGCTATATCTTTGACATTTTTGGTTTTATTTACAAATAAAAAAAAAACGTGTCCCTTATTTTTTAATAATCTAAAAGACGGACTAATTACATTTTTTACGGAAACTAGCCATTGAAAAGTTGTGTGTCTTGGTATGGTCATGTGAATTGTGTGTCTTGGTATGGTCATGTGAAAATAAGGGGCGAAACGTATGTTACTAAAAGAGTTATGAGTATAAATGTGGATGGATGTAGAGTGAGAGAGAGGCTAAAGAAAAGATGGATAGACTGTGTGAGGAGTGATGTGAATGGAAAGGGAGTTAGTAATAGCGTGACGGGTGACAGGACCCCAACCCCAAGTAACATGGGATTTTTATGTAAGTATAGTAGGTGTGAGAAAGTTATAAGTAGATACAATATTACTCACATGTTTTTGTTAGTAGGTCCCAATTTTTTTTTTAAGAATCTGGTTAAAACTAAATCGATCTTGTCTTAATTATGTTAGGGTCGGTTATCAGTTTAAGCGGAGGCCGCTGAAGACCGGAGATTCTACATGAAGGGACTGCCTACATTCCTCCACCACCTAGATATTGGGTCATTAATCAATAGTTACTAGACTATTATTAAGTTGGTTATTACAATACTTATTGAAGATAAGAATCCATGGTCATCTATCACTGTAAAATGGACCTATGTAATTGTTTTTTTAAGTACTCATTTTATGCTTATCTAGAGTTTGATTAATTCGTTAGCAGTAGGTACACCGCAGACTACCCCTGTATTATTTCTATCCTTTCGATCCTAAGGTTGTTGGTAAGGGTGTTGTTTAAGTTTCTGTGAAACTGTTACTATTTTGGTGTACAATAAAGTTTATTCTATTCTATTCTGTTGTCTGGTACCTAGATATCGCTGTCAGCGATAAGACCGCCATTGTACCCATAGATTTATGTTTATTTATAAGTTCTGTTACTTTTTTGGTGTATAATAAAGTTTATTCTATTCTATTGTATTAGTGTCGATGCCTGTTAAGGCTGCGGGAAAGTTTGAAAGAGTCACCGTGATCCTGGAACGTGAAAGGCAACTGAAGGAACACAGCTAAGTTTTAGTCTTTATAAGTCTGAAATTCCCTCTCATTCCAATCAAATCAAAGAAATAAAAAAATAAAAATTATATATCGCTTGGGGAAGTACGAACAAAATGATAAAAACGGTTATGTTTAATCAGACGTTTTTTTTTGGTAAATAACATTAAATTACTCTTCTACATCAATCATCTATAGTTATTCAAATCGACTAGCTTATGCTAGCGGCATAGCCCGTGTGAATATAGAAAATATACAGTCCATATCATTGTGATAAAGTAGCACTGTTGAAAGAATTTTTAATATTGGTCCAATAGTTTTTAAGTTTAATCTCATATATTTATAATTACAAAATGGTAAAGCCATTTTGTTATTATCAATATTTTATATTCTGAATAAGTTAATATCATTAAAATCAATGAAATTCTCAAACAAAGGGTCTTTCACGCACAAAGCAAAATTAAAATATGAAAGCTAGTGCATTCACCCTCAAAACCATTCAAAATGATGTCAACAATGGTTTTAATACTCTTCACATACGTTTAAATTGAAGTCCAAACTTACGCAAATACGCTTTTCAGTATCTACAAAACTGCTTTATTACGAACTTGTATTTGTTAGTACACAAACGAGACAATTTTAGAATGTACAAATATATGCTACGTGTAGTCAGTCACACAAACTATATTTTGGACAATTTCAGTGGAATTCAAATGTATTTTTTCCAACTATTCTACTAAAATGATAATATAATATAATATAATATAATATAATATAATATAATATAATATAATATAATATAATATAATATAATATAATATAATATAATATAATATAATATAATATAATATAATATAATATAATATAATATAATATAATATAATATAATATAATATAATATTATTCCACAGCTATCACACAACGCCGTCTAGTCCCAAGCTAAGCAGAGCTTGTGTTATGGGTATTAGACAACTGATAAACATACTTATATATTTCTAAATACATACATATAGATAAATTACACCCAGACACAGAACAAATGATCATGCTCATCACATAAACATTTGTCCTGGGTGGGAATCGAACACACGACCTCTGGCATAGCAGTCAGGGCCACTAACCACTAGACCAACAGGCCTGTCAACTAAAATGATGATTCTACAATGGATTTTGGGAATGGCGTTAAAACCAATAATGTTTTTATGTTGTTTCCAGATTTAAAAAAAAAAAATTTCCCACTTTAATGTTTCACAAATTTTGCGATGCATTTTCCTGTGCCTTACAACCACTTTACTTTAACTTCTTGAATAGAGTGTGCGCTCAATCTTTGTAGACTTAAATATAACTTTAAAGTAATTCTGTAGTAACGTAGTGTATTACACACGTTATTATATCAGATGGTAGGAACACACGCTTTGTGTTCTCGTACTCCTCTTTTCAATAAATTGCGTACCCTTGAGGCTGCTTTATCAAGCTAGACTTTATCTGGCTTATCATTAAAGTTTGTCATGTTACATTATTTTATAACGAAAATTTATAATTTAATCTCATTCACAAAAATGTTTTCTTTTACAACGTTATCTATATAATGGCATGTTATTATTGTTTCACCGCGTTACCCTTCGTTAAACTGGTTCACCCACATGTTTACTAACTCCTAAACCACGTGTACAGAAAAGGGAGAGCAATAAAAAATCAAGGTAAACTCTCCAACTCGAGGGACTTAATTGCTCTATTTCCTCTCAGTATCAAAGGTACTCTGACGCAATTACGCCCACCCAGCCAATGCGTTCTCTCTCACTTCGCCCCGCTGCGATTAAACGATTCAATTTTCGAAGTGGCAAACATTAATGAAGAGTTCCTCGTCTATTTTACGCTCAGCAAGCATAAATTTGGCGGCGCGGAAAAATATCACTGAATTTGTGGAATATATTGCCTTTTAAATCAACAGAAAGATTGATTTCGTAGATTCATTCATTTCTCTGTTTTCGTAGCTTTATTTACTCTGTTCTCCTCAGTGCGAAACTTTTATGAAGGCACTTCAGAATAAATCTTATGATTTGTTTCGAGCGGCTATAAAAGTGGATACAAGCAAAATTAACTTATCACGTCGACATCATCTGTGGCCGGGGATTTTCCAAATGTAATCTAGTTAGTTTCCCTCTCTGAAATAATTCTTTAATCTTGGGAAATAAAGCTTTTCCACAATTAAGTCAATCACGCCTGTTTAACTCGATTTTCTTTTAAGAAACCTATTACAGGCCGCAGGGACCATTCCCGGGAAGAGGCCAAGGCGGGCTAAATTGCTCCGAGGTAAAACCAGTCAATTTAAATGGTAAAAGAGTTTCATTTAAAAAAATGTCAATGCAAATGACGCCGCAGGAAAGTTCTTTATTAGCATACCGACTTAAATCTAGATACATTTCCCAAGCCGAAATAACAAAGGTAGAATACTCATCGCGATATCTTGTCAAATTGTTTTATGTAAAAGATATGACGCTATTAGCAATTCTCAATAACACCCAATAAATGTAAAGTTTAATTTGGAAATTCAAATTAACGAAAGCTGTTTATGCCAAGTGTTTGTCCTATTACAAAGTAATTTTAGGCAAAGGTAAGAAATTATGATAATCCAAATCATACTGAATTAATAAAGACGTCTCTGAAGACAAGACAGGAATACGAAGTAGAATTATATTACGTAGTACAAAGCTTTCAGGCGCTCCGTTTGCGCCATGTTTTTTGTTCCCACTCTCTCTAGTAGCTTGATGATATAATAATGACTCACGAGGCCGACGCAAACATCTTCTCAAATAAAAGAAAATGGACAAAAACAATACGAGACCAGCGAAGTACTTCCTTAGTTCCTTTAGCAGCAACGCTTGCCTGCGCTTTGTCAGCGCTCGGGCTAGTTACTCTTAATTAATGATCCTATTGTGTTTATAACTCCTGAACAATGCTACATCGAGATATTACCTTCTACAAGTTTAGTCCCCCAACAATCCTTTCTAAACGAAAATACCTACGTAAGGCAAATCTTGGTTATCTTATGTTTAGTTTAGCAAATAGTCTGCTTTTACATATTCTCCGTAATATTTGACTAGAATCAGAATTGTATGAGATCTTTGAAATGCAAATAGGTCGACGTACACAATATTTATCTGTTTTATTTATAAGTTTCTTGGTATTGGAGTGGCTGGATTACCTTTGCTTGAGATATTAAAACGAGCACTTTGGTTAATTATCTTTATTTTGTTCGGTACACACACATAAGGCTGGCGATTTATTTGAGCATTTCCCTCAACCGTTGGCGTATAATCTTGCCCCTGGGATTTCTCGGCATTTCTTCAATGAACCTTACACCTCCTCTTAATTGCATAAACGGTGCCACCTGAAAAATTAAACAACTTTATTGGGTCAATGAGCATTTTCATTTAGTTAATTTGTACCACTGCTGAATTTACTTTGTCAGGGTAGTTACTCGTGTTTATGGGGACAGTTATTTTAGTTACAGATATTAACGAGCCGGTTATAGGCACTTTTATGTTGGCGGGTTTGTGAATTTTAAATAATCGCAATGTTTTTCTCGCATAAATGTAGGGATTTTGGAAGAATGAGTTGGGACAGTCAGTGTCGTTATGCAAAACTGTGGAATAGGTATTCGACAAAATTTTGTTTCAAGAAGGCTTTAGCTTGCAAATTCTTGTTCCTACCGTTAAACGGATTACCAGATTATCAGATCCCAAGCTAATATCCATTTTACATTTTCTTATTTTTGTTAACAAAGGCTTTAGTTTTCTTAATAGCTTGATAATCTATAGCATAGCCTTATCTTTGACATTATAGAACTTTCACAAGAATGTTACATACAAAAGGAGCGTTTCGTAGAAATATATGCTCTATCGTAAGTAATGCGCAGAACTCACGCGTTAAATTATGAATAATATTTTGACATGTTGCTATATCTTCTGTCAGTCGAAATGAGTTAGAAGCTTGTTTCAAATACATATCTCAACTAGGCCCTAATAAATAACTGAGTGAAAATATACTTTTTCACTGAAAAATAGAGCTAGCTTATACCAGAGTCTTCGCCCGCGTAAAATTAAAAAATAATAATATATGAGTGAAAAAAATAATTAATGAGTGGTTTACTGCTAAATAATATAAAATACTAGCTTTTTCCAGCGCGGCTTCGCTCCCGTTCTTACCTACATACCCTACTCTACCCTACTCTACCCTACTCTACCCTACTCTACCCTACTCTACCCTACTCTACCCTACTCTAGCCTACTCCACCCTACTCTACCCTACTCTACCTTACTCTACCCTACTCTACCCTACTCTACCCTACTCTACCCTACTCTACCCTACTCTATCATACTCTACCCTACTCTACACTACTCTATCCTACCAAACTTCACATAAAGTATCTACTAAATAGTCCGAACAAAGCCTAAACATTAGGTTTGGATAGGTGCGGGCCCACCTTCTTGAGTTATAAAATTACAACGAAAAGTGGCATTGATTTTTATATATATAGATAACGATATAGTACATCATGACGAGCCTTCATTTCCAAGCTTCTGTATCCAACATGGGATTATTATTGAAGCAATTACAATAGTAATTATAATACACGAAGATCAATTGGAAGACAATATTAAAGAAAATCACAAATGTATACATATAATGCAACAAATCAATTGAGGTATGTTCTTTAACTAAATGGTTCAATACTCTTGCTACGCGTATTAATTAAGAGTTGCTACGGTAGACGGTGCGTGGGAGCGTGAAGGAGGTTTCTCATATGATAGTGCCGGAGGGGGGATGTTCAGAGATAACTTAATAATTATATCAAGGGAACATAATCCCAGGGTAAAGGACATGGTATGCCCAAACCAAATTCGTTTAGCAGTTTCAGCGTAAAGGAGCAATAAACATACAAAAATACACACTTACCAACTTTCGCCGTTGTCATATTAGTGTGATGAAGAATTTTAAATAAGACATTTACAATTACAATTTTTGTCTGTCTGTCTGTCTGTCTGTTTGTCCAGGCTAATCTCTAAATGGCAGGACCGATTTTGACGGGACTTTATTGGCAGGTAGCTAATGTAAATTTAATAAGGAGTAACATAGGGTACTTATATTTTAGAAAAAATAAATTCAAAATCCTTTAGTCCTCGCGAACGAAGTCAAGGGCATAACTAGTTTACAATAAAGAAGAAGATATTTTTGCAAGACAGAAAATTGGTTGTATCAACTTATCTAGAAAACTTCAAGACAAATACGTTCACAATACTTCCGTTATAGCATGAAAAATTAAATCTTTTGCAATAATTTTTTCGGAGCGATTTGAGGAACATTCCCACAACATTACCCACGTTTTCCTCAGCATTTAGGAAATTTTCCATTTTCCTCTAAAAAATCAACAAGTTAACTGTGTTTACCGTAAATATAATATCAAAACCATACCTCGTCAGCAACATAGTCAATTAACTCCTTTTCAGTAACTTCAACACCTGGTTGCTTGACTACGAAGGCAGTTGGCTCTTCTCCGAAAACACGCACTGGCTTACCCACCACACCGGCTTCTCGTACTCCTGGGTGAAGTTGGAGAATGGTTTCCAGTTCTAAAGGAGCTACCTGTACCGAAATCCAAGATTAAGTATGAAAAGATAAGAGATCGTCGATCGTTTCAAATTCGATTCGTTTCGTGTCGAATTTTGCATGCCTAATTTGGTAAAACACAGTTTGCTGAGCATTCACATGACATCCAGAAATGTATAATTGATTGTACTGTGTTCTGCAATAAAGATTTGACTTTGACTGTATGGTAGGTTCTCTGGTACCAGCAGTGGATTATCAAAAGTTAATATGAAGTCGATGAGAATGGAGACTACTGTTGTGTGGTCCTTTTTCCATCCTACACTAGCCATTTTAGTTCAATCCGTGAATATTATAAAATAACTTTTGCCCTCAGTTTCTACCGCGTGACACTAAACATTACAAATAGCATGCCTATGTCACTAGTAATAAAGAAGCGTTCTACTGGTGAAAGAGTATTTAAAATCGGTCCAATAGTTTTTTTTATGAATCAAGCTTGAACTTCACGGAAGTAAATAGGTTTGAGAAAACTTATTTCACTTTGTTTCGACTTCGATTTCACGTCTTTAATAACTAACATTCACACGAATTTGCGAAAAAGACTTAGTAGTTTATACCCCCCCTCCCCCTGTGGCATTTTGGGTGTCGAAATTGCATAATTTTATTCTATTTCATTTTTGGACCACCAGAGGTACAGCGATGCACCACCGGTACATAGTGCGTATGTTTTGGGAGTACGGGACCATATTCATTATGAGTACCACTAAGGAGTGAAATTCGCTGCCGGAGTCTTGCGTACTACCTACAACCTAGGAGTCTTTAAATCACCAATTGTTGACCACTTCGTTGCTTTGATGACATTGTGGTCAAGCACGAGGCTATATAAAAATTATGACAAACAAGGGATTGGTAACGAAGATTTTGTCACAACTTCGAATATTTTTAGCCGCCCGGCACTAGTTGTCTGGCATTCATGCTAAACTGGATTTAGCACAGATTTGCAGCCGTGAGGCCCTCTGTTATATTTTTGGATCATTTTTATTAGATATACCTTGTAAGTTGTTGTTTGCATGCCTTGTGTTGTGCGAATTTAATTTCTTTATCTTTCGCTTGTTTCTTTTTATTTCCTTTTTTTATTTTTAATTGTAATAAAACCACCAAAATATTGTAAAATTAGTGAGAAAACAATGTTACATGTAGGTAATAGAACAATGATAAAACAACATCATAGGTACATACCTACATATAAAAGTATAGCAGTACCTACCATAATAAAAATGATAAAAGTTGGATACTTTCATCATTTTTATTCAATTATCAAACAAAAAAGAGACGCAATAAAAGGAACAAGCATAAAAGAACATAGTAATTCATATATTCGTAATAAGGCTTGGATCTAAAAATGCGTAGATATACGAAGCTTACTCATAAGACGTAAGTCCTCGAAGAAAGGATTTCTCAAGATGAAAAGGTGTGGATCGTATTTCGTGGACAGTGTTAGTTCTAGCTAATATTATCTACAAAAACCTCGTCTTATTGCTAGAATAAGACACGCCATATATCTTTTTACATGTTAGTCGGAATGACTTAGTTACGCTTTTCTCTTTGTAATCTAGGAACATTTTCAAAGGTAAAGTAAGGCGTCAGAAATTTATCATTTCTTTATACATAAAGTAGGTATATAATAGAGTACTTTTATTTGTATTTATGTACCAACCTGACGCTTTTTTGAAGTGGGAAATTATCAAAAAGACTTATCCTACTCTTGGGTGGGGCGATGAAGACATGACGAATAAAAACCAAATGTGTCCTTCACTTGCCTTTTGCGTTCTAAGACCGCGGTTTCTCTTCCGAAATTCTTCGTAGCTCCAACGAACATCGACCAAGTACGTAAACTGCGCAGCAGGCAGGACGATGAGCTATCCATTGCTCGTCGTCTGCATGCCTGTGCCTATGATGGCCGTGGATCGCCCTACGACTCCCGGTGCTCGGGGCGTCTCCTGACGGCTGGGTCGTGAGGATATTCGTTGCGGCCATCTCCCCCCATTAGTTATAGTGTTTCTCAGTAGGAGGCGGCCGCAGCCAATTCCCTCTCATTCCGGACCATGACCTGAACCAGAGCTGCACCGATCGCCTCTATGTTGTATGTACAATACTGATGTCCAGCTATTCCAGCTGTATTCACTTTCACTGGAGGTTGACTTCCAGTGAAAGTGACTTCCAACTTAGTTAAGAAAAGTTATATCATCAACTAACCTTATAATCATAATCACTAACCTTATACCCATCATACGCGATGATCTCTTTTAGTCTCTCGACGATATAAAAGTACTTGTCCTCGTCATAATAACCCAAGTCTCCGGTTTTGAAGAACCCGTCTTCGTCTAAATAATCTGAAGGTGGCATGCCGATGTAACCTTTCATGAAAACTGGCCCTCTCAAGCATATTTCGCCACGTTGGTTCGGACCCACAGTTCTACGGGTTTCCGGGTCCGCGACCTGCGTAAAGTATTGGATATCTTAATATCAAAATTAGGTTGAATCTATGAAGACTTAGAAGTAGAAATATCTATATTTAAGAGAGAGCAACTCGAGGTTTATTTTCATACAACCGCTGTTACGTGATTATGATGTTATTACACACCTTTCTACAGATATTTTGAATACACAGATATCTTGTGGATATTATCTAGGCTTCTATAGAAATCAAAACCAATTTGTGTAAAACAAATCCAGTGAAGACCTCCGAGAATCTGCTATTTTACGTAAACTTTGGCCGTCCATAATCTACTCATGTATTAAAAATATAAAAAAGTACATTTAAAGAAGTCTTGATCATTTAATCGAAATTCTGAATAACCACTACTTTTTCCAAAAACTTTTAAGGGTTAAAAAAACGTATTTCCTGACGGCGCGCACTGTTCCCGCGCGCTTCAAGGAGTTGTCAGCAGGGACCCAGCCGGGTCGAAGCCTACTGGGGCCAGGGTTATCCGAAAGGGCGCTCGAGCTCCGGTATGAAGGCTAGAAGGAACGGGGTGGATCTTTTAGTCAGTAAGAGTCTGATACTAATACTATCTCTCGCTCCGCCCAAGAGCGAGGGATGTCAATGCATGATTTTTTCCCACCATAAAAAAAAACGTATTTCCTGGAACAAATTTTCTGAAATATTCGAGTAAATCACTGAATTACCGAATGCCAACAGAGTTTACAGGCGTTTTCTCTTTTCTTTTATTTAACATTGCTGCCTTTTTTTTTACGGTGGGAAAAATCATGCATTGACATCCCCCGCCCTTGGGTGGAGCGGGAGATAGTGTCAGACTCTTACTGACTAAAAGACCCACCCCGTTCCTTCTAGCCTTCATACCGGGGCTCGAGCGCCCTTTCGGATAACCCTGGCCCCAGTAGGCTTCGACCCGGCTGGGTCCCTGCTGTTGCTGACAACTCCTTGAGGCGCGCGGGAACAGTGCGCGCCGTCGACGACTTGGGCTTGGTCCGGACAGTTACCTGACGGCCGGACAGCGAGCTACCCATTGCTCACTGTCCGCAAGCCCGCGTCTACGTTGGCCGGAAATCGGGATCAGAATCCCGGTGACGGCGGCGGCGATAACGCTTGTTGCCTGATGCGTTCGGCCTCCTCCTTTGCGAGCATTACTGCTTCGCAGAAGTCGGCGACCGGTTATAGTACATATATAATCTATGGCGCTACCCAGGAATTCGAAATTATAGATCGCGCGCTTAGAGTTCTCTGCTTGTTTTGAACATAAAAAAAGTAAAGCAAATGAAACAATAGAGAAAAGAACAAAAGACTGTTTCTATAACAAACCTTTAAGGTAATGCCAGGTGAAGCCATGCCGACGCTGCCAGACTTGGGTCCCTTTGTGCCCCAACTTTCTGAAGTCAACTCACCCGCTTCAGTCATCCCATAGCCTTGTACGATATTCACTAGCTTGGGGAACCTAAATTAACAACGACACTTGATTCTATGAATCGTATAATTAACAACACGTATTTAGTATACGTATACAAATACTCGTTGTTAATTATACGATTCAAAAACAGTTATGTAATTATCTACAGGTATCATTAACTGAACTGAAGTAGAAAACATGAAAGAGTAAAGGATTTTTTTGTAATCTAAAATTGAAATCATAAAACCATAGTTTAATTTGATACAATCTATGCTTTTTGTAATATTTAAGGAAGAAATAATAATAATAATGTTACAAGATTTGTAATTTTGTTTGTAATAAAAAGCTCAAAGACTACTGGACTGATTTTAAAAATTCTTTCACAAGTAGGATTTTTTTATGGTGTGTAAAATCATCCAATAACAACCTCCGCTTTTGGGCGGAGCAGGAGATAGTGTCAGACTCTTACTGACTAAAAGCCCACCCCGTTCCTTCTAGCCTTCATACCGAAGCTCGAGTTCCCTTTCGGAAAACCCTAGCCCCAGTAGGGTTCGAACCGGCTGGGTCCCTGCTGTTGCGGACAGTTCACCAGTAGGATGGTAGGGGAGACCGGGTCAAAATCGTATAGCTAAGGGTTTAGGGCTGTAGGTGTTTCATCTCATAACACTCATTTATGTTCTCAACACTTATAATTAGTCAGTTTCATAAGGAACATAATCATTTGAAAATATTTGGAATAATTAAGATCTTAAACAATAAAAACCAAAAAAAATTAAACATCTTCTAATTACGGTTTTACCCCGACACATGGGTAAAACCGTATATTATTGATATTACCCCAAAAATACTGAATAGTCGTTTTTTCTATGATCAAGACATGCTCTGCTCAACTAGACTGTTCTTGGGAAGCCGAAAAAAACAATTTAAATCGTCCCAAGACTTTGAGTGTGGAACGCTCCGTCATTTTTCTGTCTAAAACATTTTACTCGATCTTGTAATGTTGATTTTGACTTTTTTCATGTTATCCGGATCCCATTCTTGTCTAGAAGTAGGTATTTTAACAACACCTAAAATAAAATAAAAAAACAAGTAGTTAAGTTTATATTTATTCATGCGGGTCAAAATCGTATAGTGGTCGGTTTTACCCCGTACGGTTTTGACCTAAGACTCAATGTTTAAGTATATCACTCACAACTATATACGTAAACTGAGTTTATGTACTCAAATATTTGTTAATTACGAGTTAATACACACACTTTAACATAGTTGATTGCACACTTACCTGTTACAAACGTAACTTTCATTATTATTGATTGAATCTTCACAAAAATAAGATCAAGAACGACGAAAAACAATGAAATCGATTATTTTGATAATGCGCATGCCTACAGCGACCAGTGTTTGTGGACAAATAGCTCCGATTGGTCGACGCCGATGAACAGTTTGCGCGCGGGAACTTTGAATTATTGACAAGAATAGACATGATGTACTGTTTTACCCCGGTATACGGTTTTGTACAGGTCTCCCCTACTTTATTACTGAGTGACATAACCTTTATGGAAAGGACTGCCCTGTTTTTCTAGTAATTAGTGACCCTGACTCCCACCTAGGTCACCAACACACCACACCAACACACAAACAAACGCAAATATTTGTGTTATAAGAACTATCATTTTTGTTCTATGTCTGGGTGTAATTTATCTGTATGTATTTAGAAATATATGTGTGTTTATCAATTGTCTAGTACTCATAATACAAGCTCTGCTTAGCTTGGGACTAGAAGGCATTGTGTGATAGTTGTGAAATATAATATTGTTATTGTTAACTGACATCACTTTCAATCTTAAATTTTTGTCTTGCCAATTGCATGCACATCATAAGTAATACATATTATATAGATTAGATTGTTTAGTTTGGACCTAGATTGTCAAGTCAATCTAGGTCCTCTCCTACCTACCGGTACAGACTGAATAAATTAACCGACTTGGTATTACATGGATCTCACAACTTCTTACGGTAGAAGAATTGAGTTGCAAACCTTGGTTTTTTTACAAGTCATGTTTTTAATGGTGTTCTACTTTTCTATTTTATTGATATAAGCCATTTTTTATTATATATTCTACTTTTACTCGGGCGAAGCCGCTGGATGAAGATAATTCAAAATATATTTGAAAGTCTTCATTTCCCACTTTTTTTTTGTAAAACGTTACGTAAAATCCATAATGAAACGATGAAAAGAATCAATACTCACCTACTCTTGACCTTTTGTATCGTCTTGTTATGAAGCGGCGATGATCGAGAGTATATAATTTTGAGTGAATCGAGATTACATTTTTCTGCTTCCTTCGCCTTTGATAAATAACAAACAAAAGACGGTACTATAAAGGCGATGTTTACCTGCAAAATTATATAAAGAGAGTAAGATTAAATCTCGGATCTTCACATAAATACAACGATATAGAAGATGGGAAAGTATTGGGACCAAAAATGCGTCATTATTTTCGAACGACGAGAGAGGCTAAGAGACTTCATAATCAACCTTATAATGTTCCTACTGCTGGGATTCAGCCCCGCTAGCCAAGTTACAACCGTATCGTGTCGAATTCCATTCTCCAATCGGTAACGCTTCGGTGTCAGCAATTGTAGAAAACAATAAGTGGGTAGCCATGTTGACGCAACTGCGTCGGCGGCTCGTTCTACAATGTAGCGTTTGTTTATCAAAGAATGTAGCGTTAAACGTTGTGGAAAATCATTGTATCATTTTGAACGATGTGAACTAGGCTACGAATTTTCTATTCGTTTGTTCCGACCACGCGACTTTACGTTGAGATGACGTCATTTCCATACGTTGCATCACTTTTCGACAGCGTTAACGATTGCAGAATAACAACTTGGCTAAGCGTGCAGGTCTCCTCTCTAGGAGAGGGAATGGGTAGTAATCGATCACGCGAGTGCAGTGCAGGTTGGTGGATGTCACATGTCTTCGAATATTTGGTTCTAGGACATGCCGGTTTCCTCATGATGTTTTCCTTCGGCCTTTTGAGAGCAGTGGTGATGGATTAAATTGCACAAAGTAATAATAGTCGCGGGTTCAAACCCAGTCCGCGACTTACACTCGTATATCGGGTCTGTTACCACTCGGCCATCACTGATCACCTCAAATTGAGAAACCTCAGTTCATTAGTCCATGTGCATATTTTTAAACACATCATGTTTGGAGATACAACACAAAACTGTTTGGAAGTTTTATTTAGTTGAACACAATTTGTCTAAATTTTCTCTCACTTCCTTCATAAGTTTTAAGAAAGCGTTTTTTCAGTTTCGTTTTCTGCCGTGGCGTGAAACACGAAGTAATTCCGCCTTGACAACTCTTCATAAAATGCATTTCTTGGACTATTTAATGTTAACTTGGTGATTTTTTTTTTTGTTTTAATGTGGGAAATCATAATGACTTCTCCCTCTTTGGGGTTTAGCGAGAGGACGTGTCAGACTTTTAATGACTAAAATCTTTGCCTAGCGTACCAGGACTCCAAGGTTCTTTTTCGGAAGTCAACCCCTGCTGGGTTCCTACGGTCTTTTTGACATTTCTATGACGCGGACATGGAATGGACGACCGGAAGGCAAGCTACCCATAGCTCGTCATTCCCTTTGGCTGACTTGAGGATAAATCGAAAACGAAACTTTTTTCTACTCTACTCATATCACATTCACCATTTACAAATAAAAATATACTCAAAAAGCACAATCAAAACATTGTACAAAAAATTCGGGTCTTGTTTTGAGCGCGGTCCGTCATTTCAGGTCATCATTTATACTGGCGCCCTTCGAAAGGTCAGGTGTGTAGCATTCAGTGCCAACGTACATTTATGAAAAGATTCATGAATGTGGAAGAAGCGAACGAGTTTGTAAATATTGTACCGTGTACCGCGCCGTAGTTTCTGCTCACTCCCCCGGGACAACGGTATGAAGAGTGCATTTGTGTGTGAGTGAAAGTAATCTCGGATGTTGTGAAAAATTGGTTGAAAAACTGGCCAAGTGCGAATTGGACTCGCGCACGAAGGATTCCGTAACGTAATTAGGGAAATTCGTCAAAAAAATCGCGTTTGTTGTATAGGACCCTTGAAGGAACGGGATGGGTTTTTTAGTCAGTAAGAGTCTGACACTATCTCCCGCTCCGCCCAAGAGCGAGGTATTCATTGGATGATTTTTCCCATCGAAAAAAAAGGACCCTTAAATATTTATTTTATTTTGTTTTTAGTTTGTTTATATTTGTTGTTACAGCAACAGAAACACATAATTTGTGAAAATTTCAACTGTCTAGCTATCGCGGTTCTTGAGATACAGCCTGGTGACAGACAGGCGGACCGACGGACGGACTGACAGCGAAGTCTTAGTAATAGGGTCCCATTTTTATCCTTTAGGTACGGAACCCTAAAAGCTTATGGCTAGCAAGTGCATATACCTGCGTAGGTATAACAACGATTTATAGGTAGTGGTTAGACTATCTAGCTAGATTATACCCATAGTAATTATTATGGCTGTTGCTACTGTCTTCAGAGAATTAATTAGCGTTGATCACCACGCTTGTTTACTGTGTGTTGCCAATTTCAGAAGATTATGCCCAATTAGTTAAATGGGTACCTACCTACTTCAGACAATGAAATTGTCAAATGAATAGTCCCGCGTTCATCTGGCAACCTTGACATATTAATTAGAAAAGTCAATGATATTTAAACATAGCGCTGGTTGGTTGATTACTAGATATGAAGTTTAGTAGTAAAGGGCAGTAGTGGTATCGGCTTCAGGGACCCAGCTGGGTCGAAGCCTACTGGAGCTAGGGTTGGTTTTGAAAGACAGCTCGAGCCCCGGTATGAAGGCTAGAAGGAACGGGGTGGGTCTTTTAGTCAGTAAGAGACTGAGACTATCTCCCGCTTCGCCCAAGAGCGGGGGTTGTCATTGGATGATTTTTCCCACCATAAAAAAGTGGTATCGGCTTTTTTTTTTTTTTTTTTGGTGGGAAAAAATCATGCATTGACATCCCCCGCTCTTGGGCGGAGCGGGAGATAGTGTCAGACTCTTACTGACTAAAAGACCCACCCCGTCCTTCTAGCCTTCATACCGGGGCTTGAGCGCCCTTTCGGATAACCCTGGCCCCAGTAGGCTTCGACCCGGCTGGGTCCCTGCTGTTGCTGACAACTCCTTGAGGCGCGCGGGAACAGTGCGCGCCGTCGACGACTTGGGCTTGGTCCGGAAAGTTACCGGACGGCCGGACAGTGAGCTACCCATTGCTCACTGTCCGCAAGCCCGCGCCTACGGTGGCCGGAAATTGGGATCAGAATCCCGGTTGCGGCGGCGGCGGCGATAACGCCGTTGCCTGATGCGTTCGGCCTCCTCCTTTGCGAGCATTACTGCTTCGCAGAAGTCGGCGACCGCCTGCCACTCCTCCTCGCTCCGGACCATGGCCTCAACCAAGGCCCGGCGCGAGAGGTCTCCGCCGCCGATCGCCCCCACGAGGGCACGGCGATGCTCCGCCCAAGCAGGCACACCTCGACTGTGTGCTCCACCGTGTCCTCCGGGCGTTCCGCACAGTGGCGACACCCGGGCGTCACTTCAGCATGAATTCGGTGCAGGAAACTCCCGAACGAACCATGTCCGGTGAGGACCTGTGTCATGCGGAAGGTAAGGACGCCGTGAGGTCTTTCCACCCACGCCTCAAAGAGGGGACTTACCGAAGTGGTATCGGCTTGACTTACGAGTTGTAGGTCGCGGGTTCAAACCCAACCAGGTACATTAATTTGTGTAATTTATTTCATCGCCATTGCTCTCAAAACGGTGAAGGGAAACACCATGAGGAAACTGCTACATCCTAGAATCAAACAATTCGAAGACATGTGACATCCACCAAACCGCACTGGGCGCGCGTGGTGGACTACGACGCATTCCCTTTCGAAGAGAGGAAGCCTGAGTCTCAGCATAGGGAACGTTATAAGGGTATAAGCGACCTTAAGTAGTCATTTCAATATTTTCAATACTTACATTACAGTCTTGAACACTTTTCAGGAACGTGATGGGTTCAGCTTCATTGACGTAAACAATTTTTCTTCCAAGACATAAAAATTTGTAAGTCATGAAAGTATCGTAATTATGATACCATTCTCCGAAAAGGAAAGCCGTTTTCAGAGATTCGTCGCTGAAGCTGAAATGTTATTTACTCGTTAGATTAATGTTGGACCCAATTATGTTGTGTACATATTTTGTTACTAACAGATATTTAGTTCATAAATAGTTGTCATGTCATGAATACTTGAGAGTTTTTTAGCCGACTGTAACAGAAAGAGGGTTATGTTTAATTAAATTCATTTTAATGCGTCTAAAAAAATATAGATATAATAAATATACTAATATTATTATGTCAACTGAGAAAGGATGCTCTTTAATTTTCTTCTTAAAGACATCCAGAGAAGGGCTGTCGCGAAGGGAATGTGGGAGAGAGTTCCAGAGACGCACTGCAGCTACAGTAAAGGAGCCATCATATCGGCTGGAAGTATGACGCGGAGTACGAAGGAGAAGAGAAATGATAGTGCGACAGGGTTTACCTCTTGGTACAAGGTATTCAAAGCGTTCACGAAGTTATTGAAGAGCATCGGGATTGTGCGGGATAGTAAATAGAAGGGATAGAATGTGGATATCTCGTCGACGCCGAATTGGCAGCCACCTTAACTTGGTCCGAAACTCCGACACATGGTCGTATTTGCGGAGGCCAAAAATAAAGCGGATGCACAAATTCTGAAATCGCTCGAGTTTATTTAGTAAGTTTTATGTTTTTGTTTATATGTAGGTATACTTCTTTGGCATACTCTAAAGTTACTGTTTGTAGTATTTTAACTCAAAAAGAGACGCGTTAGATTTGTATCTCTTGTAAGAGGGACATTGGGCACATAAAAATTATAAAAAAATTCAATCGCGGATATTTGGCGCTAAGTTATAAGTTTTTCCGTGACATATTAATGTAGATTATTACAATAAACTGCGAAATTACAATTTTCAAAAGTTAATTATTCACTTTTTATTAAATAAAGGAAATACAAAAATAATAACTGAAATGTTTGAAATAAGTCACTCAGTTGATGGCGGCGTCATCAATTCTAATTCTTATTACTGTTTCTACAATGTATTTTTTATTATATCTATAGATGATGGATAATGTGCTAATAGGATACCATTGTGATAAAATGAACTTAATATTCATGAATAACATTATTTTTAAAGGGAATTTCTTGAACATTAACGTTTATTAAACAAAGTTTTAACACTACTGAAACACTTATGTAGTTATGAGATAGGTACTTATTATAACATAATTTAAACTGTTATTAATTAAAAAACAGAACTTGTCATCGACTGTCAAGGTTCTTATTTTAATTACTTACAATAAATTAAATTCTTGTTAATAAACATTAATTAAAACAAATTAAATCGTATATAAAAGTTATCTCTGATTTAGAAACAGAGAAATAAAACTTCGTTTCTTTACTGATATATTCGTTAATGCGGTTTTATTATAGGACAACGAATCATAAAAGGGACGGTAAAATTGTGGAATAGGGTTCTAGGTCGTTAAGTTAGAAGTGAAAAGTTTTGACTTAACGATCTAGACCCCTAGATAGGGTAGAGGGCATCTACATGACAGTAGTCCTCAACAGTGTACTGTCTTAAGCTTCATGCTTCACCTCGCTCCACGTAATTCTGATACTCGCCACTTCTGACAAAAAGGTACCACGACAGGTTGAACAAGTTTTATTTATTTAAATCATTATGCACACAAGAGTACAGGGGCGGCTTAGTGCCTCAAGGCATTTTCTACCCTTTTTATTTTCCCTTGCGGATTCCATCTTATTCCAAGCGTGTGACCAATCTACTACCACTTGATCTGGCGGAAGACCGGACTCTTGTGGCATTTCTCTAACGTCGGAAATGGTCTAGAGCCAGTAAAGTCCAGGGGTGCGATGAAAACAACGACTTTTTAAGGCTTGGATTTGGCAAGAAAATGTTTTGGATCGTTTTTCAGATTTAAGCAATACTTCGGGTCAGTTTCCGTAATTGCCCAAGAGGTTAAGCTGTGCGATGATTTTAAATGCTCAGACATGTTGTAACTCGGTTCGATGGTGATTCATGCAGCAATACCTTTTTTCGTCTGTCTCTAATACGACGCTTCCGAGGTAAGTTTCGTGAACTTCACTTCACTGTTAACCAGCAACAGTGAGGTATTCAGTTCTCACACTGTATTTTAGCTGCTTCCTATTTCGAACTGCCTAAAATCGTCTTCTTTGGTGGTCCAGGCCTATTCAATAAGATACGTCAGAATATTGACGGGTCTAATGACGGAATATCATCAGGTCGATTCCTGGAGTTTATCCTGTGATTAATTTATATATAATTTATTTATTTCTTGAACTTCAAACAGAGGCTGGTGGTAGCTGTGTGCTTATGTCAAGAAGTCAGAGTACTGAAGAACTGACTTGCATCACGTCAGGGGACCGAGTTGCTAATGAACAGAATACTTTTTTTTCAATTATATAAACCAATTCGCGATTCCACCGCTGCAAACGTTGATGGTGAGGCGCACTAGTTTACTAAGAACCTGTTCACTCTAGCCTTGAAGACACCTAAAATATAATTGGATGGGAAGATCGCAGCACGCAAATTGTTTCAGTCCTTAGATATACGCGACATAAACGACGAAGTGAAATGCTTCGTAGAAGTTTCAACAATGTAAGTGTGGATACTCGCCGTAAGACGGGTAGTCCGATGGTATAAAAGAGATGGCGGAATCAAGTCATACAATTCCCGCGCTCCTCTCCAAAATGCATACTGTAAAATATCGAAAGGGTGGCTACCCTACGCCTGTGCTCGAGAATTTGTAAATTGAATTTTACAAAACCTGTATCACCAATTAGTCTCTTCGCACGCCTTTCCAACGAGTCCAAAGCTGCTAGATGGCGTTTAGCAGCACCAGTCTATATGTGGCTGCAGTCCTCCAGACACGATCGGACCTATGCTTTGTATAACATTAGAAGCTGTTCCAACGTGAAGTACCTCTTCGAAGTGTTGACACTAATGGTAGCTACTCTTCTGACAGTTTTAGTCTTTTAGCTCTTTATTGTGCTAGCTGTTACCTGCTATTATCTGATGGGTTTAAACGGCTCCTTTAGGTAACCAGTCGCCACAGTTTGGAAGCTTGATGAGCACGATAAGCAATGCCATCAGCCCACCTGCCTGCCTCCTCCATTTTGGCGAGTCCTTCAGAAATGCAGAATTTCTGATGCATGGTACAGTCAGCTCATACAGCATCATTATGCATCTTATGCTGAACGAAACCAGTCTAAACATACTGAATTAGTAATAACAGCAAAAACTCCATACTTTTAACTCATTACTGACTTATTGCTTGAAGGTATCGAATTTTAACAAAAAATATTTTCATTTTATTTTTGCTCTGCACTCATAAATAAAATACATTTATCATTAAAAAAAAATCTGTTATGCATATATAAAAATAATATTCATAGTATGATATTAAAATCATGATATTAAATCGTTCTCGTTAAAATATTTCCTTTTAGACGGAGACAAGCACTAATGGCCAGTAGCCCGATTCACGTAATGAAAATCGTAACGATATCGAAGCGATTTAGTCGCTTAGACCATTTCCGTATTCACATCCATCAATCAAGTTTGAACGACACCGATTTTAAAGTCGTTTGAAATTCGACGATTTAAAAAAAAATCTGTATTACATTAATCTGGTAGAATACATAGTAATGTAACTGGAAATGTCGATAGATCGTGAATACCGCTTTTGGATAGGACTTCGATCGAGCGATTATAAAACTTCAACGATATTTGGCTTGTTTGATTTTACGTGAATCAGGCTACTGGTCACGACAGCGCGCGTATTCGCTATGAGATGCGTCTCGTGGCATGTTTCAAAATTTTTCATATTTTTTTATCTTACCGCTCACCGCCCCGCGCTTACCTACCGCTTACGGCAAGATCGTTAACGGGCCTTAAGGGAGGATTTTTCAAAATTTACTTCCTAAAGAAAAAAAAAGGGGGACTAAAGTTGGTACAGAGAAAACTACTTTCATGCATACGAAACCGCTAGCAGAAGCGAATTTGTTATAAAAAAAAAAAACAAATGCAAAATAGAGTTCAGTGATCTAAAAACGACAAAAGTAGACTATTAGTACTCACTCATCTGGCAGACTATTGAGGATGCAATTTAAATGTGTCAGTTGTACGCCTTTTGGCATGCCCGTAGTGCCCGAGGAATACAAAATGAAGGCGATGTCACTCTGTCCCTGAACTTGCACTGGCTCAAACTTATTTACGTCAGCGTCATCCGTGACCAAAGTTTTGATGGGAATTACTGATTCCGTGCCCTCGTCCAGTGTCACAAACTTCTCTATGCAATCAAAGCTCTTCAGTATGTCACTGTAGGTACTCCAAAACAGACTCGAGCATATAAAGTATTTTGGTTTTGTTAAATTTATTTTGTGCTTCAATGTAGCTGAAAAATAAATATTGATTAAGTAATATAAAACGCTTCATTATTGTTATTATTCGTGTGTTTATGAATTATTAATGAAGCCAGACGATTCAAAAATAATTAAATTTCTGTTTAATCTCAATTCTGTGAACTCGTTACTATTCGACGACGCGCACTGTTCACGCGCGCCTCATAGAATTGTCAGCAACAGCAGGGGCCTAGCTGGGTTGAAGCCTACTAGAGCCAGAGTTATCCAAAAGGGAAGCTCGGTCCGAGTACGAAAGGCAAGAAGGATCAGGGTGGGTTTTTTAGTCACTAAGAGTCTGACACTATCTCCCGCTCCGGGGATATCATTTGGATGATTTTTGCCCACCAAAAAAAAACCGTTACGATAACGTGTTCCTTTTCACCCTTCTATTTTATCATAAGTTAAAGTTTTGTAGAAAATATATGAGGGGTTAAAAGAATGTGGTGGAAGTAAGATATTTTGTCTCACCTCTCCCGCTCTTTAAATCATAGGGGGTGTATGTCGCTCCGGTGAACACGATTGCAAGAACCGTCGGGACGAATTCATTGCGTTTTTCGGCGCCCACTGCAACAATGTCGCCCCGCCCCACCCCCAACTTTGTCAAAGCGGCGGACATATTGACGGCATATTGTGTGAATTCCTTGTATGTTATTCTGTCACGTGTTTCTCCTAGTTCCTGGAGTTTGTAAAGAAAATTGTGTAAAAGTTATTTATTATCTAGATAAAATAAGTTTACGGTTTTCCTTAAATGATGTTCTGAGAAAATTTACTGTGCTTTAAGCTTCCTTAATACTATCCTATTTAGTATTCGGAAACACTAAGGAGTATATTGTAAGTTTTATTTCATCAAACTTGGCTTCACCTCAATCATCAAAGTGACAATTTTAATAACAATAATTGTTATTCAATAAATAACAATTATTACAATTAAAATGTCAATACATTAATTAGGAGGTTAATCCGTTATCTTGACTAAATCAATGAACTGACTTGGAATTAACTCTTTGAATGCCGTAATTAGAGACACAACAGAAAGACAATTGCTTATGTCGAACTGTGTAACATAAGACATTCAAAAGGTTAAGTTCCCGCAGCACTGGAGTATGGCCCAAAGCTTTATAAAAATTGACACTCACCAGTGCTACTTCATCCTTCTTAAGCCGAAGTCGATCCAAGATGAACTTCCCAAAATTCAAATGTGCTGGTACTTGCACATTTTGATCACCAAATACGTAATTTTCATCGTTATACATGTTAATATATATACAAAAAAAAAACGATATACTTTAACAACAGTTAACACTCTTAAGAATGTAATGCAACTATTAATGAAAGTTTCTTTTATATATATTAAAGGATGCCAATATTAATAATTATTATATTGTCAATAAATCTCGGAGATATGAATGGTAAGAGTATCTGCCCACTACATCGATCTGCACTCACAAACAAACGTCACTGCAATGTATCAATCTACTAAAGATTTTTCATGCTCACTGGCGTTCGTAACTAGTTTTATAAACACAATAGGTTCATAAATCCTCAAAAAGATAAACAAAGTACTAACTTATTCACAAGTTGGTTCTTTGTTTATCTTCAAACTAATAGAAATACTTCTGTATTCTACCAGTTTGACCGTACTGATTGTAGAACTATAAACTGCAGTTCACGTTAATTACCACAGAGAACTAATAACAGCAGGACAGTGACAACAGACCTTAGAATGTTGACTTATGATTTAAAACTTAATGTATCAATAAATAGTAATAAAGTACGTCATTATAGTTAAGGGCTATAATTAAAATAACTGTTATGTTATTGGTTTATTGATAAATTATTGTTATTCTTATTTACTTAATTACTTACTTAAAGGTCTTGATAGCTGCTTCACTTGTGTGATTGTTTTAAAGTATTCGTCTGGAATGTTGGTACTACCAGGAGATAATACTTTTTATTTATACTTTTTACGTGTTGTCCTGATCTAGGTCATGCAATATATGAGATTCCCAACCATTCGATTCCATTCATTCGCTTAAATGTGATTGATATACAAAAAATGTGATTGACATAAAAACAGTCAGACTAAAGCCTTAAAAATATTATTAAAAAGTAGGATGATAGTTAGCCTGCATCATTTCAGTACTGGACAAAATCCTTTCCTTGACAACCAGATATTTCATTCAATCCAAAGTTAGTCCTTAGTTATTTTTATAAGCCTGATAAAACCATACACATTATTATTAGTATTTGGCTATGTTTTTTTTTCTTTCTTTGTAGGTATATTTAATATTTTTTTTTAATATAAAAATATGATATTTATTTATTTAGTTGCTTATGTACACACAAAAGTTAGAAAAAGATAATACATAACAGATATCAGTGCACATTTGAGATATTTTTTGAAGAGTGTAATTGTAATGAAATAAATAAATAAATGTATTTTTTTACGACCAAGTTGCGAGTCATGCGCTGGGTTTTAGTTTGGTCAGGTCTTCATATATCTGATATTTATAATTATATAGGCATATTATTTTAATTCATTCAACCCCAAGCGAACGTCGGCGTTCGCGCACCTATTGTCTTTCTATTGTGTCTGTAATTTCCACGATTGAAAGGCTAAACAGAAATACTATTATTCGAGATTGAACTCTTTGTTCATTTTTATTCGTTTTATTAAATAAGTTAGGTAAGCTAGGAAGGTCTCGCTAGGCGAATTAAAAAAGGCAAAAATAAAAGAAATTAAAGGTAACAAAAAATAAATAAATAAACGAACCCTGTAACAAAGCTTGTGTATTTAAGTAGGTTTCAATCGTACAATGATAAATACACAGATAAAAAAAGTCAAGCAAAACTTAAAATATACATCAAATCTGTGTCTATCTTTAAAAAATGAGTCTTGCAACCATTGTTCTCTTCTGAAGTCGTAGGTAAAATTGCCGATGAGCTCTGTGCGTAAGTCAATCTGCATCCCTGCATAATCTTCAATTTACTTATTGGATTTTAATTTTTAATTTATTGATTTTTTTTGACATTTTAGAATTATATATATTATTTATTAATGGGATTTTTTTCCTCCTACAAGGTGGAGCGATACCTGGTGAAGGTTGCAGGAAACTGAAGGATGCGAGACGCACAGGATCGTTCGTTGTAGTGACACTCGGGGGAGGCCTATGTCCAGTGGGCGTATATCGGCTGAACTTACGATGATGGTTGGGATTGTAATTTTATTTTGTTTTTTATTGAATGCATATTTTAATTTTAATTTGCTTTCGTATATTAACCGATTCAGTTTTGTTTTCTAATATGGGTTTTTACCTGAAATAAATGTTTTTGTTTAATAATCTTAGATCATCGAATACGCGTATTTTGAGGTAGCCATGCGGCACGGATGTAATATTCGTGAGTTTATTTCTGCTCAGATGCTCAAGATCAATGGCAACCGGATTCTTAGTACCTTACGACTTGCACACTCGTAATTCTATCTAACCATAATTGAAATCATATGTTCTTTGGTAACACAAGCATAATCATATTCATTATATTTCCCTTTAGAGTTCTAGGGATCACTAAAAGGGAATAACATGGATTTAGTAGTCTAAGTGATCCCACTTCGAGATTCACCGGAAAGAGCTGTGTATCAAATGAGTTAAGTTCCGAGTATTACTAACATATTTTGATAGAAATATCGACACTACAAAAATTCAAAATTCAAAATCATTTATTTCAAATAGACCATTTGCTTGCAAATGGTCTATTTGAAATAAATGAATCGACTTTTGAATAGTCAAATGTCGGTCAGTCCAAGAAAAGTGAAGCTAAATTGCACGTTCCAAAACGTAGGTCTCTATGGAAAAGAACGTGCAAGAAACTCCATGGACACTCTTTTTAAAATATATTATGAGTTACATAGATCTTGGTCTACCTATGTTAAGATAAAATAAACTTGAAAGAATAATTATTATGTTGTCTTTGTGACAAGAGATAAGGGACCTCGCTTGGCCGTCTATATCTGTTGATATTTACTTATGTATTACATTCTGCCATTCCGCCAAAGAGCAGTGGATGCCATTGGATGATTTTCCCACCAAAGTATGTGTGTATATATATACCTATATTGTTAGTGTGACAATATACATAGGTATAGGCGACACTTAATTATGTTTATATGTGTTTTCGTTACTTCTTCAAGCTCAAACGGCTAAGAAGATTCAATGAAATATGGCACAAGAGAAAACCTTTTACTATATTCACATGGGTGAAGCTGCTACTAGAAGCTAGTGAAACTTATAAACCGAAAGACGTCCATTGTTGGACATATGCCTCCCCAAGTGTCGCCATATTGAAAGGTTGGCGACCACGTATCGGGAACACAGTGTTGGAAGGCCTCAAACAAAGTAAACCGACGACCTGGTGACGGTCGTTGGAGTCCCGTAGATATAAGACGCATATAATCGGTCGTGATGAAAGATAATATCGAGGTAAAATACTAGACAACATAGTAATTTTATAGCACCTTGTACATACTTACAAAAGTTAAAAAGATAGTATACACTGTGCAGGCAAGATTTTTTATCCGATCGACATAATCCTTAGCCCCATCAAACAAGACTGGAAACTATTCTTCGTTCCAAATCAAAGGAGCTACAGAAAATCGCCAACAATCGCGTAACACTTCGGAGATGCAGGTTATTGTCCAATTCGATTGGAAATTCACGAGTGGAAACTCGAATGCAGTAAATTACTAAGTACGCTATCGATTGTCCCGGACTGTAAAGGGCAGTGTACCAGATTGTACCACGTTACATATTAATAGTGATGGCTATACGGACGCGGTCCGTACGGCGCCTCTTCGTGCATTCCTGCCGTACAAAAAGTTGTTTGAAAATAAAATTGGAAAATAAATGTGTGAATCACTCCAGACTTGGCTATAAAAGACAGACACGAACGGTACGACAGTACAGTCAATAAAATTCTTCTGCTTAGGTATTCTTTGTGTCGTTTTTATTGAAAATATATCATGTAGTCCCCACCTTTAGTTTACTGCTAACATTTATTTAAGTCTTACAACTTTTTCTTTATGACAGCTTTATCGATCTTGACGTCATAAGACACAAAGGTTTTTAAAACTTTTACGCGAAAGCAGAAAGTACACGTTTAATTAAAGGAAATCGAGTAACTTTTCTTGAGTTTAGATTCTATAAAAGTCATTAATGTATCAGTCAATCAATCTGTCAAAGAAACTCCTGCATGTATTCTGAATCATCGTTTACTATGTCACAAGTTTGAAGCAGCCGTGGCTGGTTGCCATGGTACTCGAAAACCAAGAACCACTTGTCACGGTTGAGATCTCTAGAATGTTCTTGGCCTAAGTCGTGGTAAACCTCATCCCTTATGAACTACTGTCGTATTCTTGAGCAGATATGTTTATTGGCAAACCAATTTCAAAATAATATTTATCTTGATAACGATACGTAGGTTTACACCTAGTTT
Source organism: Mythimna albipuncta (assembly GCA_929112965.1). Taxonomy (NCBI): domain Eukaryota; kingdom Metazoa; phylum Arthropoda; class Insecta; order Lepidoptera; family Noctuidae; genus Mythimna; species Mythimna albipuncta. Next base: position 11,053,575 of record OV815969.1, on the reverse strand, counting down.
TTATTTATTATTATTAACTAGCTTTAGGCCGCAGCTTCGCCCGCGTTCATAAAATACCCTATGTCACTTAGGAATAAAGCAGCTTTCTAACGGTGAAAAAATTGTTCGCAATCGGACCAGTACTTTCAGAGATTACCTCCTAAACTAAAAAAAAATTATTAAAAACAAACTTTACCTCTTTATAATATTAGTGTAGATAGACTCGCGTTTGACCACTATCTCATCAGGGGCCCAAGTCTGCTATATCCTATTGTCATTTTGCTAAAAGTTCCTAATCTGCTAGTTCATAATGACCAATCATTGATCGGTCAATTGTCTCGTAATAGAGTTGCGGTAAAATGACAATATCGAGCTTATTAAAAGCAATGAATGCACAATGAAGTTCTAATGGTAGGTCACTGATCAAAAGAACTGTCAAAATTTTTGCAGATTACCGCATACGTAGGACATTCATTTGTAAATATGTACGAGATTACCATTCTATCCCACTTCTTTCAATGGAGTGTCAGTGGTTAATCATTGGAAAGTCATAATAATAATGTTCATTGTCCTTGAATTGCAATAATTATCCTTTTGGTGACATGACAAAGTCATTATGACCTGCAATTAAAAAAAGTAATATATGCATAATTATGCATTACTTACTCAAACATTTAAATGGTTAGTACTATTTTGCAATACTTACCTTCAATACACATAATTACACTCACTGGGTATCACTGTTACATTATTTTGATTACACTGACAACTAGGTATAATCAGATCGTAATATAGGTATTTGGTTTTTTTTTTTTATATCTAATACCCGAAGTTTAATTCTCTATTATATAATATATTTGGCTACAACTTGTCTGTTGCGCTCAGCTACTCAAGGCATACTGATAAATTGTTACGTAACACTAACTACGGTAATTTGAATCGCTTAGGACCGGTTTTTTTTCGTTAGCCGTAGGGACTGTGTGATTAAATTTACGTATAGTTTTGATGATAGCTTATTTATTCTTATCATGTGTTTTTTTTTCTCCTGTTTCTTATATATCTGTCACATAACACCTTCCTATTATTTATCGTTTACTACACACTAATTTATACCTACATATATTTATTTATCTCACACCAAACAACTGATTAACATCCGTAGACTCATAACAAGGTTCAGTTGAAAACCAGCGTCAGGCAACTGCTACGTACTGCCGTCCTCTAACTAAAAAGCAGCTAAGTACTTTTTGTTCCAAGTAACTTAGCTGCTTTTTAGTTAGAGGACGGCAGCGTAGTGGCCTGGCATGATGCTGAACTGGACCTATTTGGTGCAGCCGTGGGACATACAATGTAGATATATTTTAAGTGTAAGATCCCATACTACAATAAATTTTTATATCATTGTGTGTAACTGTGTGCCAAATAAACTTTTCTTTGGCACACACTTTTCTTCTTTCTTTCTTTCTATTACATTAGTAGATTATCAAACTAACTCAAAATCAAAAATTATGAAACCAATGATAGACCATTCTGACACTATTGTAATAGCAGACTTGGGGCCCAGATGGTAAGCGACGACGTAGCCGACGATGGAGCTTGCCTAGAAGTAACCTATGCACTCTTGATTTAAAGACCCTGAGGTCGAAGCTATCAGGAAACACACTTTGGCATGGAATTCCACTCCTTAACTCAACACAAATAATGTATTCCTAATATGCTTTGTACATACGAGTGGGATATCTACCATCATAAACCGGTAGTTTTTACGTTAGCTATGTTTGGTTTTTCGAGCTTCAAATGGAATGGTTTATCTACTCTGTTTCACTAAAATCTGATGAAGAATGATATGCATTGATCGGATAAGCTCTTTTTATCCGCATCCCGGACAAACAAACAAACAAAAGTTCCTATTTATAGGATTGCAGCGTTCCGCCATGCCATTCAGTTGGTAGCGCTGAATTATTACACTGGAGCCTTCCTCGAATTTTCATAGTTTTCACTTGCTCGATCATACAGACGGACAGGTGCAGGAGTTTCGAACTTTGTTTTATAATGTTCAGCATCAGATTGTTTTGTTACGTATATATTGTATTTGCTTATGTATTCATTGCATTTACCTATGGGAAATATGTTTGAGTGTTATCTTTTTGGTTATGGAGAATTTGTTTTTTTTTTGTTTGTAGGATGTAATCTCTGAGAGTACTGGTGAATATTTAAAATTTTTTCACCGATAGAAAGCAGCTTTATTTTGGAGTAGATATTTTATGTACGTGGGCAAAGCTGCAAGCAAAAGCTAGTTTCATAATATTCAGATTGTTTTGTTACGTAGATATATATTTGTTATATATTCAGTGTATTTACCTTGGAGATATAAATGTATATGAGTGTTATCGGTTTTGATTATGGTGATTGTTTTTTTTAACGTAGGAATTCATCAAAGATTTTCTCCCGTTTTGGGTAGAGAGAGTCGCAGACTTTTACTGACAAAATCTCATCTGTGTTCCTTCAGTTGCCCTTTGCATTTCAAAATCACAGTAACTCTTTCAATCATTCCTACAGGCCTAGCAGAGACCACAGCAAGTGATTATATGGCCACCTTCCGGATTAAATTTATCAGGCTCTGAACATCACTTGATGAACTTTCTCGATGACGCTATCTTGCTTAACTATGGATATAATGTAGCCACCTTACCTTCATCATCAGACTCCGTTTTTTTTTTTGGGTAAGTTATCACTAAATAACTTCTTTCGTTTTGTGTAGAGTAACAGGAAGTGGAAAATAGACTTTTATTAACTAAAACCCATATTTTTTCAGCCAGCCTTCGCGTTCCAGGTTCGTGGTGACCCTTTCGAACAATCCATCATCAGAATCTGAGCAACACCTAGTGTAAAATCACTTTTATATGCATATCAAATGAACTTGTTCATTGTTGTTCATTGCAAGATCCTCACCACCTCTCGGCTTCATCATCAGACTCTGGACATCACTTGGACACAATATTACTTTTCGATGCGTTTGATGAGCTCAAAGTCTCATCGTAACTTATCATTATCTACACAATGCTATGAGACCAAATACATACATAATGATGCAACCTTGTTTTGCTGAGGAGATCCTATGGTACCTCCCTGTTCCATCATCAGAGTAATTAAGATCACAGCTTGCAAAGGGTGAAAAACCAATACATAGGTATCCCACCGTATCTATTAAAAAGTGTTTCCTTCTTCTTTGCTCTGGTCTCTTCTCGTTAAGCGGGGTTGACTTTTTTAATCATTTTGCGTCATTCACTTCGCTAATAAGCATAGTTGTCCGTAAGACTAAGCTGCTCTTCCTCGCGGATATTAATCATCTCGGTCTACTTTTCCCTGTCTTCTTTGTAACTATTGAGTTTTCACGTTGCTGTAGTATATCAGAAATGTTTGCCAAAGCATATATGGATAGCTTCGGTACCATCAATTGGGAATGGATGGTGTTCATGATGCGTAGAGTGTGTTTCATCGTCAAAGACATTCTTAAGGCCTATACTGGACGGGCGTTAACGCTTGATGCACAATAGTGGATACATTTACTTGTGCATATGCATACCCGGTGCATGATGTGAATGCATCAAATATATGGACCAAAATCTAAAATGTATTGTGTACTAAGTTAGGCGCCAGATAACTGTGAAATAGCGGTCATTGACTCTCTTACATTTGTTGACATTCTTAATTTCAAAAATGGAAATGAAGACTTAAGGGCCAAGCGCCCGAAAAGTGCCATAAAACAGTGATATTATTAGGCCTCCGTAACGGCTTGGTCAATTGGTTTGAAAAAAAAAAATATGTTTATGAACAATAATATCAACATTTGATTTTTTTGTGCAATTACTTTGGTAAAAAAAAAATAGCAATTTTGCAACTTTTCCCTACTCCTTCGAAACGGCTTGGACCTTTAAAAACATTTTTACCCATAAAAATTAGTGGTTAAATATTCTTCAAAGTGAACATTGTAAATCAATCAATATCTCGCAGAGGATATGGATTTACAGCGCTTTCCGGGCGAGAGTTGCGTTCACATAATTTCGTTCAGATGGTTCGAGGGCCTATACGCCTTAAGATTCGCCTTCTTTAGCTGCTATCAGAGGCTTCGTCTACTTAATAGTAGTAATTTGACCAAAGGGTACATACTCAATGTATAACGAAATTTGTTAAGCTATCACCTTTTCTTTGTTTTGTATAAATCAGTACTTGACTGCGATCCCACCTAATGGTAAGCAGTGTTGCAATCGTTGATGCCTTTATAATATTAGTGTGATATTACTTACTAATAAGTAGTGTGTATTACTTACATCAAATGGATCATGGCCTGATGAATAAAGTATTTATTCATAAGAAAGGTAGGCAATGAAAAACAACATTTCAAGCTTTGTTTTATTTTCATATTTTACACATTTATTTGGCAGTTTTCATTTTGTAGCATTATGTAAATCATCACAAAAACTTCCTATTTCCCTATAGACTCTATTTGTATTTTACATTACGGCAAATAATCTATACCATTTTACAGTAAAAACAATATCAAAATAAGCCTTACAATATGAAATTGAAAGGTAAAGGAAATCGACCAGTTATTATCTACCAAAGCACAGTAGGTTTACGTATTAATAATTCGTTAGTGTATACGTCGACTAGATTGTATAGCGGAAATAACATACCACACCTACGTACGAGTTTTGAATTTATTGGACAGTTACAGTATTATGTCTAAAAAGTCTAGCTCTAGGCGCTTTTTATAAAATCGATGTAGTAGAAAAATTGTGTACAAATATTTCGTAAGAACTAAGCGGACCTAGGACATTATAGACCTAACATTAAGAAGATCGATATCCGTAAAAGATCGTCGGGTCAATTCAGTAAGGCACCGATTAAATCAAATCGCAAACATAACTGTGAACTTATGAACTAAACAAGAAAATACAATTCAGCTTATTAGGACTGCGACAGTTCTATTTTTCGCCTACTCTGTCGTTATTGTTATTTCAGTTATAAATGTCGACGCTCTACCAAATTGACTCCGTTGTTTTTTTTATATTTTTTCACTGACAGGGTTGCCGTGTGGAAATTTAATAACGATTGAAAAAAAAAAAAACAAAATATAATAAAAGATTTAAAATTGTGTTAACAAGTAGACACTATATCATTAAAAAATCCATTAATCTAAGTCCTGTTTTATGACAATAAAGTAAAGATATTAACAGTGCGAATTATTTATTGTCTGGTCAGCTTAAGAACTTATTAACAAAACTAAAATTAGCAACAAATAAATTAAATTTCATCACAATATTACAAATATCAAGAATGTAAAATATATCTCGCTATGTATATCACATGGCAAACTAATGTGAAACCTAACATAGAATTTACTTTGCTAAGATTTGCTGAATTGTCTAGGTCGTCATCTGAAAAAAGAAATGAAAATTTGAGAACATTTGAACACAAGCCTTGAAACTAATCAGATTTGTTATTTTGGTTAGCAAAAATGAAATTAAGTTTTTATAGCAATTGCCTTTATTATTCGAAGTTTATTTTGACTATATGTTAATAATGAAAATTTTCATTTACTCTGAATCTCTTTCAAGGGACGTAATAATTGAAAACTATTTCTTATGCTACGCTTAGCTTATTATTAATGGTCTGAAGGCACAATAATAAATAAACTGTTGGAAATTATTGATTCAATTTTGATTTTCATTAGGGAGTGTAATATAAATTGTTTAATATTCAATTGAAATCGTAAGTATAAAGTCTGTATCTATGAAATTATTAGTTTAAAGTCAAACTAGGCCTTTATTAAGTACTAAACTAGGAGTAACTTGGTAAGTGTTTGACCTGATTTAAGTGCGTAATCCCATTTCTAAATTATATACAATATCATAAAATTCAGCCTTCTAAAATTATGACACGTTTAAGTGACAAATCTAGTCGGGTATCATTAATATTGTTCAAATATTTACCGAAATCACTTAGTTGTTCGCCGTACATTTCACCTTGGAAGTTTGAACTGATTGCGTCGCTACTCTGGATGATTTGTGGTAAACCTGTTGAAATATTTATTTAAGAAAACAATTCAATTTAATTTAAAGAAAATACGTAAGATAGTCTTAAAGGTTAAGTTACCTTTCTTCCGAATAGTTTGGTTGTCTAACACTGATTTCTGTGTAGTTGTGAAGGCTGATGGTGGTGCCGGTATTTCTGCAAGATAATCTTGAATTAGAACAATTATACTAAAAAAATACCTTTTTCAATAAATTTAATCTTCACTAGTTTCTGCTTCGATATTGCTCATGTGAATGGGAAAAATAATCCCAAGGAAATGTAAATACTCTTGGGATCAAAAGTGTATTATTTGTTGTTCTAGAACGTGGTCTTCCAAAATTTTCTCTAAATCCTCATAGCCATTTTGAGCGTAAAGAAGTAGTACACATACACTCATTTAAATTTGCGCCTGTATAATATTAATGTGATAAATAAATACCGATGTTAATTACACACATTTTATATTTTAGTAAAAAAAATATGATAAAAGTTTTTGATATGTTCTTGAACAGCAGAAACTCATCAATCAATTGTTTTAAAGAAAATTAATATGCAAACATTAGTAGCATTTTTCCAAAGTTACCCAGAAAAAGCTTTACAGATAATTGACAGGCAGTTTTGTGTGATTTCCCCACACTTCCGAATTCCCTAAGATCGTAAAAAAGCTGTTTGTTTTTACGAGTCTTTCAGCGCTTTCAATCGCTCCCTCTGACGGGGCCGTTTTAAATCAATCTACTAATGTTAAAAAATTACCATCCAGTTTAATGATGCCGTCCGTTTCCCCCAGCGAGTTCTTCGCGATACATTTGTAGAAGCCGAAGTCTTCCTTCGTGATATTCTTGATCTTCAACATCATAAACCGGTTGTAGTCACTGTCCATCGGGAATGCTTCGTACTTGCCTCCTATAATTTCCATTTCTACTTAAATATAAAACCTGTATATGTTATTACGTAACCAGTAAAGAATATTTACGCATGAAAATATTTTTTAGTGTTTTTTGCCTCTAAATATGGATGAAAAAGTATTTCAGAATTAACGAACTTTTCATGAAACTCGAGCTTTTGCAATAAACTATCTATAAAATAGTTTAAAAGATATCAACTTCAATAACCTATTTAATAAGTTGCTCTACTTCGAAACTAGAACGTTCATGCTAGAAAGCTGATATTCGACGAATAACCACTGCAGAGTCAATACAAATGCTCAGTTTGATGCAAAAATGCCGGTTGCTTGCTCCGGCACGATACAATTTTGCTATGAGATACAGCAGCAAAAAGAAAGTCGCGAACAGTTTTTGATTCAAAGTTGTTTTTCGGCTTATTTATCAATCGCGTAGCTGAACCGAAGTGGAAATAGTGAAGTATTTCATTATCCAAGTATTCTCTATTCGCGCTTGAATAAGTACATTGGGAACGCATTCTACTACACCTCGTTCATTTGTGCCGATACAAGGGAAACTATTTTCATTATGAAGTCATAAATCAATGATACAATCGAACGATGGCTTACTTGACGGGAACGCATGTTATTTATGCCAATATGATAAATGTACGTACTTGTGTTCAGAGTTCGATATTATGGCGTTTATTTCTAGTTAGTTAGTGACTGTGGTTTATCGGTTGTGCTCAAATAAGGCTATTCAAAGTTCATTGAAACTAAAGCTAGTAAATACACGGGGCACTCGTTTATAATGTATGAAGCTTTATTAGGTTTTGAACTACTTTCTGTGATTTAGCTCCTGCATTATTGAAATAATGACGCCTTTGCGGAGAACCCTTTTGATTTAAGTTTCAATAGAAATTGAAACTTCAAGAATAGAGCTGCCATAATTGGGTACGTAATGCGTTACTCAAATTCAGTGTAAGATAACCAGCATAAAGATAAAACCTGTTTTGAAAAAGACAAATGACAATAAATGTGGCAGAAATGAAAATGTTGATAAAGATGAATCGAGTGACGACGATATTAAATTACAGATAAAGGGAGAAATGAGTACCTATGTATATTAGAGAAAGTTCGAAAATTTTGCCAGTAACTGAAAAGTTGGTCATGTGAAGCCTACCGGGACAAGGGTTAGTTTCGAAAAACAACTCAAGCCCCGGATGAAGACGTAAAGGAACGGGGTGGGTTTTTAATCAGTAAGAGTCTGACGCTATCTCCCGCTCCGTCCAAGAGCGGGGGTTGTCATTGATGATTTTACCACCATAAACAAAAAAAAGAGGAGGAATGAAAGAAGAGAAAATATTAAAAAGATGAATGAATAGTGTGAGAAGTGATATGAAAGGAAAGGGAATCAGTAAAATATGTTGGTTTATAGGACAGAATGGAAGAAAAGAAGGTTGCGCCGACCCCAAGTAAATTGGGACAAGGGTAGGAAAATGATCTGTATTATTATGAGCCTGTTATCTTACTGCAGGGCAAAAACCTCTCTTTCTTTCTTCTACTTTTCTCTATCTTTATCTATATCCAATCCTTTTGATAGGAGTTCCAGTTGTGTAGCCTCTGATGCTGCTCTCTGAGCCTATCGCCTTACCTGGACCTGTTTTTCGGGATCCAATTAATCCGTTGTCAATGGTGTCTTCGAATTTGATCTCTCAGTATTTATTGGTTCGTGTATTTATATTTATGTAGTTATAACTCCATAAAATATCAATTAGACAAAAATAGATTGAAGTCAGGAGATGGCTCTATAGCAATTTAAAAAAAAAAAAGTAAGTACATGCCAATGAGTAAGATAGGTTTTTTAAAGAACCTGTGACAAAAAGATATGACGTCTTTAAATATATAGTTTTTCTTCCAATTTTGTGATCTGACAAAGTTCAGTAAAAATCTTATTCACAAGTTTAGCATAAAAATGCTCGTAACCTACCTCTGCGTATATCACAGATATAAAGTCTGTACCACGAACAGGCCACCTAGATGAGAGAATACGCATAATGAACGAGCCTCACCGGAAATAATCATGTCCCCGCGGTCCGTGGTCCAATAGTTGATGGAGGAGGGGTACGCTTCCGTGTGGCACTCCAGCGTCACGTCTTGTCCGATATATGCACCTTCCAGCTGGTTAGGGATGGACAGCATCGGTGGGACTGTAAGAATTGTTCCATTTTTAAATTGTTGGGTAGCTGGCTGAAATAAGGTGTAGTCTGCACGATGATGCTATGAACCTTTTAATATACACTGGTCAGCAAATAAACCGAGCCACCCGCTACCTAGGAACTCTGATTCGATTTTCTCAAAAAGTATAAAACTTACAACTATCAAAGTTATACCTACAAAAAGTGCGTTTCATGATGATTAAAATGACTACAAATTAATTCTAAAGTACCGTCAACTCACATTGTAATCAAGCAACAAACACAATGCTAACGATTTGCTCTGTTTTCACCAGAGTTTGAAATTAGCGTTCTTTTTCTCTACAATGAGTGAAGTCGGATATTTCATATCATTTGTTTATTTTTTGTCCATAGTTTGCTCAGACGCGTGTGTTTTTGCTACTTTTTTCGATTGATAATGGATACAACACCTCAGGAAGCAGCTCAAGCTGTAGCATTACTTCAAGCAAGCATTGCGCAACGTGAAGTCGCTCGAAAGCTTCGAATCAGCAGATCTTCGGTGCAACGAGTTTACAGACGATACCTAGAGACTGGAGCATTCGATCGCCGTCCAGGTACGGGCAGACCTAGGGCTACAACAGCAGCAGATAATCGTTATATCCACCTTACTGTTCTGCGAAATCGCCACCTCAACGCAGTTCAAGTCCAACAAAGTCTGCGTGACGAACGCTAACCGGTCATAAGTTCAGATACCGTCAGAAGGAGACTTGCTGAACGGAACCTGACCCCAAAAAGAGCTGCAACAGGCCCAGCATTAACAGTAGCACACCGTCGAGCACGACTTGAATTTGCTCGAGAGCATAGGGATTGGACATTAGAGCAGTGGAGTAATGTACTCTTCACTGATGAGACCAGGGTGAGTCTACATGGAAGTGATCGACGTCAGAGAGTATATCGTCGCCCTGGAGAATGTTATTCTCAGTGTTGCATCGAGGAAACTGTTGCTTATGGAGGAGGATCTGTAATGGTCTGGGGCGGCATCTCGTTAACAGCACATACAGCGTTAGTTTTCATCGAACCGACGGGCCGTACACGTGGACTGACTTCTCATCGCTACATTACTGAAATCCTCGCAGACCTTGTGGTACCTTATACAGGATATACCTGACAGGATATGCAATTGATGCATGATAATGCACGGCCTCATGTTGCTCATGTGGTGACCCAGTATCTACGCGACGTCAGCATTCGTACGATGGACTGGCCAGCTCGAAGCCCGGACTTGAATCCGATAGAACACTTATGGGATAAGCTGAAATGTCAGGTTCGAGCCCGGGTACCTGCTCCAACAAGGCTTCCAGAGCTGCGAATCGCAATTGAAGAGGAGTGGAATAAAATTCCTCAAGATTTTATCGTCAGGTTCGTAAGGTCGATGAATATAAGGATGCTGGCAGTTATCCGAGCAAGGGGAGGGTATACGGAATATTCATCAAACTTTTTTTTGATTTTATCTTTGTTTTTGGCTTTAATTTTTTTTTTTCACTTTATCATTACTAACGATTGTCACGACTGGAAAACGACTCTTTTTTGTAAAATCCTTAATAAACACTGAAATATTGATTAAACCCAATGAATTTCCTTTCATTTTAATCACCATGAAACGCACTTTCTGTAGGTACAACTTTAATAATTGTAGGTTTTTTAGTTTTTGAGAAAATCGAATTTGAGTGCCTAGGTAGCGGGTGGCTCGGTTTATTTGCTGTCCAGTGTATATTATAGAATAGAAACCTATTGGCCTGTAGCTGACAACAGACCAATAGTATTTCTATAATATACTCTGAAGTATAATATAGTCTGACAATAGCTAAAATATAGTAAATAAAGTTAACGTCTTTTTAGAAATTTATGTCGACGCCTTCAGTAATGCTGTTGCAATTATGGGCTGATTCATACCGAAATGACAGCGTCGGAAGCAACGCGGCGTGTTCTTTTAGAGTGACATAATTTTAAACTTTATCTATATCTTTAGAAGGTCTAGTATCGTTTGAAAGATTTAGAAAGGGATGCCAGCAACGCCGATAGCAGTTGAGCGGCCGTGCGCGCAGGTATTAATTCCGGTGTGAATCGGTATTTATTGATGTACGAATATAGACTGTTGAAATAACTCCTGAAAAAAGTTCGATAATACAATTTACAAAGATAGAATTAATTTAATGGGTTTTTCCTGTAGGATTGGATAATAGGATTGCTATATTGTCCTACCTTACAGGGGAAATTATTAACCTTGCGAAATCTGCAGTAAATACATTATGCATGGTGTGTGTATTCTGTAAGGCCAAGGTACCAAAGGCAATCAAAGACTTAATAAATGCTATTAAAATGTTGACGATTATTTTTAAATGATGTTATTTAGACATTTTTAATCTTATTTTAATTGATTTGACGTAATTTTATGATTTTGAACTTTGGATTTAATTATTATTAGGTATATTTTGAATTTATGTTGACGATTATTTGAATGATGTAATTCGGATATTTTTATTATTATTTTAATTAATTTGACATATTTTTTCACTATTTTTTTATCAATTGTATTTGTACGCCTTTATAGGCAAAACACATTGAAACTTTTTTTGTTTTTGTAATCATTCCAACTGATTTATAATGTACACATGTTTTTGACAAATGAATTTATATTATATCATCTTATCATTCGATTCTTATACCTAGAAACCTGTCGAAGGGGATAAAGACATTCATACAAAGCTTCCAAATAAAAAAAAACACGCAATTGTTTCCTAAGTACACTTATAGGGAGTCAAAGTTTATCAGATATCTCAACAACCTTGGAAAAGACCGAAAAATAAGTTAAACTTCCAGTGACTTTAACTGGCACAATGGCACGCGTCAATAGTTGTCGACAAAGTTGCTCTCAGATTTATTCCACGCAAATATTATTTATTGTATTATACCTAACTCTGTAAACAATATCATAGAAAGTACATATATCTACACTAATATAATAAAGAGGTAAAGTTTTTTTTTTTTTTGTACTTTTGAGGTAATCTCTGAAAGTACTGGCCCGATTGCTAAAATTTTTTCACCCATAGAAAGCTGATTTACTCTTGAATGACATAGGCTATATTTTATGTACGCGGACGAAGCTGCGGGCAAAAGCCAGTAAACAATAATTGTACTTACGAAATAAATTAACTTCCCTTTGAGGTCCAATTTTAACACCAATGTAAACAAAGGATTTTTATTTATAATTAAATTGAGCTGTAGTGTATACAGAAAAACACATTTAATCATTTAATGTATGTGTACTGAACATGTAAATCTATTCGGAGTTCCTAATCATAGTGTGTCAAACAACCGAAGCGGTTCAGACTGCTAGTCAGTAGACAGGCAATCGATAAAGACTAGTATAGACACCGAAGCTATTACGCCTCTAATAAAACAGGGATGACACACAATTCTGCTTGCTGGCTAGACTCGTTCACACGTCAATTTGTGTTATTAGTGAGTCCGCAGGTGTAGACTAGCCCTGAGTCTACCATTCGAATTTTGAAAATTACGAGAAATCATGGAATTTATTTAACTTCTCTAGCTAATGCGGATTGACGCAGATGTGGTCTACAAGTTCTATCAATAGGTTTGCTATAATTTGTTCTAATTTTGAATCAAAATCATGAATAGAATGGTAAGGTGTAGACTACACGTTCCACTATATAGGTTTGCTATCTAATTTTGAATAAAAATCGTGAACTTTATTGTTTCTTACCTATCTGTTATGCATGTGACTTAGAGCTGATTTTTCAAAAGTCGAACCTTTATTTGAGAAAGAAATGCAGCAATTTGACAGTTTTTATATAAAATAAAAATACATCAAATAACCATAAAAAGTGGTCTTACGAAGGAAAACTCTGCTCTTAGAAGACAAACGCTGTCATCAGTTTGCTATTAGCAACTTTCAATTAAGGGTGTTTTTAAAATCATGCGGATTTCATAACACATGCGGGGTTGCCCCACCTCGCACGCATCCCGCATGCTTATTCCATAAATTACAATAAATACTTGTATGAAAATGACATTTGCGGGGGCTACGCATGCGATTTGCTCCGCATGCATGATGAAATCCGCAAGATATTAAAACACCCTAAGTAGATCAAACTTAAAGTATTAGTCCGATTGCTAAACTGACTTATATAAACAAGTTAGTTTAGCAATCGGACTAATACTTCCAGTGATTAGGTACTTCAACAAACAAAAAAAAAATGAAAATAAACTTTACGTCTTTATAATACCAGTGTAGATTAGAAACATTACTAAGTTGCTCTATAGGACAGATATTGTATCACCTATATTATCATAATACGTATAATCTTACCAATTCACCTCGCTGTATTCCCACCCGTACCTGCTCTTCATGCGGCGTGTCAGCTATAATTACAAGTGATGTCACTACCACGAATTGGAGCAAGCAATACTCACATTGAACCATGAGCATGATCCGTTTGCTAATCGATGGCGGCACTCCATTAGATGCGATACACAGGTAAGCACCCATGTGTAATCGAGACACCTTTGTTATTGTCAGCGTCTCCCCATCCACGACGCTAACTGTCGACAAAAGTGTATGTTTAACGAGAGTATAAATGAACAGCTGACGATTTATGAAGGACTACCTCCGCAATATGATAATATTAGTGATAAACAATTTATATCTTTACAAATATTTATTCATTGTGTTTTCTTCAATACATATTCCAGTAAAATAAAATAAAAAATAATAAAACAATTTATTATGTACCGTGCATCAAATACTAATTTTTAATTGTCATTCCATTTATGGAAATAGAGGCTTTTGATTATGAATGAATAAATGACGATAAAAACAGAAAAACACCCCGGGTAGTATTTTCTAGTAGCAATTGTTATGAATGATTGATTTTAATATGAATTTATCAATTATGGCGATTTTTTGTTGTTTTCATTAGATTTAACTGCAAAAATAGAATCAGAAACGGGTAAGGATAAAGTTCCCATATTTTTTCGTACGAACTAAAAATAGGAGTGTATATAACAAGCTACTTTTTAACCAAAAATCTTAGTAGAAATTTTATACTACGTTACATTTTTAGGGTTCCGTACCCAAAGGGACTGCTACGGGGGGTACTGGACCCTATTACTAAGACTCTACTGTCCGTCTGTCTGTCACCAGGCTGTATCTCATTAACCGTGATAGCTAGACCAGATAGATGTATTGATGATGATGTATATGTGTTTGGCGCTATAAAAAACTAATTTAAAAAAGGTTATAATATATACACTCTAATGTTGTACGGAACTCTACGTGTGCAAGTCCTATTCACGAATGGTCGGTGTTTATATACCTTGCTTGAAATGTACCTAAATATGTTGACATATAAAACAAGTTACTCGTAACCAAAAAACCCTAGCGTCAATTTTTTTTTCATTGAGCTATAATTTTTCTAAGAATCCAAAGTACTGGCTGTAGTTTCTCGTTAATTTATTTGATTAAAATACTAAATAACTAGTTTCTAACTTAGTCAAAATGTCTTCTATAAACTAGTTAAGAAGTTTAAATAAAGTTTTATTCGTCTTTGCTACCTTTAAAAGAAAGTAAAATTTTTCAAAGCAGTGGGAGTAGTATTGTCAGGTAATCAAAATCAAGGATCTTGAGATGAAAAGATTTTTGGCGATTTATATTCATCCATTTAAAAAAAAATTGATCGAAAAAACGATAAAAAAGAGAAAACAATCAACCACTTTGTTTTTTGTTTAAGTACATATAACTTAAACTAACACTTATGAGATATATTTCTTAAACCAAACTTAATAGATTTTAATTATATTTTTTTAAGATAAAACTTTTCAAAACAATAATTGACTATTTTCAGCTGGAATATAAAAATTGTGTAATTTATTTATTTAAAACATTTTAGAAAAACACTGGAAGACGCAGCGTTGGATGGCCTCCTACAAGGTGGACCGATGACCTGGTAAAGGTTGGGGGAATCCGATGGATGCGAGACGCACAAGATCGTTCTTTGTGGCAACACTTGGGAGAGGCCTATGTCCAAAAGTGGGCGTCTTTCGGCTGAAATGATGACGGTGATAATGATAACACAAATATTAGAGGTGCCCTGCTCTTATTCTAGGTAATTCTGTATTACAAAAGGCAGATATAAATTAACATTTGACGATATAAACGTTACACGATTCAATGGTCTTAATGCTAAGACTAGAGGTCGAAATTTATGTCTTGTACGTGACATTAATATATAATGGGATCATAATATACAGATATATTATGAACATAGAACTATCAGTTTGAAATTCATTTTCAATTTACTTTTTAAAAAGGACTGTCTACTTTACACTAAGTGTTTTGAGCCACAGCTGTGAGAAAGGGCCGCACAGTTTTTCTGAGTGTTGAAAAGAAAACTCAAGTTTGTTTTATATGAAAAACATTTTAATTAAGACAGTAAATAATTTTTATTTAACAACAGCCTTCAGGGAAATTAACAATGGATTCTGGCCACAATTAAAATGTTTCACCGTTTTAATGTGTTTCAAATGACAGTTTGAAAAGTTTCGTTCCATATGTTTGGAAGTTTAGGGTAATTGAAGGTAATTTACTCTTAATTTGAGGTTTCTTATAGCTTTGTTATTACCATTCTTGTTGAAAACACGAAACCTCAAGTCTTCCATTACCTACTATTTCCTACTCGGTACATTTAATCCAATTGAAGTTAAAGTGAAATTCCATGTGTAGCGTTGGGCTACAGAGACCTGGCCACAAAACTGAAAGCTAACCTCGATGTAGGAACGTTGGATTAGAACTTTTAAATGAGACATAGTGTTATTAAAAGGATGAATTATGAAATCTGAGAATTGGAGCTAAAATACGAAGTATCAAAACTTTGTATAGCAAAACTAGTCAACGCTCAAAAAATTCGCAGTATATCCCTTATAACAGAATATAATCATTTAACTGGCCTGTTGATCTAGTTGTTAGTGACCCTGATTGCTGTGCCGGAGGTCGTAGGTTCGATTCCCACCCAGGACCAATGTTTGTGTGATGAGCATAATCATTTGTTCTGCGTCTGGGTGTAATTTATCTATAATATGTATGTATTTAGAAATATCTAAGTATGTTTATCAGTTGTCTAGTACCCATAACACAAGCTCTGCTTAGCTTGGGACTAGACGGCGTTGTGTGATAGTTGTGGAATATTTTATATATATATATATATTATTTTCTTTCATCACGGCTTCAAAACAAAAACATCTTACCTTTAATATCACTTTCTAGTCGATTATTTTAAAAGGTATGTAAGAATTTTATACCATTGGTAATTTTAACCATTCAACTAATATCTTATGTTGGTTAAAATATTATTATACTAATTGTTCATTTACGATATCCAAATTTAAAGTCAATTAATCGGATTTATTTAAGTAAACTTGCTTTAAACATAAATAATAATCCTACTTTGACATATAGCCTTGTGAATCAAGTGTTGAATGCCTATAAAGAAATACGGCGTAACATGTAGTTAAAGATACACTTTTTCCTCACAAACCTAGACTTTTTCGTAGAAAACTTAGAAGCGTCTATTGAAAAGCGTTGTCAAAGAAAATGGAATCCTAAAATATCCAGATTATTGTTATTTTTTTATTAGGGAAGCAAAAAACCTTGGGTACAAAAGGTAGGCAAAAAAAAGAAAAATGTCTATTCTTTACTCCTAAAAAATATATTTTCCGTTATGAGGCGACGAAAGACTCTGAAAATTAAAAAACTGGCCAAGTGCGAGTCGGACTCGCCCATGAAGGGTTCCGTAGCAGCAAGTAACGTAATATAAAAGTTCTTGTAATGTGTTGTAACTTTGATCGATGTTTTAATAATAGTGTATTTTTTTCGATTTATGACGCATTAAAAAAAAACTACTTACTAGATTTCGTTCAAACCAATTTTCGTTGGTAGTTTTTATAGTAATGTACATTATATATTTTTTTTAGTTTTATGTTTTATATATATTCTCTTATTTTAGAAGTTAGAGGGGGGGGACACACATTTTACCACTTTGGAAGTGTCTCTCGCGCAAACTATTCAGTTTAGAAAAAAATGATATTAGAAACCTCAGTATCATTTTTGAAGACCTATCCATGGATACCCCACACGCATGGGTTAGATGAAAAAAAATTTTTCGAGTTTCACTTTTAAGTATGGGGACCCCCAAAATTTATTGTTTTTTTTCTATTTTTATGTGATAATCTTAATGCGGTTCACAGAATACATCTACTTACTAAGTTTCAACAGTATAGCTCTTATAGTTTCGGAAAAAAGTGGCTGTGACATACGGACGGACGGACAGACAGACAGACAGACATGGCGAATCTATAAGGGTTCCGTTTTTTGCCATTTGGCTACGGAACCCTAAAAATGAATGTATCTTGAAGTCTGTACCTGTGACAGAAAAGCTTTATTTACTGTTTTACTTTCTATGTAGCATACTTAATAATTACAGATTATGTGCTCAGATCTCTCGAAATTAAAAATCAATAATACCTATAGGTAAATTATGTAGGCAGGTACCTATACTCTATTATTTTAGGTACTTAATCAAACGTAAACAATCTTGATATGTTTTTGTTAAAAAGAAAATCGTATGTAAGACATACAAAGATTGTTTAAATTTAGTCGGTTTAAGTAATTAACAAAATGTAAACATTTTTAGAAAAAAAAGTAGACTACTTTTAAATAAAACACATGTCAAAATTGTTTATATTTAGTTACGTACCTAAACAAATGGAGTATCTAACCAATACAATAATTGAAATTATTTTACGGAAAATAAGAAGAAGATTATTAAAGTAGAAATATAATTCTTATTATAGAATTAATTTTCTGCATCAGCATGAAAGCAAAATAACACTGCAAAATAAAATCACGGTAACATTAAAAAAATAAGTTTTTGTTTCTTTAGATTTACTATGTACGAGCATGCTATACTTTTTATGTATAGTTTTCTTCATAGATTGGTATAAAAAATAAATTAAAGTCAGTTAATATTAATTTTCTTTTTTTCTTATTTCCATTACTGAAACCGATGTCAACAGGACAAAAAAAAAATGTTTTTCAGCTGCTAATTTCTTTTCAACATTTATGTTACATGACCTATACTGCAGTTTCCAAAAGATTTAAGAAATCGAAGTCTACCATATATGGGAGCCACTTCATTACAACTGATTGCTTATCGCTCTTACCTGATTCTCCGTTGTAATTGAAGTCTTGTCCGTCCTCTCGTCTCCACATGACATAAGGTTCAGGGTAGCCGGAGGCTCGACACACCAGAGTGACGTCAGAACCTTCCCGAACCACCATATCCGTCGATGTCATGTTATCGATGATTGATGGGGGCACTGGGTAAACAAATAAATTAGGAACTTAGTAGGTGGAATTATAATTTAGGGAAACGCCTACACCACAATTGCTATACGACAGCTGTTGGATACTTATCTGTTTTTCTCATCTTAAACATGTATATTTTTATCCTATCATCTTACCCTAGCTATGTAAAAATCTTGTGAGCAAATTCAGAAGAAAACTAGAACAAAAGACATTGACTGCTTTAAGTCTAAAGTAAATAAATATAAATTATGTTAAATTTTCATTGATTCTAGATTACCTAATCAGACTTCCAGATCAAACCTTCCAAAGATCAGTCTTGATCATTGGATCCGATATAATCAAGACTCTCTTTTAGTTCTTTTGTTAACTCTCATAATCGTAAAGATCCAGTTATGAATTCAAAACCTGTAGTCTATTGACAAATTTTGTCCTTATACAAAACTTGTATAATTGTTATTTTGTTAAACACACCTTGTTTAACAAAACAAGGCGTGTTTTACAAAATAATACAATTTTATTTTTCTGTTAAAGTACACCGCGACTACCAAAGAACAGGTTTCCCTTGATGTTGACGAAAAAATAATTAAAATACACAACTTATTAGTTACTTTAATTGTAAAATCGGTAACAATTATGAATATTAAATTAATATTTAAAAAGAAAAAAAAATGTAGTCTAGCTTTAGTATATTTCTTTAAGTTATCAAGTGGCCAGATGGAAGGACGTTTGAGGCACTTCGGAAAATCGAACTTAATCTGATCGTCCCACAATAACACTGAATGACGAATGAATCGATGATCTCCCATTTCGCCAAGTTATATTTTCAGTTACCAAATAGGCCTCTGCAATTTACGACTAGGAGGCACGTTTTCTCTGGACTTCACTTTAGTGATGAGGAGGATACTTTTCTACCCCCAATTCGCTTTTTTGCTTAGGTGGTCTACTAGGTCACCTGCGCAGATCGTAAGAAGCACTTGAGGACTTTTTTTCCACCCATGGTTGATGTGTAGTTGTTGAAGGAATATTGGGAATTGAATTGCTGGTTTTTTTTATGCGCTACGCAAATGCGATATCACTTCTTATGTCAGATGGTGCAATACCAGTTGGTTTAAAGCAGCCAGACAATATGAACCTTTGCAGTACTATAAACTATCTACTATTTATTAAACCTAAGTTAGATTGAAAGCCGTTGGTTATACCTAATATAGAAAAATTGCATGACATACATATTTTGGCTACAAAGTCTCATTTAAGGAAAGCCTCGGTAGCGAAGCCATGGCTAAAAAACTCGAGTAGAAATATCAAACGCCTCAAGTATTTTCAAAGAATTCAGCTTTGCACCCACTACAAAGAATGTTAGGAATCTTTGCGGGGAGCGTGTGGAAACATTTCAACTTTGTTATAGAAAAATCGCACATTATTACTTTTAATACAAACCTTTTTCACTTAATTAATACATCATATCAAACAAAAGCTGACGTTGATATGAGTACGTCTTAGATTTATTCTGTTCTCTTGTCAATATGTCAATTAGTGAACAAAGTCGATGTCTAACATTATGGTACATGTAATATTCTCACAATAGGCCGTAAGTAAGTTAGATTAGGTGTATTAGGTTTCAAATTAGCGGTATTTTCTTCGTTATTTGTGAGAAAATACTCAGATCTTTACAATGAAACCACGAACCCTGGTCGTTGCGGTCATGTACTTAATGTGCAGGCAGTACGAGTTATTATCATTAAATGACTGATGGAGGGTGCATACTTACCCACAACCTGTAGGTATCCCTTCCTGGAGCGCATGAGGTCGGTGTTGACCTGGCACATGTACCAGCCGCGGTCCACTTCCTGCACGTTCTTGATGTGCCACGAGCAGTGGTCGTTGTACGACAGACTGATGGAGGTAGCATACTCACCCACAACCTGTAGGTATCCCTTCCTGGAGCGCATAGGGTCGGTGTTGACCTGGCACATGTACCAGCCGCGGTCCACCTCCTGCACGTTCTTGATGTGCAGGTACCACGAGCGGTGGTCGTTGTACGACAGGCTGATGCGCGCGTTCTGAGTTATTATGTTGTGGTGGATGCTCAGGATTGTCTGCGTGTCCATACGCACCCATGCTACCTACAAACAAACAATGTTACTGAGTCGGATGTTTCCAAGAACTTTTTGTCATATCTATAAGAGAGGCAATTTTTATTTTCTTTTCCTAGGTCTTCGAATGGTTAATATTGTCACAAATATCTATCAGTTTTCATTACATGTCATCCTTTAAAACATCAATAATGTAAGCCGACTTTGGCTGTTGAACCTTCCGCCGATCGATCAAGACAATATTTTCCACTGCTACGTCGCTAAGTCAACAGTGAATCAAGTGCTGTGATTTATTTACCTTGAATCCTCTTAGATTATCAACGACACACGCAAGCAGGGCGTCCCTGCCGACGGTAACCGTGACATTTGGAATGGGTTCCGCAAATCTTGGATACATCGATTCTGAAAAGAATAGTCCAATAAATAGTGTGGTAATGACTAGTAAACATGTTTACTTGTTATAAAAGTTTTAGGAGAAGTAAAAAGAGTCACAAATGTGACGAGTGGTGCCGGCGCGTCTGCCGCCACCGCTGGCGTCGCGCCGGTCGGTGGCCAACTTGCTCTGATGAAATTATAGGACAGTTTTATGATATTTTGTCATCGGAATTACACGCTTTCAGTCGCTATATCTATATGATTTATTTACTGAAAGATAAGCCTAATAGCATAGTCATGCATGAAAATGTTTGATTTCATTTCGATATTTTCATTCTGTTAATATTCCAGAATAAATACCAGATGAAAAACTAAAGTTACATTACATTTTCAAAAAGCTTTCGTAAAATTTCAAGAATTTATATCTCCCAACTGACGTAGAATGTATATTATTATTATCGACGCCCATATTATTCATTTGTGGTGAGACAAAAAAGCCAACTGACTTTCATTATACCCACTCGTTGGAGAAAAAAGCTGAATGAGTAATTAAACTCATTTGTCGCAAGCGGTTTCAACAACAGTATATATCATTGTCTTCCTCCGCTTGCCAAGATAAGTAGCATAAATACCGGACTACATGTAGGTGAAATACATGGCGACCCTAGCTGCAGGGTTGCGTGATTTATACTCGGCCCACCAACGACAAATAGCGGTTTGTCGCTGTATCGCTCTTCCACCGACAAAATAATGTATAAGAAGTACAATGCTAAAAAAACATCAATCTAAAGCGACCTCTAAAAAGTTTGCGGTCGCAAAAGGGTCCGCGAGATTTAGATAAAGTATGTTATTTGCTAGAATACATGTCGCGTATTTCAAGAGTTTCAAGTCTTTTAAATCAAATTTAAAGCCTTCATTTTTATTTTATTATATTAAGTTAATGCTATGATATTTAACGCGTTTCAAGGATAACAGACTGTCGAGCTTTTTTCATGAGTTATTTTAATTTGATTGATCGTCTGATATCTGAGGTAAAACGGATAACGTATCAATTTGATCCGTTTACAATATATATAATATATTTTTTTATTTAACAGAAATTATTTGTTTATTTTTTTTTAATATTTTGAACCAAAAAGTGCGATGCCTAACTAGAGTCTTAAATCAACCTAGATATTTTAAGATAGTAAGAAACTTCACTTCTAATATTAAAATTAATCTGAGTTTTTTTCATGACTTGACTATAGTACCTACACAATCATCAAGCCTCTATTTGACCTGTCAAGGGTGGTCTTCAGAAAATCCTTTTAGTAAACCTCTATACACTACTAAGGAACATATATCTTAACATGTTTATCTTCTTAGAGGTTTAGGCCGTTCGTCTGTCGGTCAGTCAGTCAATCAATCAGGCACGGAAGTGTGTACAGAAGACGGATAGACGGATCCAGTTGCAGAATATACTATCAATAATATAGGTCACGTTCCAGTGGTGGTATGATAACCGTAATATGAAACGTAGCGTCAAACGTCAAACCTGGTTATATAATCCTAGCTTTCGATATAGGATTCCTCGTGGTACGTTGGGCACCGATCACTTGAACATGAGCAAACAAGCTTACATTTCTAATCCCCAATGTGGTTCACGCCTGGAGACCAGCTCACAGTATTATCGCTTACATTGATTAACTTTACTCTTGCTTATAGATAGATAGAGTTGACAAAACAATTTAGTAGTCCTAAAATAAAGTAATGAAAATGTGATTTGACAACTACAATAAACTGCCGAAGTGGTTAACAAAAATATTTACTTTTGTTAACTACTTCCGTAGTTTATTGTAGTTTACAAATGACTTTTATTGTTCACTAGCCTCGGACAGCGGCTTCGCTCGCGTGTATGAAGTCGGTCGGGCTGTATGAAGAAACGTACGTTACGTTTCTTCACACAGCCCGACCTCACGGGATGGGTTTTTTAGTCAGTAGTCTGACACTATCTCCCGCTCCGCGCCCAAGAGCAGAGGTTGTTATTGGATGATTTTCCCCACCAAAAAAAGTCAGTCAGTTTCTCCTTATATAGTTATAGATTTTTTGGCTGGCTTCGTTCGTATGAAAGTAGAACATTACTCCAAGGGGACTTACTCCCGACATAAAGTGTTCATTCTATGCCCTATTCTAAGACTAGTGCCAAAATATGAATTTTCCAATCCGTTCAGGTGTTAGGACGAGAAATAAAAAACGTACACATATTCATAAACAACCCTATAATGTTCCCACTATCTACTGTAGAGAATGAGGTCTCCATGCTAGGACAGGAAAGGGCCATAATCTACCACGGGGTTCCACTATGGTTTGGTGGACGTCACATGTTTTCTACTTTTCGGTTTTGAGACATGCGGGTTTCCTTACAATATTGATTCCGTCAGTAAGTATGAAATAAATTACACAAGTGCCTAATTGGGTTTGAACCTAGGGCGCACAACTAGGCGCATTACGTACCTAATTCATCAAACTCACACAGACTTTACACGTGCACATAGACACAGATACGATGTTATCAAATCTTCGAGTATATCATTTAAACATGTAAGGTTATCATGCAACTTGCAGTCTGGTGCTTGACCCCCTCGCTTCCGCCCCACTAAGCAAACATTTCATTTCTTTCTGCATTTTAGTATTATACTGTTTGACGTAGCGCTCACCCCTATCAACCAACCGACTTAAAGATAAAAAAGACTACTTAATGGTGCCCATATTACCCACCCACGTTCAGAAGGTTTTCCTTTGAAAACTGAATGAAAAATGTTTTAAATTTTCTCTCCACTAATTTTCTCCGCGGACGGATTAAGATAACAAGCATTAATTTAGTAAAGTTGTTATGGTGAAAACACGGTTCTTAAGCTGGTTCTACACTGTTGTGACGAGTAAAACCAGTGCCGTAACTAGGGCAGGGCCAACGGTACTCAGGTACAGGGTGCAGAATTGATCAAACTAGCGGACTGAGCAACTTTTGGATCATGCTAGTTAGTAGCTTGTATACAATACATATTATTTATCGAGTACATAATTTGTAGACGTGCCTTACTAAGAGTGCCGATTTCACATTTAGCGTATTTTTTATATATAACCATTTTTCTTTGTACTGTTGAAGTCGAGTAAGATTAAAACTTTTTTAAGGGGGGACAGTTGTAGAAACTCGCTCCGAGGGTTTAAAATACTAGTTACGGCACTGAGTAAAACGAGAGAAATTCTGCGTAGTAAGAATACCAACGACATTTAAATTGTAAATCTATCCGCGACGAAGAAACTTAATAATGTCGTTTGACTCATCAGAAAACAACTGATCCTGAGTAGAAGAAAACAATTTTGTTTTCGCAATCCAGCTACAGTCATACTGTTTTTTTTTTACTAAGAATAAGTAATGGCTTTGTCAGAAGGGGTTTGTTTAGTCACTTTGTGCGTCAGAGCATCGATGTTGCAAATGCTCGGCTGGTGAGCCCACAGCCTTAGCTTGGAGCGATGCTGTTGTACTTATAAAATTATAAACCTCTTTTCTTTCTATTCAAGCTTCAAGAAAAAAAGAGGTAAAAGCGAATTTACTTAAAACGATCAAAAATATGGCTTGATATTGATATTTTAGCGTCCACGTAGCTATAAAAAAAATTGAATGTCTGTTACTTTGTCATGCCCAAACGGCTGAACTGATTTAGACGATACTTAGGCACATGGGGGAACTATATCGTGGAATAATATATAGAAAATATATTTGTGAGTGTGTGTATGTTTGTTATTTCTTCACAGTCATGGGCCGGAATGGATTGTGATGAAGCTTAGTACATGGGTAGACCGTATCCTGCCCCCCTAGCCAAGTTACAACCGTTTTATTTCGATTCACTTGTGTCGAACGCCTCGAGTTGATTATTTGATTCTTTTGTTCTGACCACGTGACTGAGCATTGAGATGACGGACTAGGCTAGAATAGCACAAAATATATCACTTTTTGTCCCGGGGTATGTTTCCTTGATATAGTTTTCTACTATCACGCGAGCAGCTAATGTGATATTATAATCTAAAGTTGCGGATCTTTTTCCATTGAACTGAACTGATTTCGCTTATCATGTTTACTTGTATTTAATTTGTGTAAATTTTGTCAATAAACCCAATTATAGCATGAACGTAGGTACATACTAAAGCTGAATAAGTTGTTAGGTTTTTATAGTACGAATAAAAAGATTAATAGGCAAAAAAAAACTTGTAGAATAATACATAACAGCTGTTATTTGGCAGCACGGTTGGCGCAGTGGTTGAGAAATTGGCCGCTGTGCTGCGTGACGCGGGATCGAATCCCAGACAGAGCAAATATTTGTACGACTTACAGTTAGTTGTTCCGGGTCTGGGTGTCTTGTGTTTGTTGAGTTTGCCTGCTTGTGAGCGCACCAGCGATATAGAAGTAATTCCTACTGTGAGAAAACCGCTTTTTTTATAAGTTGCTTGATATCTAGTTTTTATTTAATTTTATGTAAATGTATGTAACTCAGCAAAAAAAGGTTTTTAATATTTGCAGTTTTTAAATTTTGCTTGTGTTTTGAAACTATTTAGGTTTTATTTAGTTTCACCTGTCCCGATTTTTGTCTGTCATCAAATCTTGCAAGTTGAATTTGATCCACTTCCCGGTTACCGATTGAGCTGAAATTTTGTATATACGTGTAAAGTGCGTGACTATGCAATATTATGATGACATGGAGCTGATCTGATGATGAAACCGGAAGGTGGCTATAGGAACTTGGTAATTAAACGACACAAATCGAGTTTGGGCTCGTATGATTTGTCTTGACGAGCATAAATCATATAGGTACCAAGCTATAAAAGCTTGCTATGAAGAATGATTTTCATTAAAAGCTTGTTAGATAGGTAGAATACAGCTTTAGGTAGGTTACGTTGTTTTCCATTACAAGGCAGATGTGATACATTCTAATGTTTTTACAGTATTTGGCAGCAAATGTATCGAGTCAGCTTTCTCGGCAATCTTCGCTGAGTTAGTCGATACTACAATAAAATTCTTAGTTCCATTTTACCGTGATCGCGCCTGCCTGTTTCACATAATGTGTCCAGTTATGTAGGTACCTACTTGAGATACTAAACTACCCAAATTTTACATTATAATAACCACTAAGGACCTGACCACTTATGACCTGGTCAGGATCGTGGGAATCCGATGGATGCGTGATGCACAGGACTGGTCGTTGTGGCGACGCTTGGGGGAGGCCTATGTCTAACAGTGGACGTCTTTCGGCTGATATGATGATGATGATGAACCACTAAGGCCAAAACGGTGAAGCAAAACATCGTGAGGAAACCGACATGTCCAAGAACCAAAAATTCGAAGACATTATGTCATCCACCAACCCGCATTGGCCCGCGTGTTGGATTACGCACCCTTCACTCTCATAGAGAGGCCTGAATCCCAGCAGTGGGAACATTTTAAGGCTGAATATACTATGCTTAAACCTACTAACCACTAGGAATCAAATTGTGAACAATTAAAACTGAAGTTCATTATAAAAAATCCCGCCGAAACTGAATAAAAGCATTTGAAAGTAAGTAAGTAAGACACTTACCATCGGGAACTTCTATGGGTGCTACAGACACTACATTTTGTCCAGTGGGTAATTCCCGACCTGTAATTAGAACATTATTGTAATATTCTGTTTGCAACTTTAATCTCAAGGGCAGACATGGACAATAACATACGATTTCAGTCAACATGCTCGAATAAATTACATACACTATATATTTGTATTCATACGAATTTTCATTCGATATACAAAATCAATGTATGCCATTCATTTTATAAATAACTCTTGACTATTTTGACTGTTTGAACAAGCAGGTTTTTGTTTATATAAGGGATTATTTGAACATCAATTTGCTGTCACAGGTATAATTTTATGTTACTTTATAATCATATTAGACCACTGAGTCATTTCAGCCATTAGACCAAAAATAACCCTCTAAGTATATACGCTATCGTCATGCCTTATAAAGTACGTTCCTTTCTTAGATTTTAAGATCCTGCAGTTTAAAATAAAATGTTCCCGTCGATGCGGTACATTAACCCGGGACTTCACTCGCGAACCGTGTATTCAACTTACTAGACCAGACCAAAAAGACTGATGGAACTTCTAGACAAGTCGTAAATTATATAAAAAAGGTTCTAACATTTATCCTTGGAAGTCGACCCCATTTTTGTCTCGACACAAGAACTTTAACAGATTACCGACCGATCGTGGACTAAGTATATCGGTAATTTATTGTCACTAAATTGTTTTTTTTTTATTATGGATAGGCTCGCGTTTGACCATTATCTCACCTGATGGAAGGCGATGGTGAGGCCGAAAATGGACCACGCTTGCCTAGAAGCAACCTATTCACTCTTGACTTAAACACCCGTAGGTTAGTTATCATTGTTTTTTGTAGAAAAAACTAGTGAATTATAATGTATGTAGGTATCAGTACATTAGATTAATAATTAATTTTATAAGAAATTTATAACACAACACAGTTTCAAATGGCATGATTTCTTAGATGTTTTAAATAAACTTATATGAACAAGGAACCAAATAATGTGAGTCTTTGTAAACATACAGAAATAACCCTTTTTTAATACGCAAAAAAGAACCAATCCGCATGGTTCTACATAATTGATTAATAAATTAAAGATAAAAGGGACCTTAAGAAAAAATTTCAAAAGAACAATTTCAACTATTTTTTAGGATTGTTGGATAACCATGGGATATGGATCTTGTTAGTTTATTGAATAACTGTAGTTATGTTGGGTTATAACTTTGTCATAGAATTCTTTTGTTCTGTCAAAGTTGTCAGATCATTTTCATCTTTACAGGGTCAATAGAAGTCTTATTTTTGAAAATTTCTGTGTCCTCATCCCGATTTTGGCATTGGTGTAGATTGGTTCCTGTTTGCATAAGTAAGTCCATTTATAGTTGTGGTCATTTTGTGTAGTAATTAAGTGAGTACTGGAGTACCTAGCACGGTGGATAAAAGTTTTTAATTGTACATACATATCTGTAGGATATAATTGAGTTACACCCATGTCAGTTAAAACAGTTACTGTGTGGATTTGTGTCCTGCGATTGCTAACGAGTACTCTATTATGAAATAGTTGGGACTAAACTTGTAGTTGTACCTAGTTGGTGAGCAAATTTAAATGAGTCTATATTGCACTGTCAATGCACAGAGAAAAGCTTGTTTAAATTATGCTATTTTATGTTGGGAAACTTAGTGACAGTGGGCAAAGCTTATTACTCGCAGAACAGATGGTCGATGGAGATGAAAGTTCTGGAGTGGCGACCACGTACCTACCTACTAGAAGACTTGGAGTTAAATGAATTATTTTAAAAGCTTATTCTTTTCAAAGGTGTAAATTATATACACAAAGCTTTCTTTTTTATTGCTCTATATATTCGTGAAAACTGCATAAAAAATCATTGCGCCGTTTAGGAGGAATTTGCGAAAAAACTTACAGACGCAGAAAGGAACTTCGTTTTATACAAGGTAAATAAAGATAGAAAAAATCACGTATTCCTGTCATTAGATATTTGTACTTATTTCTCTGCTATTATATACCTATTATATTATATTTATAGTTATTATTACATATGTATTTTATATAAGTAAATAGTGCATATGAGCGTAAAACCATTATTTGATTACTTCCTGTTTTATTCTTTTAAATATTGCAACACTTCCTGATGAATTTATATAACAATTTTATAGGATAACTTTCCTTACAATTATTCAGAATATTGCGATATCTTGTTCACAACTTGTTTATTTAAGGATTTGATAACTTCCTTTTGATTTTTTTTTAAAATTCCAACATCCTGTTCAATTTTTCTAACGATTTAAAAGACAACTTCCTTCTAATTCTTAAAAAATTCAAAGCATCCCGTTGGTTTTGTGAGGATTTAACCTAACCATTTCCTTTTAAAATATCAGATTGTGAATGGATATATTTAAACAAGAATTTACTGTAAAAATTTCCTCTTTATTTATTTACTTTAAATATTTTTTCTTACTACCTTCTAAAATTGTATGGGGATTTATTATTTTACCTGCCTAATCTGTTTTAATTTTAACTTCTGTTGTTAATTTTGTGCTGGTCACTGTCAGTGTATAAAAACCAATTTAATACGATTACAAAGGCACTTTTTCACCGCCCATGGAATGAACACCTTGCATTGAAGTAAGATATACTTCTTTATTGATGTGCCTGCGGAAAACATAGTGTCTCAAGACGAAAGTCCAGTGCGTGTTGCCAGTGATGACATATGGCTCCGAAACCAGTAGCCTGATTCACGTAATCAAAACTGTAACGATATTGTAGTGATTTGCACATCACTCATATCCATCCATCGAGCTTGAACGACACCGATTTTAAAATCGTAAGGTCGAAGAGTCGATTTAAAAAAAAAACTTCTTACGTTATCCTGGTAGAATACTTATTAATGTAACTGGAAATAAGTCGTCGATAGATCGTTTAGTTTCGAAACAGTTGAGTTTTCGTTCTATCCAATACCGATTACGGAACACGTGAATACCGCTTTTGGATAGGACTTCGATTGAACGACTATAAAACTTCAACGATATTTGGCTTGTTTGATTTTATGTGAACCAAGCTACTGGTCCTCATCAGAAGGCTTAAAGTCACCCAAAGAGCTACGGACAGGGCTGTGCTCGGGGTTTCCTTGCATGATCGAATCAAACATGAAAATATCCGTAGGAGAACTAAAGTTGCCGACACAAAACGAAGAATTGCCTAACTTAAGTGGCAATGGGCAGGGCACATTGCTCGCTGAACAGATGGCCGTTGGGGCCGAAAAGTTCTGGAGTGGCAATCGCGTACAGGAAGACCTCCTCCAAGGTGAACCGATGATTTGGTGAAGGTTGCGGGAAACCGATGGATGCGAGATGCACAGGAACTTTCGTTGGGGTGACGCTTGGGGAGGCCTATGTCCAACAGTGGACGTATATCGACTGAAATGATGAAGATGATGGTATGTTCAGTTGGTCTGAACCTAAGCATCCACTGCGTCAGGATCGGAGCTTATGGAACGGATGGATTACCTTCTTTAGATTGATTTGTATGGTACAGCGTGCACTGGATCCGAAATTGCCGACGCAAAATCCAAATGCAGTAGACGCTCCCTATCGGCAGTTTGTAAATATCAACGGTTCGTACACTGCGTATGCTAAGCTTAATATAGATGTTCCGTCATTCATGTCATCGGCATTTGTTATCATAAAAACAATTTTGCAGTCCGTTATTATTCACGGCACTACACGCCCACCACTAAACGCTGTAATCTAAATAATTAAAACGATTAATTACAACGTTAGGACTCATTAATAAGAACTCAACTATTGTTAAATGATAATGTGGTCGCAAATACATTATTCGTCGATTTCACTTAAATAGTTAATTCATTTAATGTAAGTACTTTAACATCATATCAATGTCAATACTTCAAACCGAACGATTTAATTGTGATGCGTTTATTACATTTGACATTATAATGCTACTATTATAATGTCAAATGTCTATTCATTAAGGGTTAGCTCACACCGAGGCTGTACAATTCTATGGAACTTTCCTTTGTTACACAAAAAGGTACTTAGGTACAGTAAGAAAAAATATACTGCACTTCGCGAATTCAAATATACCCCGCGGCTTTGAGAAACCATAAAAGCTTTTCACCGCACTGCACAGTGAACCTCTTTGAATATAATATAATAATTATTCATTGTTGGAATAACTGTGGCCAATAAATGATTAGTAAAGTTACGACCACTCGCTAAATAAAATAAAAGAAATAGTACGAACAATAACGACGTATAATGACTTATCGTTAGTGCTACACTTACACCTTAATCACTAGGGAAGCGAACCTTATTAGTGCATATATTATTATAATATTATTAACACTTCTGATGCACTATTGAAGCGGGGCAATGCCATCAGCATTTCAATTGCGTTATTATACTGAATGCGGAGCGCATTGTATTATCTTTGCGTTCATCTAGCTTACATGCCTTTTTTGTAGAAAGAGGAGTCGAAAGAGAATAGGATAAATTTGATCTTACATCAAAATAGTAACATAATTTTACATAAAATAATTCTATGAATTTTTTTAGGTGGAAATCATCCAATGACATCTCTCGCTCTTTTGTGTCAGACATTTACTGACTAAAAACCCACTCCTATTCCATCGTTGCCTTTCATACCAGGGCCGAGTTAAATCTAAGGGTAAAAGGGCGCTTTATTACTGAGAGTAATATCTTCCAGACAACTTTGAACCTTCATCATCATCATCATCATCATCATCACCGTCTCATCAGCCTTTTTAATGTTCCCACTGTTGGGATTCAAGCCTCCTCTCTAGGAGAGGAAATGGGCCGTAATCCACCACGCGGGCCCAGTGCGTGTTGGTGAATGTCACATGTCATCGAATCAGTGTTGATGAAATAAATTACACAAAGTTATGCGCCTGGCCGGGTTCGAACCCGTGACCTTACAACTCGTAAGTCGGGGCCGTTACCACTCGGTCACCACTGCTCTCTGCGCTTTGAACCTTAAAGAGCTTGATTATAAAAGGCAGTGAGACTAGTGGACACCTACATCTCAGTGTGAGCTAACCTTTACTTTCATTATACAGTCTAAGTATGGTTTACGAGCTCGTACCTATTTCAAAATTGTAAGATCTTTTCTAATATGTACGCCCATAGCTTTCTGATTTAACCTACTAAAATATCAAATAGTCAAGTGACATTTGGCTAAACTCGTTAAAAATCGAAGCCCTATTTTGACATTTGAGAAAACCCTAGAATGTAACTTGGAACGAAACTGAAAGAAACAATAACATAGGGGTCTGGTGTAGTAGTAACTATTTTGGTAGTAGCTACATTACACCGGACAAGCCGCTAGGTAGTCAAAATACAAATGTCAAAACGGGCCTTTGATTTTTTGTCAATTAGTGTTGAGTAGTTACTCAAAGATTTTTAATATGATATGAAAACCTTGGAAAATTGTTATAAGATGACAAGATGGCATGAAGATGACATTAAAAAAAATCTAATTTAATATTTTTTTAAATTGTTAAGCCTAAAGATGTAATAATTTATATTTCTGTATCGTTATTGAATTATTATACACGGCATTGAAAATCATTGTTTAATACTTAGTGCTTTTTGGGTGTTTATGTATCCATATAACCCGTTACACCCTCACACTTTTGGTTATTAATATATGATGTTATGATATATTTTCGTGACTTGTAGGTAATTATTATTAATCTAGATTAACTACTATTATGCAGATTATATACATTATCTATAGATATAGGTACGTGTAATGAAACAGTACAAAGAAGCGATGTTTTCAATGTAGGTAAAGCAAAAACTACGGAACCGATTTTGTTCAATCTGTGTATAAAATACATGTCTGTTCAACATTTAGGATATAACTTGTCACGCTATTTGCTGTGTGCGGTAAGCATTAAGTATTTAAGGTGTTACTCGTAACAATTTAGACGGTCTTGTTAGTATTTCATTAGTGTAAAAACACGAGTTTTGTTCGTACAAATTAAATAAATAAGCTGACTAACAAATGGTAAGTACCATCATTAGCTATAAAACCTTAATTGTGGCACGATGATAAATAGACCACTCTGCTTCCCCTCACTAATAATAATCACTTACTTCGCTCCATTTCTGTGCCAAAATTATATTTCTCATTACAATAAAAAGCTTAAAGGGATTATCTATAAACAGATTTGTATATTTTTCCGCTTTCTGTTTGAGTGTCAATTAAATTCTACAGTACCTATGATAAGTCTTTTTAACGTAAACGAAGCGTGTCCACAGTATATAGTTTTAACTTGTTAAAACCGTTACGGTCCGTTTTTGTCGCAGATTGACAATTTATACACGAAACTTTCCGCAAAATATTCAGTAAGAAAAATGACAGCCAATTTTTTGACAAAGAGACACAATGGAGTACCTTAGAAATGTTGAAATATCAGCAAATAGACGCAAATAAATATTTATTTATAAGTGCTACCGTAATTGTTCCGGTGAAATATTGTGGCCCGTTAAACAGGGATAGGTTTTTGTGAATAGTATGGTATATATGGCATTACGACTAGCGTTGACAGGCCCACTCCGTAGCGTCGACAGGATTGTTCCATTATCGACGGGGGATGAATAATTGAGACCGTCGAGTGAGCTCAGTGGATGCGGCGCTAGCGATAATGTTATAGTATTGTGCTTGACACGTGTTACACATCATTTTTACGCGTTAATTTGGTTTCATGTTTTATGTGGTGGTAATGCGTTTTGGTGAGTGCATGGAGAACTCCGCTTCAGATGGTTACTTATATTTAGATTGACGACTTATAGTTTGTTGATTGAACGATTGATGTGTTATTTTTATAGTTCAACTATTGGTGAGTGCTTATAACTTCAATGAAAGTGGCGGCACTGCGTTAAATATAGCGTCATAACCACACAGTTTAATTTTACTGTTACTGAATAATTCGTGCCAAAACTGTGGCTAACTTCGTCGTAACAATCCGTCCTTAATATAAATTAAACACGGCCAATGTACGGATATAGTTTCGTAGATCCTAGTGTGGGATGGTCGCAACTTCTCAAGCCTCGTTGACACGGGGTCATTCGGAGGGTAAACACGCCGCTTCCAGCCCAATTGCCAACTTACCCATAAGTGGATTGAATTCAGAAGTCGCCCCTTTCATATTTGACCTAACAGCATATGTACATTAAGACTAATTTATTTGAGAGTGATCCCAGATTTAGGGTATCGAATGTCGTGGATTCTGTGGTAAGCGCTTAGTCACATTTTCTTTATTTGAACCTATGAATGTTATCACAATAAATTCTGCTATTACCTAATGTTATAAATATTATATGTTTGGTTTTTTTTCGGATTCAAGGTTCGAACTTCGAACCACAGATATGCTTTGCTTTGGATTAGGACTTTTGATCCCCTTAGTTAGAACTTTAGTGCGTTCTTTGAAATAACTTTTGGTTTTGCCACGCTGACAAAATTAAATTTAAGAATAATTGCATAATTTAATTAAATATCTAGGATCACCGACAGCTGTATCTTAACTTTGACACGTTTTTAATTATAAAAATTAATATAAGTAAATCAGTCACCATCTGGGCCTTATTTTATACATATCATATGCGACTTATTCCAAAATTAACAACATTTTACGACTGGTTACTTTTGCTCCTTGAGCAAAATATGAGACGATATTTTCATTTTGTCATGCGATTTGAATATGATATTTTTAGTAACTCTAAAGGTACTACACTCACACGTGTGCCACATAGGCGGATCTGTAGGCGTCGGTCTCGTACATTTTAAATGGAAACTAGACTTGTAGAGCTACACTTGATCCAGTACGCCACGTGACGTCTTTCTGTCTTTCTATGTACAAATCAGGCGTTTCTCATAAAATTGACATATTAGGAATAACTTTTGTTGCTTTACACTCGTTAGTTGTTACGTTCTAGTAACTTATTCCATCATCTTCGCTACCTAACTGTTCAGTGATAGAATTATCCAAATTGGATCAATGACTCTATCATGACATTTTAAAACCATCACAATAGTGCGAGAAAGGGTCGTGAGAGAGAGTCTCACTCTCTCTCTTATGATGATTTTGACACGTTATGGTAGGTAGAGCAGTAATGGTCGAGTGGTAACGACCCCTACTTACGAGTTGTACGTCGCGGGTTCAAACCCAGATAAGCGCATTACTTTGTGTAATTTATTTCATCACTACTGCTCTCAAAACGGTGAAGGAAAACATCGTGAGGAAACCGGCATGACCTAGAACCAAAAATTCGAAGAGACGTGGTATCCACCAACTGGGCACTGGGCCTGCGTGGTGGATTACGGCCCATTCCCTCTTTTAACAAGGAGGCCTGAGTCCCAGCAGTGGGAACATTATAAGGCCGACTAAGCTGAGCTAATGGTGGGCTCTGTCCAGAGTTGCGGGAATGTGCAAAAGACTTCCGTAACCCTAAAATGCAAAGGGTAACTGAACGAACAAAGGTGGGTTTTAATCAGTAAAATTCTGACACAACCTCTCGCTTCACCCAGAGCAGGAAATGTTATTTGAGGATTTCCCAAATAAACACAAAAACAAAAATTATCCCTGTGCTTATAAATAATTATTATCTATATATATATATATCCTAAACCTCTTTATTTATTAGATTTGTCGTAGGCGTTCAATGCCCACGAAGTCAAAGTAATAGTACCTACTACGGTATCATTACCGAGATATCAGGTTCTTTGAGCGTAGGAAGTAGTATAACCTATTAGTATACTCTAGTATCTACTCAATGAATCCGTATTCGCTGCACTAATAAGCACTTACGTAGCATTTGTCGGGTAGCAGGTGGAAGTGCGCATTCATTAAGAATATCTAAACGTTTGGCGAATAATTTGCATCCGTGTAAAGCTGGAGCGAATCACTAGTTACAAATAAAAATTAAACGATTTTTTTTGCTTTTTTTTAGATTTTTTTATTAAAGTCTTAGCCCGCGCCTACGGTGGCTGGAAATCGGGATTGGAATCCCAGCGGCGGCAAGAGCGCCTTTACCTGATGCGGTCGGCCTCCTCCTTTGCGATCATTACTGCTTCGCAGAAGTCGACGACTGCCTGCCAATCCTCCTCGCTCCGGACCATGGCCCCAACTAAGGCCCGGCGCGAGAGGTCTCCGTCGCCGATCGCCCCCACGAGGGCACGGCGATGCTCCGCCCAAGCAGGGCACACCGCGACTGTGTGCTCCACCATGTTCTCGGGGCGTTCCGCACAGTGGCGACACCCGGGCTTATGCTTGGCGGATCAGCTATTTTATAATAATATTATAAAGAGAAAAGATTTGTATTTGTTTTTTTGTAATGAATAAACTCTAACTTTTTAAAAATTCTTCCAACCGTAGAATGCTGATTTATCTTATAGGTATATATCCTACTCCTAAGCGGGCAAAGCTGCTGGCAGAAGCTAATTGGTAATATTATGACTCCAAGAACGGTCAAGGACTCGACGCTTTGAGAGGCACATGTCCTTCAGTGGACGTCAGTCAGTCTTTCTGCTGAAATAATGAAGAACCAAGATCGCCGACATAGTACGAAGAATCGCCAAACTTGAGTGGCAATGAGCAGAGCACATTGGTCGCAGAACAGATGGCCATTGGGGCCGAAAGGTTCTGGAATGGCGACCACGTACCAGAAGACGTAGCGTTAGAAGGCCTCCTTAAAGGTGGACCGATGACCTAATGAGGATTGCGGGAATCCGATGGATGAGAGACGTACAGGACCGTTCATTATGGCATAAGCCTCCCCCTAGTGTCTAGGGGGAGGCCTATGTCCAACAGTGTACGTCTTTCGGCTGAAATGATGATGATAAATGATGACTCCCGTACAAAATGGCAACTAATACAATCTCTTGTAAGTAAAGAAAGGGTGATGGTGTAAAGGGTTAACCTATCGTTACACGTACCACTAAGAATCTGCAATTTTATTAAGGTGTTATCGTTGTATAGTCTCAATTTTTTTTTTTTTTTTACATCTAAATTCGGTGCTATGACCGCAGCAGGCAAGTTATTCTAGTCTCTCCCTTTGATATACGTTTAAACGACGAAGCGAAACGCTTTGTCTGGTCCGTAGTCCGTAGAAGTTTCAAAAGAATCATGGCGAAGTCCCGAATAAAATTTTGCTGGCATATTTTTTTAGCGTCTTGTAAAGAAAAATAAAAAAAAATATATACAGATTTTTCTAAACAAATTGGTCTTTGACATTACTAGTAATATACCAAGTAATAAAAATATTTCAGTTTAAAGTTGGTGAGATTACGTACATTATGTCAACATAGGTAATTTCTACGGACAAGATATCATGTCAAATGTTATGTTTTCTTTTTCTCTATGTCATTAAGCTGGATGACTGTTGAAATGTCTAATGCCATATTTTTTCTGGTGACGTGATTCTCGATATTGTATTTATTGTTGTGACAACATCATATATTGTGTCATTTTAGCCACTATAATTCTAAGCATAAACAGTTATTTTTATTTTTATGTTTATTATTTAATGCGGAAATGTATTTCCGAAGTATTTATTATCAATTATAACGACTTTTTTATTCAGCCATAATCTTGATTAGATAAAACAAAGTCAATTATTTCTATGGTAAAATAAACCAGGAAGTACTTATATAAGCAGACATTTAATAATTTCATCAACAATTTCCTCGTCGTTTTTCTTTGATTTTATTTGATTTCTTCACAGGATAATTTAGACTTTTGTTTGTATTTGTTTATGTAATCGAGCTTAACGTGAGCCACAACTGAAAATCAGCGTCAGGTGGTAGCCTTGTGTTACCATCTGGTGTTACGCTAAGCTTAGGCTCTTATAAAATTATTTATTGTAATTTTTATTTTGTTTAATTTTAAGGTGTTTCTGTTTTTATTAATGCCAATATAATCAGTTTCCCTCTTTTTTTTTCTATCGATCCATCTAATTAGCCCATTATATCTCAGAATCGTCTTCCATAGCCTCCTTCTCCCTTTTTTACACACCTCTGTCTTCAATATAGCGACGGACTGAGGCGACAGTGAAGAGATGAGCTTGACTCTTACCGGAGGGACTGGCCACTAAGGGTGAGTTGTACCATTTAACTATAACGATAACCAAACCATAACCAGCCGTGAATCGGCCGCCTATTGGTCAATTCGACGATTTGACAACTGTTAACAGCTTTGTTATCGTTATAGTTAAATGGTGCAACTCACCCTAAGAATGTTATGATTATGTGGGTATATAGTAGTGTAACCCCATGTTACGTCCAGGCAATCGCTTTCCGCAAGTTGCCTGGAAGAGATTGCAGAATATGATAAGGCCGCCAATTGTAGCTTGATTTAAGTTTTTAAGGCTCAAATTGTAAATACTATTTATTATATTGGTGTACAATAAAGTATATGTTATCTCGCGTCTTGGTGATGGTTACGTACCATCACCCAAAAATTATTCCTTTCTTACACGATTCCAATTCGCACTTGACCGGTTTTTCATAACATTATTCAACACGTCCATTTAAACTGTTGATGAGCGGTAAAAACCCCTTTTTAATCCTTTTTAAATGAAAAGCTGCGAGCGTAAATGTTTGCTTTTCTGTTTGAAGAATTAACTAGCCTTTTTTTTTGAAGTAGGAAATCGTTAAATAACATCTCCCACTCTACGTTGAGCGAGAGAACGAGTATGGGAGAGACAGTGGCGTAACGTGGACTAATTTAGACGTGGGCGAAAGCACAACAGCGAGACTTTTTTTTCCATAAATTCAAAAACAAGACAGCGACTTTCACAAACCAGTGTTCGACCACATTGTCGTTTACCATCAGGTAAAATAGTGAAGAAACGCGAGTCTAATAACTAATATAATAAAGAGGTAAAGTTTTTTTTTGTTTATAGGAGGTAATCTCTGGCAGTACTAGTCCGATTTTTTTTTATCGATAGAAAGCTGCTGTATTCCTCAGTGACATAGACTATAATTTTATGTACGCAGGCGAAGTTGCGATCAAAAGCTAGTTTTCAATAATAGGCTTGTTTTTATATTATAAATTATGTGCTGCTAGACTGCACAGGTGTCACATAAATATACACGAACCTCAGGATTCCCAAACTCCCTTATTGAAGCCCTGAAAAGTCAGAAAGGCCTAGTCAGTTTTTATAGAGAGGTGAGCTGGTTAGAATAAGTCCACCAAAGATTATGGCCGCTCTAAGACCCACGTGCGGAAACCACACTCAGACATAACATAATAGGTTACAGTCAAATGGGGTGAGCAGAAACAAAACTTCAAAGTGTATTTTCAAAATGTTTAAATATTTTCTGCAGCATTTCATTATATCAATATTAATGAATTGTTATTCTAAAAAGTCGATGCTTTATTAGAAACCGATAATATGGTACCAAAGTGAAAAACAAAAAAACAAATTTTGGTTTCTATTCACCCCTGCGTTTCTGTTCACCCCGTTTAACGGTATCCAACACTAACATTTTTTCTATTTTACTCAAAGTAGTACTAATTTAGATTAGCGCGTCCTTACAAATAATCTCTTCAGCTTTATAGGTAATATTAGTATAGATGTCAGATGATAGCCGGCTAAAGTAAACATCAGAATGGTTGCCAAAAGGGAAAAAACAGCGCCATTGAAAACCCTGGCAGAGATGGCGAGACAAACTAGACAATACCATGAGGGATTGGATTACAAAAGCAAATAGCCGTGGGAAGTGAAGAGTGCTGGGAAGTCTTTCCCCAGCTATGGGACAGTTGAGTCGATAAATATTTAAAAAATATGGATCCTCTACGGCTATCCATCACCATCTCTAGATTCATCATCATCATTTTAGCCCTGTCGTCACAATGAACGATCCGGTGCGTGTCGCATTCATTGGATTCACGCAATTTTTACCAGGTCATCGGTCCACTTTGTAGAAGGCCTTCCAGCACTGTGGTGCGCGGTCGCCACCCAGTAACTTTCGGCCCCAATGGCCATCTGTTCTGCTAGCAATGTGTCCTGCCCATTGCCACTTAAGTTTGGCGATTCTTCGAGCTATGTCGGCAATTTTAGTTCTCT
This sequence comes from Mythimna albipuncta, assembly GCA_929112965.1. Classification (NCBI taxonomy): domain Eukaryota; kingdom Metazoa; phylum Arthropoda; class Insecta; order Lepidoptera; family Noctuidae; genus Mythimna; species Mythimna albipuncta. Next base: position 11,013,807 of record OV815969.1, on the reverse strand, counting down.
TACGGATATCTTCATTTCTGTTTAGATCACGCAAGGAAACACCAAGCACAGCCCTTTCCTTTGCCTTTTGGATGACTTTAAGTCTTCTGATGAGGCCCATTGTGAGCGACTACGTTTCGGAGCCATGTCATCACTGGCAACACGCGCTGGTAGCCTTTTGTCTATAGATTGCTTTAAACCGATGCTCGCCTAAAATGCGTTGATTAATTAGAGAAAATAAATCAAATAAAAATGTTTAAGTAGTGAGCATTATAAGCAAAGAAAACGAAGATAATGTAAAGATACGCTGGGCTATTACAGAGAACTGATTTATGAAAAAAGTTTCACAACCTTAAAACCAATTTAGAAAAAGTTTTTTGCATTACGTTACGCTAGAAAACGAGCAATTTGAGTTTCTGTAATTTTATTTAATAAAAATAATGAAAATCCAGATGACCCATTTCTTTTAAAGCTTACAAGTCTAGAACTGTTTTTAAATCAAAAGTTACATGTTTTAGTTTTTTTCAAGTAGAGCTTTCACAAGTAGATAAGAATTGAGTTGTTGGTATTACGTTCGTTCCGTTTCCAGAAACTTTTATATTTGTTTTTTAAGGCTTGTTTTTATATATTTTTTGCACGTAATTTCGCGTAGACCTTTCGCGTTTGACCGCCTTTTTTATGTTTAAAATTTCAAGCCTCCGACTCGTCACTCTGAATCGCGTCAATTCAATAAAAGGAATGTTCCGCGGAATAACAATTATTATTACGTTCTGGAGTTGTATTCACTTCGTTTTCAATCTTTGTTTCGTAATTTGCTTTTGAAAAAGAAACGTCAAGCAGAAGAGGATCAAGGTTTTTGAGTTTTATGTTATTAAACTTGTAATAACAAAAATAGATTTCCAAGTTACTGAGCGAAAAAAATTTGATTAGGGTCAATTTATTTTCTGAACAAACCGACGGTTTTTGAAAGACCTCTCAACGTTTTTTTTTTCTTAAGTATTTCAAAGGAAAAACTTTTAAAGTTTAAAGGTTTTGCTGATTTCAAAGATATTTCTCATAGGTTACAGTGTAAGTTAGATACTAAGAAAGAGAAAATATTTATTTAGCGGCTGTCACCAGGATCACACAGGATAAATAAAGTAATACCCCCTTTTTCCGTCGGGGTTTGAAAAATGACAGTCAATTTAAAAAAAAACAACATTGTGTGTGTCTCATGACTGCGCCAAAAAGGTTTATTTCAGCAATGTTGCCAAACAGAAAAATATTGCCTAACGCTGGCCTTCCATGATGAGTGACGGAGTATAAAGTTTCAAATGTTAAAATTGAGTTATTTGTTACATGTCTAGTTATTTGTTTTATTTAATACTATCACAAATATCTACTCGTAAATAAGCGTATAAAACGATGTATGGAATTCGGGTGAACAACATAAGTACCTGTCATATAATTTTAAACAAAATAAATCATATTTTTCAAAGGAGTAAAGTTTCTTGCCAATTCTTCTGTAAACCAATAAAATGTAAAAACAACCAATTGGAACCATACCCTAGTTTCTAACGCTTTACGAGTGCCCATGTAGGCCTATGTCAAATAAAATATTTTGAATTGAATTGACGCCTTTGCGGTTGAAGACGAAAGCCATATAGCTATGGGCTTATGGCATTCCTAGCCTACCAATGAAACCAACCTACTTATAATTTATTTGTGCATATACTAAAAATAACAACGCAACGATATATTATGATTATTTGTGTTTTACAATAACCTTAACTACTATAAATAAATCGTGGTTATCTTACTTTGTTATCGCAAGCTTATGAATATATTATTACGAAGCAATCTACGTTTTTATGATCATTTTGTCCAATTCGAATACAGAAACAAAGAAATAAACAGATACTGCATAATTTTTCCGCAATTGCTCCACTTTCAGCGAAAATGTCCATTCCACGTTATCGCAAGTGAAAAACCAACCGTCTGCTTATTTGTTTAAAAGCTTTTAGGGCTTAAACGTTGCATACGAATTATTTGAGAGTGCACACATGTGCCTATGTGTGCTTAGTCAACATCGTTTGAGTAAATGTTCCTATTAGGGAGGCAAAAAGCAAGCTTCGCGCGATCTACGATAACTAGTGACGTGGGGCATTAGTCAACGCATTTACATCGATAAAAAACCATCGATAGAGTCACGTTCCTCGGAAGATGTCCACGGATATCCGGCCATGCGTCACCGTCACTGCCCCCGGTACATTTTATTTGTGATCCGTCCCCCTTGTTAACCGAATTACTCGTATGTTATGGCAACAGCGTCTTGCGACCCTCCGAACAGATCTACTTGAAGGAGCTTAGCAATCGCGGATACTCGAAAAGGGACGATTTAGTTGTATTTTTATGATTGCTTAGAAATCGATAGTCAGGGTCACATGTAAGTCTTTGAGATAAGGGTCGTTCAAACATGTAATTCTTTGAGCCTATTACTTTATTTCCAAGCAATGTTTCCACGTCATAAATTGTTGATGAAATTTTTATGTTACTTGGCAAAATAAAATTTCATTTTGTCAAGCCATATAAAATTCACATTTTGCAATACATTGATGCACTATGGAAGTTTTTCAATAATCCATTTTAAAGAGTAGTTTTTCGCGGAACAATTTATGTTTGATTGTTCAGCTTTTGTACATAAGTCTAATTTAGGTTACAATGAATAATAAATCGTTTTTATTACGTATCAACGCTAATAACAACCGTCGATCAGTAATAAATGCTCCTGGTGGCCTAAATTAATAAATAATTTACACTTTTATTGAAACAATGGCTATTTAATTAATTGTCTAGTTGTTTAGGGCGTTAATGATGTTAATAACATAGTATTGACATATGCATGGCCTGTATTGAAATTATTAGTTTTAATTTGTCAATTATAAGTTTAAATTTAAACAACCTTGGTAGCGATTACTACGTGACCGACTATAATTATCACTAATGATTTTTTTATTCAAGGTTTTACCAATTACATAGTTGCTGTAGGAGTGAGTGTGGCACAAAAAGTCAGACAGAAAATACGTATCATAAAATAAATAATAAAAAAAACAGCGTTATCTAATGGAACTGTGAGCCACTTACTCTATCTGAGAAACATTGCATTCCAACACCAGATTGGCAAGAAACAACACAAACAGGAAAATACTTACGATATTATTCACATTCTTTATGTTACTTTACGAAAAAAGAAGGAAATATTTTACTTTATTAACGATCACATTTTTTATTGTTCGTAAGAAAGTAAACTTTATAATTTAAAGGAAAATCCAACCCAGTGTAAACGGAAGTGAAATATTTATGCAATCGGCATAAAAAAAATCTTATACTACACTTTTTTGATACCAGCATTGTTTTCAGAGCTAATCTCAATCTGTGTTATTTTATTTTAAATCCTAACATTACTTTTTAGCGCTCCAAACTTTTACAAAGAATCGGAGACACTTTAGTAAACCATCAATCCCGTATTTCCGGGACAGTCAAATAAAATTCGTATTTCACAAAAAACTTTTGACAAGTTGCCGGCGAACTCAATAAAAATGCTAATTGCACTATAAACTCACCTGTAGTGGTGCAGCAGCCAGTCAATAACTCTATCCATATAACACAATATAAATGTATAAAAGGAGTCATTTTGTCCGAGTCACATTAGATGATTGTTCTTTTTTTATAGTGTTATGGTTCACCTGTGTTGGGATCGTACGCGCGTCGGGAGCAGTGGGGCGGGCGGGGAACGTCCCATCGCTGGGCGGGCTACGGAGGCACTGCCGCGGGGCGCCACTCCGCCGCGCTAACTACCCCAACCGGATAAACAAGGGCGAGAAAACCGGGAACAGGCAGACAAGCCGTCTCGCTAGCCTTTATCGCCGCGACTGAGTAACAGCATAATAAAATAAGACAAAAGACGAATAACCAAAGAACGAGCCGAGCGAGAATTTCAGCACGATGTGAATCATCAAATTAAATCGGTAACAGATTAACTTGGAGTTCTATCTGCGGCAACAATTTTGTTATAAGAAAACATTGTCCGCTGTCTAACTTTGAACCGTGGTCGTTAAAACAATTGGAGGAATTAAAACCGTTTAATATAAATAACAACGCGATGTTTGTTATTGTGGTTAATTATTGTGACTTCATAACAATTTTAGACGATAATGGGAGCAGCTGGTGTTGTTTTTCACAGATTATCTGTATTTACATATAAAAGGAAAACTTCTGACTCTCTCATGGACTCATCAACTTTTGGGCAGGGCGTTGATGAGTTGGACCTTGGACCTGAACACTGTCAAAGTCTAACACTATCTCCCGCTCCGCCCAAGGGCGAGGGATGTCATCTGGTTGATGACATCCCTTCCAATATTGGTTACCCACCGAAAAAACAAAAAAAACACTGAAGAACAATCTTTTTTTATGATGTATGCAAAGACTAAGAAAGGATTTTCCAAAATTCACTCTCTAGTCAGATGAAACGGGTGTCCATAGTTTGTATGAAGAAATCTACTTTCACGTGGGCGAAGCCGCTGGCAGAAGCTTGTTTGGTATAAAATTAATAATAATAATATTCCACAATTTTTACACAACGCCATCTAGTCCCAAACTAATCAGAGCTTGTGGTGTGAGTACTAGACAACTGATAAACATACTTCTGTATTTATAATTAAGGTGGATATAAACAAAACTTTGGTTCGGTTTTTCACTTTGATACCATAATATCGGCTTCTAACAAAGCATCGACTTATGAAAATAATTATATTCATTAATAAATTGATATATTTAGCTATATCAATTTATTCTGCAAAAAATATTCAAATATCGTGAAAATACCCTTTGAAGTTTTGTTTCTATTTACCCCTAAGTTTCTATTCATCCCATTTTAATGTACACACATAATAAAGATAAATTAAATTATATAACAAACACTACAGGATTTTGAATTTTCTTTTTGTTACTCCTTATTACATCAGCTACATGCCAAAAAAAGTCCCGTTAAATTGGGCCAGCCATTTCAGAGATTAGCCCGGACAAACAGACAGACAGACAAAATTTGTAAAAAAATGTTATTTTGGTGTATGTACCGTATTTATATAGTAAATATATGTAGTAAAAAACAGTTATTTCAATATTACAAACAGACACTCCAATTTTATTTATATGTATAGATATCGGTTTCTAATAGGAGTTCCATTATATGTGAAGATTCTAAATTTCACAAACTGCACATAGGTTCAGCTTGTACGACCCAGAACATTCCACCACAAGCAGTACAATAAAAACCCTGGAGCCATAATCACGCATTACTGAACATTTGAATCAGCCAGCGTCCCGTATAATATGACAATAACGGGCATGTGAGGGCAGAATGTGCAGTGTTATTGCCGCATCATGCTCTAGAGTAGTGTCCCGACACTGCCGACACTCCCGAGATCCCAGACACTCCAGCCACGAGACCACTGCATCGCAATAATGTTGTTCTTAAGTGTAACTGGCCCTTGTTTTGTGCCGCGAGTTGTCCCCGACTATGAAAATATCAAGAGGGGTTATCAAGACAGACAGAGTTATACAATATTTTCTTATGGATGATAAAATTATTCCGCACACTAACTATATATCTTTGCGAAGTAAAGTTTGCGTTTGTCTGTTTATCCGCTAGTTCCTTCTAAACCATGCAATGAATTCTGAAGCGGTGTTCATTAAAAAAATTGGAATATATGAAAAAGTATTTTGTATAATTTAATTTGCACCAGTGCAAATCCGAGGTTTTTCTAATCACGTACGCGATTATTAGTGACCCACTAGTATAATTATAAGTGCGAGTGTGAGTTTGTTTATCATCATGAAATTACACGTCACATACACGTCACCAGCGGTACAGAAAACTCTGTCGAAGACGCCCCGGACGTCGAGATTCCTGGTCACCGTAGGCGGGTTTGCAGACGGCGACCAAGTTGTAGCTCTCCATCTGTTAATGACCAAGCCTAGGATGACGGCGCGTTGTGTTTCACGCGAGCCATAAAGAGATGTTGCTAGATTGACAGGGCTCGTTTAGGCTGATGCTAACTAGGGCAGCAGAATTGTTCAAAAGAGTAATCGTGGCCTTCGCAAAGGATAACAGAAGGAAAACAGGATACACTTGAGACACTCGCTCTTGCTCTACCTAGAGCGAGAGGAGTGATTTGATGTTCTTACAGGTGAAAACATCAAGGGTACATATTAAGATCTAAGGAAAAGACATACCTATCATCCAGAAAGAGTATTGTTCCCCAATCATTTTCGTTAACGCGAGCGAACCAACGGGTAATAGCTTGTTTTTATATAATGTTATCTCTATTGATGTGACCTCAAATTATCTGTAGACTAGTTTACGGTATGTTAATATTATGCGGAATGGAAACATGAAGTTAAATTATATTTTAACCTTTCCATTGTGGTAATTAGAGACACAATAGAAAGACAATGGTTGCGCGAACGCCGACGTTCACTTGGGGTTTAATGAACTAAGATCGTTATTGAAATTATAAAAACTTGGATTTTATGAAAAAATGGTATTAGTTTGTTAGGCTTTGTATTAGCTTTTTCTCTGATTTAAAAAAAAAAAACATGCGATAAAACATTACATTGGGTCGAGCTTAGTAATACTGAAACTACATAAAATATGGGACCATTTAGTCACTTGAATGAATGTTGGGCAATATCGTTACGTAAAATCAGGCATTTTTCTTACCAAAACTGGAACGTGAGCCAAATGTTGTGCAAAAACTAAAAATGGGGCTAATTGCTTAATTAGAAACAAAGTTCTAGTTTCAGGAAATCAACTCCGAATATTGGCCAGGGAATGCAGATACTCTAAAGTTGGTACGGTCCGCTCATATGGGCCCAAATAGAGAAGCCGCAAGTTGACTGCTGGTTTTGGTCGCAAAATACCAGCAAAAAGAGCACACCCTATATTGACACGCTTTGACGTAGAAGTTGGATGGTGGAATAAAAACTGTAGTTCGCTATTCTGCCCTGACCTCGTATAGGTAAATACCGACTACTTTAAAACTGAGTGCAAAAATAAAACCACTTTTGTTGGAAAGCGTTTGGAATAAGTGCTCTGTTATGTCCATATTACGTGTATCTGTAACAGAGATTAAAATCTCTTTCAGAGGTTCGATTCCTATTCTCGAAGTTCGGAAGTTCCGATTTTAACCGAAACTTATATCAAAGATCCAAAAAGTTTATGCTTGTCTCGCGGTAATCTGCCTCGATTAGGCATGGTGCAAACGAGTGTCTTGTGTCAGATACAAGCTACCGATGAATATTTGATTCCTGTAGAACCAGTATGAAATCATCTACTCCCTGGCCATACGTAAACATTTTTTTTGTCCAGTTTCTTCCACTTAACTCATGACGACCAAAAGTGTTCGGTGTTGGTAACTGAAAACTAAGTGTCTTCACTTGCGCAGCGCCTTACTCTTTCCCTGTCTTGTTGTTTTGTATCTGAAATATATTAATATATATTCCACAACTATCATACAACGCCGTCAAGTCCCAAGCTAAGCAGAGCTTGTGTTATGGGTACTAGACAACTGTTAACATACTTATATATTTCTAAATACATATTATAGATAAATTACACCCATTACCTCAATATGGTGAGGTCATTTCTTTTTACTTATCCGAGCCTTTTATTTGTTTTAATACTGTTTCATTTGACGCTTCTACCTTCACCTCCGATTTCGATTCCGATTCTAACAAACCAAACTTAGAAACTCCGCTTCCGATTTCCGTTCCGATATAACCATGTCCTTAATAACCCTAATATGTACATACGTAAATTGGTTATAGGTACGGTGGCTGCGTATCTACTGCGTTCGTCCAACAAACGTCAATCATACTTCGCTTGCTTTGAGTCCTGCCAGCGACTGCTGACGCTCTATCAACTGACAGATGATTATTCAAACTTGTATGCTTAAGTAGACCTGGCTATTTAGACTGTGGTCAAGGATCTACGAACTAAAGAGATTTATGTATATAAACAGTACTACAAAATATGATCAGTGAAGTACCTAAAAGTCCTATAGAATTTTCGCTATTTAAATTCTGTTCGTTGTGTCTAGACATGTTTTTTCTACATTGTGTCTCTGTGCCATAAAAACATGATGTTTTTTTTGTCTTTCTTTGTTAGTAATTTTAAATATGACACCCATAAGATGTTATATAAGTGTTTTAATTAACACAGGCTCTGTTTAACTTGAGACTAAAATATTAAATTATATTACTGTATAAAATGGCCAGTCAATTTAAAATGTTTGGCAAAAGGTGTATATATAGTATTATGTACAATAATTTGCTTAGTTTCAAAGCCACAAAGTATATTACATTTCCTGCATTAATAAAGAAAATAATTAGATAACCTTCGAAATAGTAAACGAGTGTAATCTTCGAAGTGAAACAATTCAATTTTTAGCAAAATCAAAAGTCAGTAAACTCTCTAGATCAGAACGTTCTTGATAAAGTTCAAACACTTCAAAAGCATTCATATGACAGGTACATTATTTGATCTGTTTCAGTTATTAATTAATAACAGATCTCTCAGAAATTTGAAATATCTACGAACATAATGAAGGCGGTTACTCATTATCAATAAAACTAATAACTGTTTTAATTGACTGATGGTTAATTATAAGATATTAATTGTAACTTATATACTATGAAGGATTTACTAATTAGTTTAATAGCTGGAAGGTTCTATTAATATGAGCCGACGATCCGATGATGACGAAATAATATTTATTTTGCAAATACATCTACACTGGCTGGACTGGCCTGTTGGTCTAGTGATTAGTAGCCCTGACTGCTATGCCGAAGGTCGTGGGTTCGATTCCCACCCAGGACAAATGTTTGTGTGATGAGCACAATCATTTGTTCTGTGTCTGGGTGTAATTTATCTATAATATGTATGTATTTAGAAATATATAAGTATGTTTATCAGTTGTCTAGTACTCATAACACATGCTCTGCTTAGCTTGAGACTAGACGGCGTTGTGTGCTAATTGTGGACTATTATTATTATTTTTTATTTATTTCGTTATCTCAGAACCCTGAGGTCCTGGACCTTCGGAAGGCATACGAGGAGCCGAAACCAACTATTATTATTATTATATAATAAAGAGGTACAGTTTGTTTTTTATTTTTATGTTTGTAGGAGGTAATTTTTAAAGTACTGGTCCGATTGCTAAAATGTTTTCACCGACAGAAAGCTGCTTTATTCCTGAGTGACATAGGCTATATTTCATGTACGTGGGCGAAGCCGTGGGCAAAAGCTAGTTCATTATATATCTAATCTAATCAGCCTATTATGTCCCACTGGTGGGCGAAGGTCTCCCTCACCCTTATCCACACACGCGTAAAGTGATAGACGCGTGGCCTGAACGCTTAAAGACTGTGTTAAGGCTAAGGGTGGACATATTGAGAAAAATACGATTCTTGTTTAGATTCTCTATTAAATTACAAAATTATTCTAAAAACATTCGTTTTTAAGAAGTTATGATTATTTTATTTGTAACAAAAATAGCTATAACAAATTCCAATATTTCTACATTATGCCTACTTAATATTATTTCTTGGCATTAAGTCGCTGTTACAGAATTAAAATAAAAAACTTTGTTTTCTGAAATTATTTTAGCATAAAATATTTGGTATTTCTGAAAATTTGTTTGTGAAATATCTCTAAAAATTAATTTCGATATAATAAAAGTAAAAGCTAATAAAAATCTTTGATCTATTGAATATTAAATTTATTAATTTGACCTTTGAATATTTTTACCGTATTACTAGTCATCGAATGTTGGTAAAAATAATAATTATATTGAATCGAATCTCATTACATTGAGATTCGATTCAATATACTTAATTATTATTTTAACTTGGTTATTTTAATTTTATAATAATCGCAGTACTTATGAAACGGTAAACATTACTCTACATGCATGTCTTAAAAGAGGTGAATGGTCATAACTATGAAAAAAGTTTAATAACAATCGATACTAATATAATAAAGAGGTAGGTAGTTTGTTTTTAAGCTATTGCATAGCTTCTATCGCGGGCCTTGAGCGTGGAGACCGAATCCAGAAATTCCGTAACGAAAATAACCTAACACCCCCCACTCATTTGTTTTTTGAGCGTGGTGACTGATAAGAAAATAAATGAGTGAACAATCAATCAAAATTCAATTCAATGTGCGAAATTGTAACTTCAAAAAATATAAAAAAAAAACAAAGGAAAAAAATACTGCATAAATAAAATAAATAAATAATTATAATTGCATAAGTTGATAAAAATGCTATAGATACAACAGGTTTACCGCGGCAGTCCCCGAGTGCCACACGTCTTTTTTTTTTGTTTGTAGGAGGTACTCTATGGAAGTAGTGGTCCATTTGTGATTGTTTTTTTACCGATAGAAAGCTGCTAATAAAGCAGCTTTCTATCGGTAAAAAAGTGACATAGGCTTTTTTTATGTATGCGGGCAAAGCCGCGGGCAATAACTAAAAGAAGACACTAAAATAGACTTTGCATTATAAAAAAAAAACTTTTTTTTCCAAAATAATAACAGTACACTATCTCATCTACACTTTTACACTAATATAATAAATAGGTGAAATTTTTTTTTGTTTTTTTGTTTGTAGGAGATTAATCTCTGGAAATACTGGTCCGATTGCAAAAATTTCACCAATAGAAACTTGCTTTATTCCTGAGCGACATTGGCTATATTTTGTGTATGCGTGCGACACCGCGGGCAAAAGCTAGTATACAATAAAATAGCCCTAAGCACTATAAATCACAGTCTCAGAATTATCACAGTAAATAAAAATAATCGTTGTTAGTAACTATTTATTTTTCCAAAGGCTTACAAAACTGATTAAGGGGCCGGCGACGGATGAATTTCCATATAAACGTAATACCACGCTTATTTGCAGTTGGAGCATATTTCCAACATGTTATGATGATATTCGGTAATAGACAATATTTATCTAGGTTCCTACGTCGAGAATATTAGAAATATTGTTATTTTTAATACAGGAAAAGCGAAATGGCATGTTTTGCCATTTACGCTTTAAAAAAGTGCGAAATACAATTCGCTTAAATTTCATTTTTTTTTTCAAAAAAGAAAGAGAGTGAAAGGAAGAGAGTGTGGTACAGACAAGAAATGGTTTTTACTGATTGTACTTTGGACAAATCTCGTAGACCGTAGACTCGGTGGGAAATGAAGAACAATAGAATCGTGAACCTTAGGGAACAACCCCTTCTTTAGGGTTTCGTACCTAAACGGTTAAACAGGACCCTGCTAAGACTCCACTGTCTGTCTGTCTCGAGGCTGTATCTCATGAACCGCGATAGCAAGACAGATGAAATCTTTACAGATGATATATCCGTTGCCGCTAAAACAAAAAATATCCGTACTAAAAATAGAATAAAATAAATTGCAAAAAAAAATGTTGTAGATAAAGTTTTACGGAACTCGTCGTGCGCTAGTCCGACTCGCACTTGGCCAGGTTTTTTCCATGAAACCTAACAGGGACTACACTTTAGATTATGTCACGGCCTTAAGTTTGTATAAAATCAGTAAACTTAAATAAACATTTTTCAGAAGATAATACAGCTAAATAATAAATAAGTCGATAGGTCTTGACTAGGTAAAATTATTGTTTAAGGAACTCCACCTCACCCCACCTTAGAGGTGGTATGATATTACATGGATAAGAAAATATTACCCTCCTTATAATGTCACGGTAAGAAAAAGAGGATACGCTGTGGAATATATTTGAAAATGTTTTTTAAGGATTATGTATCTTATACCTTTATCAAAATGTGGACGTTTTTGGACAACATTTTGTTAATGGTGATGACACTTCGAATCTATATCTGCATAAATATATAGTAGCTTTTTCCCGCGACTTCGTCCACGTACATGAAATATAGCCTATGTCACTCAGGAATAAAGCAGCTTTCTATCGCTGAAAAAAATTTAGCAATCGGACTAGTACTTTCAGAGATTACCACCTACAAACAAAAAAACAAATACCTTTATATTATTGTAGATAAAATCTAGAAATATACTGGCAATAAGTACTGAACATAAAAATAAAGTTATAAAAGTCTATTAGTTGGATAATATCTCGGTTCCAACACAGTTTTTTTGCCACTGGTGTCGACATTTCCAATCGGACGTTATATCGGCAACTAGCAACAGATTGAAACGATGCCTAATAGCTGAAAGTAGGTTAGTCAGGAAACCGATATTCATTGTACTGAAATTGAATCACCAAGCTATGACCACTTACCTATAGGTTTATGTACTTAAGTGGTCTCCGCAACAATGGTCGTAGGAGACGACTAAGGGACTAGTAGATGGACGTATGTTATATCGATAGACGTATGCCAATATAATGGTTTAGCTGAACGGTTGTATTGTGAATATAGTAATCTGTAGAATTCTCTTTGTATGTCAAATTATTGTTCTTTTATAAGCTTTTCCAGCGACTTCAGTTTATTTATTTAAACTTTATGTACAGTAGTGGTACATAGGCCGATTTAAAATTAATAATAATTTATTTTTCAGATAATACAAATCCAATGTGGCAATCCATTATTGTTATTAGAGACATGCACAACTTAATGCTATACATTCATTCATATTATTTTTTTTTTTTTTTCATTTTTGCATTCTCTACTTGTCAACCTTTGGGTACTATTTTTTGTTTGGTGGGTAAAAATCATCCAAATGACATCCCCTACCCTTAGGCAGAGCGGGAGATAGTGACAGATTCTTACTGACTAAAAAACCTGCCCAGTTCCTCCTTGCCTTTCATACCGGGGCTAAGCTATCTTTCAAAGCTACCGTCCGCAAGCCCGCGCCTATACCTTTGGGTACTTTGGTTTATTTAGATAGTTGAAAATCATTCTAAAGGAATATACTCTTATAATAAAAAGTATATGATGTCCTATTCCAAGAATGTTTCGTCCAAAGATCACCGTGTGAGCATGGAGGAGTAACAAACTTACACAACATACACAAACATAAACCTTATAATATTAGTATAAAGCAACAGAAGTGCTACTCGTTATGTAAGAACTCACTTCAGGAATAATTAACCCCAAAATAGCTTTTAACCATCACAACTAACTGCAATAGTAATCTAATACAAAAGTAGACTGTTAGATATGTTATCTGAAGCTTTTGTATTATTACAGTATCGAAAAAAAAATAGCTTGTAAATCTTAGGTTCTTGCTGAATACACAAATAAACTTTCAAAAGAATTATACGCAATAGGTTTTGAATTTGATTAAAAAGAAAAGAATTATTTTTGAAGTCAGATGAGAATAAGACGATTGGCGAGCCAATAGGCGGTTTGAATTTTATATAATTAAAATAATAAATAGTAGGTACTCAAGGAATAAACCCTACAATTTATTCAAAAAACACCTTTCAGTAATAGTCCGAGTATTACAAAATCTATCAACTATGCACAGCTTTCTCTTCCTCGTCCAATTATTTAGTTAGTTACTTAACTTGTCTAATACTCTGAAAATTTAATTATATTAAAACCTTCACTTCAATTTCGCTCGACCACAACACACAACATACTTTCAGTTCGTAACGCAATTAGCCCTATCAGGAGCTTCTGTTGTTTGCTTCATACACTCATCCTGTTTACATTTCCGCAAACTAACGCAGGCATTGAGCAGATAAATTGGAAGCGGGACGGATAGATCTATAATAAACTAGCGTAGGAGGTCGGAGGAAAGTGCCCGCTTCTATAATATATTCATAAGACAGCATTTTACCATCACAGCTGTCAGTGACGTTTTTTACGCAAAAAGAACAATAAGCGCCCTGTCTGAACGAGGCATGGATTTATTGTGCTGATAATTATGTACCAAGTTATTTATTAGCTTCCACGATGAAAAATGAAGTGCATTTTTAGACAAAACACTGACGCTAAGCAAGGTTTTTCTGGTAGCTAAACGAAGCCATATTTTCTCAGTAGATTTTTTTAAACCTCAATCTTTTCATGGTTTGTTGGTTAAGTACGTAACCGCTCCGGGGTTAGCTTACCTCGTAAAACTTATACTATGAAGGATACGTTCGTATTATTATGCAGCTACACTGAACAGAGGGGTGAAAACTTTCAGGAAAAATGTATGGGGTTCTCTTTTCATATCTATGATGCATCTCTGTCGCTCGAGGCCTCAGCTAAAAGATCAACAACAATAAAAAACTTTAGCCAGAGCGCTGCGCTTAAAAATATACCGACGTGCATTTCCACGGCGGGGGTGATTTTATCGTCAACAATTTTAAAAACCGAATGAAAAGCTGCTAAAGGCATGTTGACAATAACAGTAATTTCTCACGGTCACAGTAACGTACGTCCTTAAGATATAGGCGAACATCCACATTAATTAGTGACTTAACAACTTTAACGTCCCAAGTTTATTGCATTACTTTGTCACCATTAATTCAAAACTTCGCTACGGTTAATATTTTTCAGCAATTGCCTGAAAGTTTGCAAGTGAGACTATCTTTAAGCTGCGTGGAAAGAATGACGGATTGTCCTCGTGATGGCGTCGTACGATGACCTTGATGGTTCGATTTTCTAAAAATAGGTTGAAAGAGGAGAATTTATGAGTGAGTCTAGATTGATTGTGATTGTTTTGAGTGTGTGCTGATCATGTGATGTGCGGAGGTTAGCCAGCGCGTCGCCGTCGCGTCGCCTGCCCGCAGTTTATTGACCCCAAAATGTAGGATAACGACATTTGTTACGACCACTCCGCGTCAGCTCTTTAACGTTGTTTTGTACTGCAATGGATGCGTTTAAAATAATTGCTCATTCGTTTGTTACTTAACATTGTTACTTGATCGTTACAGCGCGCTGCGCCAGTTGCCTCCACCACTTTGTGCGAGAATTATGGGTATTCTGAATGAAAATCAATGACTGGATGCTCAATGCAAATTAGTTTTAATAATTTTCGGTGTGAACAATATATTTTACAAGAAACAAGTGAAGACAAGTGACAAATAGAAGTGTCATATTTTTTCATATAATTTAGGAAGCTTGCAAGAAGGTTTTATCTCCAACATTTCCCCGGGCGTTGAAACCAATGGTTTCAACCAGATTCTGAAGACACAGGCAAAGGGCAGATTCGGTTGAATGCCCGTCGAACGACTCCAGTAGACGTCCGAATGTCAGCTACACGGGCGATACCATCCGTTCCTGGATGAACAGCCACGATCCGTCCAAGTCTCCACTTCAACGGAGGAAGATCGTCTTCCTTGATCACCACCAAGGAGTTCAGCATCAAGCCATCCTTGCAGGAACGCCATTTGGAGCGTTGTTGCAATTCTGCAACATACTCCTTGCTCCATCTGCTCCAGAAATGCTGGCGAAGCTGCTCGATCCTCTGGTAACGAGACAGATAATTGG
The DNA here is from genome assembly GCA_929112965.1 of Mythimna albipuncta. NCBI lineage: Eukaryota > Metazoa > Arthropoda > Insecta > Lepidoptera > Noctuidae > Mythimna > Mythimna albipuncta. The sequence continues at coordinate 10,998,324 of OV815969.1, read as the reverse complement.
CAGAGCTATCCTGGTAATCAGGTTGCGGCAAAGAAGTAAGTGGCCGTCCCACAAGAAAATGTCCTGGCGTGAGCGGAGTATAATCTGCAGGATCTGAAGACAACGGCGTCAATGGACGAGAGTTCAAGATGGCTTCAATCTTGGTTAGTGTGGTGTACAGCTCCTCAAAAGTCAAGTTACAATTTCCCAACACTCTCTGAAGGTGATACTTTGCTGACTTGACACCCGCCTCCCAGAGTCCACCGAAATGTGGGGTGTAGGCGGGAATAAAATGGAACCTTATTCCGTCGTTTGCTGCACTTTCACCCAAGGACAAACTATTTAATTTTAAAAATTTGGAAAGGTCGTTGTATGCACCGACAAATGAGGTACCGTTATCGGAAAAAATATCAGCAGGTTTACCTCTCCGAGAAATAAACCGATACAAAGCCAGTAAATAACTATTGCTAGTTAAATCACCAACGAGCTCCAAATGAATGGCCTTGGTTGTGAAACAAATAAAAATAGCGACATACACCTTTACTAACCTACATCCACGGCCCTGGCGACTAGCACACATAATAGGGCCAGCGTAATCAACGCCTGTGCTTTCAAAGGGATAACCTGGACGAAGGCGTTCTCGTGGTAAGTTACCCATTAAGGGAGCTACAACCTTACCCTTCATACGGTGACACAAAACACACTTTCACCTCCTATTGGCCAATAAGTTTCCCTAATGGAAGCTAATAATAATTGTGGGCCAGCATGCATCAGCCTTTTATGCTCAAAATTAAATAATAGTTTAGTGAAATCATGAGTGGACTGTAATAAAATAGGGTGTTTCTTACTATAAGCAAAATTAGAGTTATCGAGACGTCCTCCTACTCGCATTACATTATTATCGTCTAAATAAACATTAAACTTTAGAAGGGCGCTCTTTTTAGGTAAACTCTTTTTGTTCAAAAATAATTGGTATTCAGAAAATGACTGAATCTGACTCTTAATAATGACAAGAGTTAGTGCATCTTGTACCTCATCATGTGACAAGTATTTGGTTTTAGGGTAATGCTTTCTACATGACTTAATAAATCGTAATACGTAGGCAACAGATCGTACGAGCCGTGTGTAATTGGAATAACGCCTAAAATCAATTAAAACTTCAGGTTTCGAATCGTTTACAACATGTAATATGATTTTAGGTCGAGTCTCCGGTAACGATTGTAGTCCTGGGCTCGTAATTTGAGAAGGCCATTCAGACGAATCTAGTTTTAAAAAATCTGGTCCTTTCCACCACAGATCTGACTCCTGCAGATCACTAATATCCATGCCACGAGATATTAGGTCTGCTGGATTTTGATCTGTTGGGACGTGCCTCCAAGTACAGTTACCCGACTTATCCAAAACCTCAGCAACGCGGTTGCGCACAAAGGGCTGAAGTCTGGTAGGCATCATCTGTAACCATCCCAAGACAATGGTTGAATCAGTCCAACAATAAACCCGACTGATCTTCACTCGAAGTGAGCTCATCACCTTCTCGTGAAGACGAGAACCGACTACCGCACCACATAACTCCAGTCGCGGAATTGTCGTAGGCTTGATGGGAGCAACTCGACTCTTTGCCATTAACAGGCGAGCCATGTACTCACCCTTAGCATTAACACTGCGAATGTAGACGCAAGCACCGTACGCGGACTCAGACGCGTCTGTGAAAATATGGAGTTCTAACTCCGTAAATGAATTGCAGACTACAAGTCGCGGAATGCGAACATGATTTAAAAGAGGTAAAGATTTAATAATAATCTCCCATTGTTTACAAATCTCATTAGGTAATGGTTGATCCCATGATAATTTATCTAACCACATTTTCTGTAGCAAGATCTTCATAGTAATAACAATAGGACCTAACAGACCTAAGGGATCAAAGATTCGCGCAATAACGGATAACAAGTCACGCTTTGTGTACCTAGTCGAAGATTTAGTCAGACCTATAGGAAACCCTATCTCATCAGTGCCGATATGCCAACAGAGACCAAGCAACTTTTCTGGCTCATTTTGTCCAATGTTCAAATCGTATGACGCAGGGACAGCATTCGACAATAATTGAGAATCATTTGACTTCCACTTTCTCAATGGCATACATGCCGACGCAAGCGCTTTGGTGACTTCAGTGCGAACGAACTTTACTTCATCTAAGTCATCCCCTCCGGTCAGCAAGTCGTCGACATAGAAGTCATGTTGGATGATTTCCGATATCTTAGGGTTCCTACAGTCGAGTCCTACTTGTTTAAGGCATCGTGTCGCAAGGAATGGCGCACTGGCCGTACCGTACGTGACGGTGTTTAATTGATAAACATTAATAGGATCACTAACATTATCACGCCAAACAATCTGTTGTAAATATCTGTCCGACGGGTGGACGACTATTTGTCTATACATCTTCTCCACATCCGCAGATAAAACATACTTGTGGACTCTAAAGCGAAGAAGTATAGACAATAGACCGTCCTGTACGGTTGGCCCAACCATCTGTAGGTCATTAGAGGACACTCCCGTCGAAGTAGAAGCACTAGCGTTGAAAACAACACGAAGTTTGGTCGTGGTACTCGACTCGCGTAAAACTCCCATATGTGGAATAAAATAACCCAAACATAAATTAGGTTTATTAATTTTTGTCATATGACCAAGTAACTCGTATTCTGACAAAAAGTCATGATACATTCTACTAAAGTTCGTCTTAACCTTTAATTTACGCTCTAAAGAATGTAAACAATGTGTGGCTTTATTAAAAGAATTTCCTAAAATTGAAGGATCTTTCTTAAGGGGAATGCGAACACAAAAACGACCATCAGACAATCGTGTCGTATTTGTAACGAAATTGTCTTCACACAATTTCTCTTCAGGCATATAAGAATTGGAAGACTTCGCATTCACCTCCTCTAATTGCCAAAACTTTGTCAATTCTGACTTGAGGTTTTCCCAGTCACCATCGCTGTCGGCAACCATTTTAGACATATTGCACTTTACGTCATTCGTCAGCAGTGAGATAGTATTCTGAGTAATTGGACCGGAAACTATCCATCCTAGACGGGTTTCACATAATATTGGTTTCCCGGTACCTAACTTTAGTCTTTGAGATCCTAACAAATCCCAAAAAAGATCAGCGCCGATTAAAATATCAACATCGGCAGGGTTATAAAAAGTAGGATCAGCTAAAGTAATATTCGAGGGTAAGTCGAAATCAGAAATATTTATCTGACGACACGGAACACTACTCGTAATGAACGGAAGAACAAAACAATTTAGTTCGAATACAAAGCTATCATCTAATGGCGTACCCTTAACCCGACATATTTTACCTACGTGCGAAGTGACGTTATTGATTCCAAGGATTGATCTATCTACCTGGCTAGTTTTTAAGTTAAGTTTATTGCACAACCTATCTGTTATGAGTGAAGACGTGCTACCACTATCGAGCACCGCGCGAGCGAGATGCACACACCCATTGTGGTCTCTTAATTTGATCAAAGCGGTTGATAACAACACATCTCGTTGCGTATGACCACACGGAGATGCAATGTTTGCGGATAAAGCTACGTTATTCGTTTCAGTCGTAGCAGACAAGTTATTCATCGAATTACCACTAGGTGTATTCGATACAGTGCCATTAGAATGTACGTGAACTAATGTGTTGTGCCTACGTTTGCATAGTTTGCAGCCTGGTTTTTTACATTTGTTAGCATAGTGTCCGGAACGAAAACAGTTAAAACATACCTTATAACTAGGTAATGATTTGAGACGGTCATCGTTACTCAATGCGAGAAACTGTGGACAATTATTTAATGTGTGATCGTTGTTATTACATTTAGGACAAGGTTTAGAAGCTGAGTCAGTGCTAGAATTGATAGGAGATTGTGCTACCATTGACTTGATCTTAGGACCTGATTTACCTGGTGATTGCGAATAATGATTGCGGGGGAGTTCCAGGGTCTCGATGAGGTCGGCTCGATTGCGTAAGAATTGCATAAATGCGTTAAACGTGATTAAGCCATCCTTGTCTATCCTACCTTTGCACTCCTCCCACTCACGATAGGTTTTTTGATCAAGTTTTCGTGTGACAATGTAGATTAAAAGTGTATCCCAGTGTTTCACAGGCTCCCCTAATGACTCTAAAGCTCGCAAGTCTTTATTTAACTGATCGATCAAATTCTTAATGGCAACAGAAGATTCTTTTGTAATTGATTCAATAGTAAATAATGAACTTATATGATTCTGAACCAGTAATCTTTTGTTGTCAAACCGATCACATAACAATGACCATGCCACAGAGTAATTACTTGAAGAAAACTCAATGGATTTGATAACTATAGCAGCTGTTCCCTCAAGTGATGCTCGCAAGTAGTGAAACTTATTGATTGCGTCTATGTCATCATTACAATGAATTAGGCTAGTAAAGGTGTCGCGGAATTCAAGCCAATTACAATATAATCCGCTAAACTTTGGTAACTGAATCGTTGGCAATTTAACCGGCTGCTTTATGCTAACACGAGTACTTTTACAACTTTCCATCGATTTATTATCTTTATTGTAGTCAGTCAGAATATTCTGGGCTCTAGATAAGGTTTTATAATAAATAGACTCAAACTCGGAACGCTGAGAATATTGTAAGTTGATGTCGTCAACAATGCATTCTAGACGTAACTGTACCTCATCATACTGCTCATACAACGCCTCTATCTTGCCCATGCGCAACTGCAACTCGGACACATCACAGCTAGATAGCTCCTTGTCCTTGAATGAGTCCAGAAAATTGAGGAAACTACTCAAGCGACCTTTGAAGCTGCCTCGCTTCTTAATTAAATCCTTTTCCTCAGACATTCTGGGAGACGAGTGTTGTCAACCTGGCATTGATACAGGAATATAAAAATTAAAAACAACAATATAATTTCAATAATTATACGCCTAGCTGTAGTCTATGCCCTTTCTGACTGCTAACTATAATTTATAACAATGACTTGTACTAATATCTAACACTCAAATATTTTTATTATGTCAAGATACTTGTTAAAAATTAATACCACTGTTAAGTAGTTATGTAATTAGTTACAGCTTAATATAATGTAAGTTTAATAATGTAGCAAAATAGCTAACTATACTGTTAAAAGTATGAGTTTAAACTTAACATTGCTGTTGAATAAAATACTAATCACAATGCAACAAAGTACCTAATGATTTTACTCAAACACAATATAATTGGTAATTTAATAAAATAGTACTGACCTTAGTATGACTACTTATATACTACCTGAGTGTTGGGTGACGATATTAGCGTAATTATAACTGTACACCACTAACTAACTTGCTTGAAATCAATCCAGTTCTCCAGCAGTGAACTCATGAACCTCCATTCAGCGTGGAAGTCAGTCTCTATTCTTTTTCTTGAAAATAATCGCTGATCTTCTTAATTATATTTTATCCGGCTCGTTATGGACCATGTGCGAGAATTATGGGTATTCTGAATGAAAATCAATGACTGGATGCTCAATGCAAATTAGTTTTAATAATTTTCGGTGTGAACAATATATTTTACAAGAAACAAGTGAAGACAAGTGACAAATAGAAGTGTCATATTTTTTCATATAATTTAGGAAGCTTGCAAGAAGGTTTTATCTCCAACACACTTACATGCACTTATGTGTTGGCAGAACTGCATTTATGCATTTCATAACACGTGACTGCTCTAAGCTGTACTATGAATATAACACTTAATCCGAGGGCAATTGCGTTCTAGCTTTATTACGTCTATCATACTGTGACATTGTAGCAGCGTAATAGCCGTGCTTATGAAGCTGTTCCAATGAATTATATTATTTTTTTCTAAAGATTTTTCGCAGAATATTACTGTTGTAGCACATTTGCGACGAAGCCTATTTCCAGGCTTCAGATTGTGTTTTTCAAATGCTTTTTATGTGGCTCAGATAAACCGATATTGGAAAATCTAATTCCACTCTAATTATTTGTTTCAGTTGCTATTTCAGTCACGATTCAGAGCTAAATATTGTCTCAATGGATGACAAAGGCCAAATTGTTTTCAGACGTACTGTTGATTGTGATTGTTTGACCAAACTTGATTATTTTAAAGCCATAATAAGATTCAAAGTTTAAGTTATTTTAAGAAATAATACGTTTGATATTACAAACACTAGAGCCATTATTTTTTGACATAAATTAGGCATAAGAGAACTTATTCTAAAAAACTGCCGTTCAAAGAAATACATTCGGTAAAAGAACTGTATTTTTGCAGGTTCACCCTTTGATCACACGATCAAGCCAGCTTCAAGGGAAAACACGATTCATTGTCAGGGGATTTGCAATGCGGCGCAAACTATAACGAAATCATAGCAGTTCAAACTTTCTTCGACACGGAATAAAATGCACTTTAGTATATACATATTTATATATTTTTTATTATATATTATCTACACTAATATTATAAAGAAGGAGATGGGGGTACGACTTGGATGTCTTCCTTGGGAATTGGAAAGAAGTGGCTCAAAACCGGGAACATTGGAAGGAGTGAAGGGAGTCTTTGCCCAGCAGTGGGACAATATGGGCTAGTTTTAAAAAAAATATATAAAGAAATAAAGTTTGTTTTTTGATTGTAGGATTAATATCTGAAGGTACTGGTCCGATTGCTAAAATCTTTTTTTTTTATCCTGATTGACATAGGCTATATTTTATGTATGCAGGCGAAGCTGCGACAAAAGCTAGTATAATAATAAAGTAGTGCTTGACAGCGATTCCGCGTGATGGTAAGTAGTGATGCAATCGTTGATGGTGAGACGCTCTACTATATTAAGTGCCTATTCATTCTAGCCTTGAAGACTCCTTTGTAATCGGACGGGAAGATCGCAGCAGGCAAATAGTTCTAGTTCTTCGATGTACGTGGTAGAAGTATACAGTGTACCGTGATAATCAAAATCCTGGAGGTATTTCTCGCAAATAAACTGTCCTGTGATTGCAATTTTGAAGAAAAATAACAAATGTTTTGCTATTCACATCACAAAGTCTTTGTACTATTAGGGTTATCGCAGTATCGATAAGCATTTCCGAAATTACCAATGAACGAAATTACGAGTATCAACACAAAGGATGGACTGAATTGTTCAGCTCCAAAAAATAAAAGATTCGTGTCCGTGCATTTATAAAACGCATTAGGATTGTTAACGGCCAAAAATATTTTTTACAGTAGGTAGGTAAAAAAAATCTAAAAAGGTTCTTAAACTTTCGTGCTTTTTTTTTAAATTTGAAATATACTAGTGTTTGACTGCGATGGTAAGCAGTGATGCAATCGTTGATGGTGAGGCACACTAGTTTATTAAGAGCCTACTCACTCTAGCCTTATAGACATCCAAATTACAATCGGACGGGAAGACCGCAGCATGCAAATCGTCTCTTACTTGGTCTCATTACCTACGATAATTTTGAAAAAATGTGTATAAAAAAGACGTTAAGATTGATACCTGTTGATCTTCAGTTAAAAATAATTTCGTCCGCAAGAACTTAATTTTCATACTTATCGGGTTTTTCTGTGCTCGAGACGGATTCGTGTCACGTCCACGTCCATTAGCTGATTTACCATGGGAAGTTACTTATAAAATGACGCGCCATATTAAAATTGATACTTTTAATACAGATATACTTACCTAATAAAATTCATAGTCAGTTTAAATAACTTGTGGAACTCGCAGGGGATCTCGAATTGACGTAACTTGAAAACTATCCAAGTAATAATTAGATTGAATAACTTATGTTAGTTCGCACGGTTATAATTATTTCTCGGAATTTACCTACCGCAGATGGAACTTTTTCTGCAGTTCAAATTACTAAATGAGATGTTTCCAGTTACGTGTTTTTTCAGGATTGTTTATCTAATTCTGGCCTTTTTTGAGGGTAGGAAATTATCTAATAACTTCACCTGTTTTAGGTGGGGCGTGAGGGAGTATCAGAAGTTTCGACCATTTCCGATAAACGAAAAAGTAAGATAACTAACAGCGAACGAAAATACCTAATTCCTTGATGAGAAAATCGCGGCCAATAAAGCAAGAAGAAATAAATAGGTAAAGACAGCTCCCAAATATTAAACTAATATAATATAATATAATAATATAATATAATATTCCACAACTATCACACAACGCCGTCTAGTCCCAAGCTAAGCAGAGCTTGTGTTATGGGTACTAGACAACTGATAAACATACTTATATATTTCTAAATACATACATATATAGATAAATTACACCCAGACACAGAACAAATGATCGTGCTCATCACACAAACATTTGTCCTGGGTGGGAATCGAACCCACGACCTCCGGCATAGCAGTCAGGGTCACTAACCACTAGACCAACAGGCCTGGCCTGTTAGGTACTATTGTGGCCTTAGAGGTGATCAAGTGAACCACAAATCAGTGAAATACTGCAACAATCCAAATATAAACATTACAAACAATTATTCTACACCATTTAGCAATTAAGCTTTAAATTGTTTGATAGTATAAATAATTATGCGGCTATCATTAACATCGCGCATCAAATTAATTGACCAATTCCCTGATTATATATTTCAATTTATATTAGCTTACAGGATGAATGTACTGAGTATTTTTAGATATAATAATACCAATATAATATACCACAACTATTACACAACACCGTCTGTTCCCAAGCTAAGCAAAGCTTGTGTTATGAGTACAACTGATAAACACACTTATATATTTCTAAATACATACATATTATAAACTAGCTTATACCCGCAGCTTCGCCCGAGTACATAAACTAAAGCCTATGTTACTCAGAAATAAAGCAACTTACTAGTAGTGAAAATTTTTTAACAATCAGACCAATACCTGGAAGTGCTGGTGCGATTTCTAGTTTTTTTTTTTTTTTATGTAGCCTCTTTTTATAATGTAAATGGAAGAACACTGTAGATTCCACGAATTCTTAGATTACTTTATATTTTGACTCACTTTTTTTTAATTATTATTTCTCTTGTGCTTTTGAGTACAATATAGACCGGTTTACACTGTTCTTAAATATTGCTTATTAAATGATAAATGATATTTATTTTGTAAATAGGTTTAAAAAACACTTTTACACGTCAATTTTTTTTCGTCAGTTTATGCTAGATGAGGCCGGTGTTTCCTATCTGACTACCCTGAGAAGAAACACCGAAACAAACTCAGGGGTCAGTCTCTTTTAAAGTCCATACAGTAAATATGTAATGGTCAAATCACATGAGAACCATGCAGATTGGTCTGAGATGGTCTTTTGAAGAAAGAACCATACAGATTTGAGTGGACCTGTCCAATCAGTGTCGATGTCAATCAGTGTAAGCATTTGTCAGTATTCGAAAAGCTCAACTTAGGACTACTAAGGAGCTCTACGACTTGACGAACAATACCAAAGAAAGGACATTTGGGTAGGCCGCTGAAAACACTCAAATTGCCAGACATACGTTAAAATTACTGAAAAGAAAAGAAAAAGCAATCAACATAGTCCTCACATTTACAATAATAAGCAAATTGTTAGTTTACAAAATATTTAGAGAAGTAAATATTTATGTCAAAGAAAAAAAAATACTTTAAGTACTTAAAAAGTATACATGTCATTTTGTAAAATAAAAATAATCTCCAATGTCAAATTGTTATTAATACTGTAATGTGGAAATATTGTAAATATAACCATTTTTTTAAAAGAGAGATGGAGTTTCTAGCCGGTTCTTCTCCACAGGAAACGACTAATTTCGAACCGTGCACTAGCTTCTGACGTGTTTTATGTGCCCATGTAGGCCTATGTGAAATAAAAAACTTCTTATTTTGACTTTGATTGCCGAGATTGCCTCCTACAAACTGAAAACAAAAAAAAAACTTTACCTCTTTATAATATTAGTGTAGATAAATTACACCCAGACACAGAACAAATGCTCGTGCTTGTCACAGAAACATTTGCCCTGGGTGAGAATGGAACTCACGACCTCCTGCAAAGCAGTTAAGCCCACTAACTACCAGACTAAAAGGCCTGTCGGATATAAGCAGGCACCTATATAAATATTTATTCATCAAGCTTTTCCTACTGACAGAGGAGAGTGGCCAAAGGATTTTTTGAAAATATTCTGGTCACGTGAGGCCGGGTCCGTTTGTACTTAATTCACTGCCACCCGCTCGTGTATGTAATCGAACTGGGGACTTTACGAGTACGGCGCGGCTTGGACGTGTCCGAGCCCATTTATTATGACGTCCCATAAGCAAACTTAGTTATTTAGAACTTTGTTAATCTTCACGTCCTATATTTTTCTTCTTTTCTTTATTATTCTACCAATAAGCAATACATGGGTATTGGTTATTTGTTTTGGTGAGGCCAGTAATTTCTGATTGTGGGTCTTAATCAGGCACAAAAGAAGAAGAGCGAAACGTATCTTTATCGTTTTTATTCGGACCTACTGCAGCCATGGGTTGGGCAAGTGTCCTTCGGGCCCTGTAATGAAGGCAAAGAAGGAACAGGAGTGAGTTTTAGACAGCAAAAGTCTGACACTCCATCCAAGGGTTTTTTTTCGCGGTGGGAAAATTGTCTAATAACATCCCCCGCTCTTGGGCGGAGCGGGAGATAGTGATAGACTTTTACTGACTAAAAACCCACTCCTGTTCCTTCGTTGCCTTTCGTACCGCGGCTGAGCTATCTTTCGAACTAACCGTAGCCCCCGTAGGCTTCGTCCAAGAGTGGGAGATGTCATTACCTTAAAAAAAATCGTGTTTATTCGTAAAAACAAAATGACATAAATTCATGAGCAAAGTGGCGCGTAGTCATAAAAAAACTACTCACATAGGAGAAATCTCACTTAGTAAAAGACAATTTTAATAATATAGTGAGACTATTAGCTTCCGTAGGGGAAGGCCGAGGTTTACTGCGGTAAGTTATGGAGCGGCAGTGCACCCTTAGACCCCAGCACCCCATGACCCTAATGACGGTATCAGTTCCGACTGTAATAAGGGGAAAGCCATCAATATTTGTTGTTTCAGTGCAGGGAAACTTACCTTCTCCATATGATCTTACGGAGAAGGTAGTATTTTCTTTTGTTTTATTATGAGTCCCGTAATAGTTGACTAATAGCAGTCATGATATATTTTTTTTTTAATTTGGGTCTCAACAAAGGTTACAAAGATACAGTATAAATCATTAGGCATGGGGTCCTTTAACGTGTGTTCCTTTAGTTACAGGTTACTACAGATAACTTTGTGAAAAATTTAAATAAATTTGAAATTCACAAAAAAATACCAATAAGTCAACTTAAAACTAAAAAATTAGGGTCAAGATACAAAGGTCAAAGCCAATGTATCCCATTGGTCAATGGTCAATTTGAATTAAAACTAAATCAATGATTTATCCCGCTCTAGGTGGGAGAGTGTGTCAGTACTGACTAAAACCCTTAATGTTGCTTCAGTTATTCCTTTAGCGATGGCAACGTGACTTCTTCGTACAATCTGCAGCCCTGGGCGGCGTTGACCCTAACTGGCCCCTTCAATTTTTCTGACACAACATGCCGTGGACCCGGGCTTGACCTTTACAGAACGGCCGACCGGAGAGCTACCCATTACACGCAAGCTCACGCTTACGGTGGCCAAAAATCTTCCTGCATCTTCCGCGACGCCCGGGACGTCTTCAGCGGGGGTTACTATACCTACATTAACTACAAGACATTTTTTGGCGAGTGTCATCATTAAATAACTTGAGGCGGAGTGGCAGGCGGTCACCGACTTCTGCGAAGCTGATGCTCGCAAAGGAGGAGGCCGAACGCATCAGGCAACGGCGTTATCGCCGCCGCCGCCGCCGCCGCCGCCGGGATTCTGATCCCGATTTCCGATCACCGTAGGTGTGGGCCTGCGGACAGTGAGCAATGGGTAGCTCGCTGTCCGGCCGTCCGGTAACTGTCCGGACCAAGCCCAAGTCGTCGACGGCGCGCACTGTTCCCGCGCGCCTCAAGGTGTTGTCACCAACAGCAAGGACCCAGCCGAGTCGAAGCCTACTGGGGCCAGGGTTATTCGAAAGGGCGCTCGAGCCCCGGTAAGAAGGCTAGAAGGAACGGGGTGGGTCTTTTAGTCAGTAAGAGTCTGACACTATCTCCCGCTCCGCCCAAAAGCAGGGGTTGTCATTGGATGATTTTTTCCCACCATAAAAAAAAAACATTCAATAACTTCTCCCGCTCTGAGCTCTGAGCGATGAGAAGTATCAGACTTCCATACTTACTACTAAAACTCACCTGTATTCCTTCAGTTAGCCTTTGTATTTCCAGGATATGTCATATAAAACAACCCTGCAGCCCAAAACCTACGAGGCTTTATAGCATAGACTATGCAAATAAGACCGTAGAAGTGAAGTTTATTTCCAAGCGGACGCTTGCATAAGAAATCTCTATATTCACACATTTCAAACACAAAACTGAAATTGCAGTCTCTAATTTGGGAAGATTTAAATATACACACAGAGTTGGACATGTTTTGATGTAGGCGGGCGAGTTTAATAATAATTTAATGTGTCGACTGCGCCCAACTTTCTCCTAGGTATCTCGCGAGAAGTTTCGTTCTGGATGAAAGTTGGTAAATCAGCAAGAAAATGCAGATTGAAGGAAAGCTATTTCCAACAAAACGCTCCGCATCGCATCGGCTCAGAAATTGGTTCCTCTTGCCGCTTCACTGCCCGAAGAAACTTGCTACGCTAAAACCCCATTTTTATTATTTCGTTCTCTGCCTACTATCTTGTTTTATTATCGATGTTTGGTTTTAATCTGCATCGCAGTTTTGTCGGAATGTAAACAATATTGTATACATTGTATTGTAGTGAAAATATATAACTTTTGTTTTATGATATCACAGCATTGATGTGATAAAAACCTATCAAACGCTCGAGTAAGCCGTAACTGTGTCACTGCATGAATTATTATTTTTATCATTTTAGGATTTGCAAATGTGAATTGAATTTTATGTACATGGAAGTCGGAAATAAACTTTATGCGACTAATCTCATAAAGCTTTGCGACTTTCGGTAAGACCAACTTGTCACGTAGCTTTGAAATGAGTGACAGACAACCTAATATTACGATATTTTTATGAATTCAGATTCAAATAAAAATACAGATGTGGATCTGTTGATTTACAAATTCAAATTCAAATTCAAATTCAAAGCATTTATTTCAAATAGACCATTTACAGGCACTTTTGAATAGTCAAATGTCGGTCAGTCCAAGAAAAGTGAAGCTAAATTGCACGTTCCAAAGAGTAGGTCTCTATGGAGAAGAACGTGCAAGAAACTCCATGGACACTCTTTTAAATCATATATGTGTTACATATAATGCTTGGTTACATATTACTTGTTGCTTCTATCATGTGAGCACAATGTCGATAGTGAAATAAAAATGTAAAATAATTAAAAGATAGAAACTGAATTAAGCCACTGGCAGCTAAGAGATGACCAGTCCCATCTGACGGCACCCGTTCACGAGCATGACGCGTGCATCAGCCCCACTCAGCTCAACCATTTTGAAGGGAACTGAACGACCCAATAACACGTGCCACCAACAGCGAGACATTTGAGTGAGCATGACAAACTCTCAACTGCCATGCTCGTAATGTCAAAAACAAAAAAAAAGTTGTAACCTAATAAAAATGCTCCATGGTGCTTCACATTCACAAACTTGGAAAAAGTGCTTCTACATTATACAATGCAATTGTGTCTTTCAAACTAAAAAATAATAATATTAGTTTCCAACTAATCAACTAATTAGTACGCCCTAGTGGTAGTGGAGCTGGACCAGCATTGAGCCAAGCATTTTTATCTTGAATATAATCCTCCAACTTATAATATGCTTGTCTGCATAGTGTGCGTTTAATACAAGATTTAAATTTCGTTTCATTGAGTTCTAATATGTGGGGAGGTATTTTATTATAACATTTCAAACAGTACCCCATGAAAGAAGAGGCCACTTTAGCCAGTCTGAAACCTGGTTGAACTAATTGATCCCTATTTCTTGTAACATAATTATGTCTATCGCCTCTTTTGCTAAAAAGATGAAGATTTTTTCTAACATACATTATGTTTTCATAGATATATTGACAAGGTACTGTCATTATGTTAATATCTTTAAACAGTTCCCTTAAAGAATCGCACCGGCGGAGATTGTAAATCGCTCTGATGGCTCTTTTCTGTAATATAAAGATTGACTCGATGTCAGCAGCCCGTCCCCATAGTAAGATACCGTACGACATGACACTATGAAAATAACTAAAATAGACTAGTCTAGCGGTATCAACATCCGTAAATTGGCGGATTTTTCTAACAGCATATGCAGCTGAGCTAAGCCGACCTGCAAGTGAAGTTAAGTGAGGACCCCATTGTAGCCTTGAATCAAGCGTAATCCCCAGGAAAATCGTTTTATCAACAAATTCTAGTTTTTCATTATTCAATACAATGTCACAATCACTACTTTTGACATTCGGTAAGGAAAATCTTATGCATTTAGTTTTTTTCCCATTTAGAACCAGATTATTAGCAGTGAACCAGTTTTGAACCTGCAATAGGGCGCTATTTTCGTTGTCAAGATTGTTAGTTTTTCTATTTATCTTAAAAATCAAAGAAGTGTCGTCAGCAAACAACACCATATTAAGTTTATTTTGCAACAAATTGGGTAAATCATTAATATAAACTAAAAACAAAAAAGGACCTAAAATTGAACCTTGGGGCACCCCCATTTCAACATTCAATCCAGACGAATTGACACCGTTTATTTGCACTAATTGCTGTCTATTATTCAAATAAGATTTTAATAAGCTTAACGCTGCATTGCCTAGTCCGTAATGCTTGAGTTTCCGAAGCAATGTTTCATGAACTACACAATCAAACGCCTTAGATAGGTCGCAGAAGATGCCTATAGCATCTTGTGCCTCTTCCCACGCATTAAAAATGTGTTTTAGTAAGGAAACACCCGCGTCAGTTGTACAACGTCCTTTGGTGAAGCCATACTGTTTATCATGTAGGATGTTATTGGAGTTAAAATGACTAAGCATTTGATTTAACATTACCTTTTCAAATATCTTGCTAAGAACCGGCAAAACGGACACCGGTCTATAATTATTAGTGTCTTTACTATTCCCGGATTTAAAGAGCGGTATCACTTTACTATATTTCATTAGATCTGGAAAGACTCCTTGATCTATACACAAATTAAATATTAAAGCCAAGTACGGCGCTATAGTCTCAATAATTGAGGTACAAACTTTTATAGACATACCCCACAGATCTTCTGTCAATTTAATCTTGATTTCTTTAAAAGCTTTTATTACTGTTACGTAAGTAAAAAAGGAAGTTTAAAAACACCATGCCTTGAATTTGCTCAGTAGTATAATAATAATTAAAAAAAAAAACTTATGTTTCGAACAAAGTTAGTAACAGTATCACACACACAATTTAAAAACTAGTGTTAGCACTTATAACTACAAGAAACTTAATGACATGTATTGTTGTGTCACTAACGTGGTCACTTACAATGGGCCTCATAAGAAGACTCAAAGTCACCCAAAGGGCGATGGAAAGGGCTATGCTTGGAGTTTCCTTGCGTGATCACATCAGAAATGAAGATATCCGCAGGAGAACCAAGGTAACCGACGTAGCTCGAAGAATCGCCAAACTTAAGTGGCAATGGGCGGGACACATTGCACGCAGAACGGATGGTCGATGGGGACGAAAGGTTCTGGAGTGGCGACCACGTACCGGAGGACGCAGCGTTGGACGGCCTCCAACAAGGTGGACCGATGACCTGGTCAGGGTCGCGGGAACCCGATGGATGCGTGACGCACAGGACCGGTCGTTGTGGCGACGCTTGGGGGAGGCCTATGTCCAACAGTGGACGTCTTTCGGCTGATATGATGATGATGATGATTGTTGTGTTAACAACCCGCTAGGCACGTCCTAGCGACCGCTAAGTCAAAAAATATTTTCTTGTTTCATGCTTTTCAGAGCGAACTCGGACTGAGTAGACTGGGGTTTTAGTTTTTATACTACATTTTAATTCAGTTATTTTTAAAATGTGTTTACGCTTACCGGAAGATGCAGCGTCGGAAGGCCTCCTACAAGGTGGACCGATGACCTGGTGAAGGTTGCGGAAATCCGATGGATGCGGGACGCGCAGGATCGTTCATTGTGGCGACACTTGGGGGAGGCCTACGTCCAACAGTAGACGTCTGTCGGCTGATATGATGATGATGAAGATGTTTACTAAGCCCTTTTCAAGTAACCTCCCACAAAACTTTAAAAAGAAATTAAATTCGTGGTTTTATGTTGTCTACAGGGTGTCATACTGACTTTACAGTGACTTCACATAACTTCTAACCTGCGGACGATCAAGGCGCTTCTAACGATATCTCATTTGTCAAATTATAACCCTCTTTTTGGTTTCACCATATTCAAGTAAAAGCTAATTCTGAATGATTTCCATAATGTTTGTGTTGCATGATTTGTATTTATACTTTTTATTCTGTAGTCCTAGCAAAAGATATAATGATTATAAGGACTGGATATCTTAAGTATTGTATTTCAATACTCGTGTCTCATATTAAATATAATTTTAGTTACTCTATACTTGGCCACTAACAAGTTTATTGAGAGAATCCTCAATTCAGAATGTGCATAAGCATCCTTAAAATATCTACTGGGGCCAGGGTTATCCGAAAGGGTTCTCGAGCCCCGGTATGAAGGCTAGAAGGAACGGGGTGGGTCTTTTAGTCAGTAAGAGTCTGACACTATCTCCCGCTCCGCCCAAGGGCGGGGGATGTCAATGCATGATTTTTCCCACCATAAAAAAAAACCTTAAAATATTCTCACTACTGATACACAAGCTTCCTCGCTAGTAGAGTTATTGGGCCGTAATCCACCACGCGGGCACTGTATCGGTTGGCAGACAGACATGTGATACCCAGTTAAATGTTTTGAGTTTTAGACCATATCAGTTTTTTCACAATGTTTTAAGCTCTTAAACTTTCAGATACCGTCAATTTGAGACACAATAGTAAGTCAATACATGCGCGAACGCTGGCGTTAGCCTTGGGTTTAATGAATTAATAAACTCAATGATTGCATCTCTGCTTACCATCAGGTGGGATTGTAATTAAGCATTAGTTTATTTAAAAAAAATACCAAAATTACAATTGATAACTACTAAAATATAATTGGTGAGATAACGGTCAAGCGCGAAGCTATTAACAATAAAAAAAATACCAAGAATAAATTTCTAAGCAAAATACATATTTTGCTTAGAAACCACCTACCTACATAGGTTGATACGAAAAGTCTTTATACAATAAACTTACCTCCAAGAATATTGAATTTAAAATAAATGGCACTGCATGAACCTAACATCAGTCAAGCACAAATAATTCATTCATATTTGGCTTAAGGAAAATGAAAAATAAAATTGTCCCAACTCAATTCCACCGTTTCCCTTGGAACAGACGAAAACCTTATCTCTCGCCTTTATTATTTTCCAAGTCCGTCCGCAATATTATGCGAGACGGCACGGCAGATGGATCAGAAAACATAAATCTGACGTCTAAACATGTTTGCGCTGAAAACGCTTGGATAACAACTTGAAGCGGATTTTTTTGGCCCTCGAACTTGTGTCGCGATAAACAAGATATATCTTTATCCGATTGTTTCAGATCACTAATCTTCTTTGAAATCGTACTCTCCCAAACCTTTTTTTATACGTTAGATATTTCTAAGCTAGATCATTGTTACACACTGGACTACAAGAAGATTATATTCATTGTTAGTAGGTATTATATATCAAAAGCAGTCAGGCCGTACCGAAAAAGAAGTCAATTTTCAAAAATAAAAGTCGAACAATGCCTGGTTCTCACAAAATATACAGCGCTATAAATATAATAAGCGTTTTTGTTTCGTCACCTCCCCGCATACAAATTTATTAGCTTTCACGGTTATCACGGCGGACCTCTCACTCGGTGAGCTTTTGTGAAATTGTCCGCATTCCGTCCCCGCGCCGCGCATAGTTCGCCGCACTTCCGCCGGCGGCGGAGCAATCCTGCCATAGATGTTGGAAACACACAGCTATGCATCCATTTCTGAACTTATTTCTTTTATTGGCTCGCTCTACAATTGGCTTTATTCTTTACTCGTCTTATTGCGAGCAGTTTGGATTCATGAATTGTTTGGATACGCACGACATAGCGCTCGTGTTATCAATAATTCATGTTCATTATCTTTATAGAGCGTCATGACCGCGTTATTTTTGTTCTTCTAGAGCAGATATTTAATTTAGGATTACTTTACTGTCTCTGTGACAGAATTATCATAATGGAGTCATACAATCTTGAGGAGATAATACGACGGAGAAGAAACTTATGTTGATACAAAGGGATGGCAATAAGCGTTTGGATACAAATCGGCGCTCTGCGATACTGTTCCTTTGCAAATTTGGAAGGAATCAACGCCCCATCCACGCAATGGGTACTGAGTAGTAACATTCTGCATTCATGAATGTTTTATTGCGGAGGCGACGCGGAGTTAGCGAGAAAAATGCGCCGCCATTCATTCACGCTCGTCACGGCCACTAACTGCGTGTTCTGTGTTGTTTGGATTTAGTGCGAAAAAATGCGAGCTTCCCCACAATGACGTGTAATGCAATCTTTTCAGTCATTGATATATGACAGTTTTAAAGAGGAGCTTCAAGGGGGAATTTTAGTTTCGAGTTGGATTTATGGCTAGAGACACGAATTTGTAATAGGGAAATGACAAAAAAATTATAGGGTGTTTTGGTTTCTTTCTGTTTCGTCGTGTTATGTAAAGTTTTCGTTTTGGATTATGTAGGTACGAATGACTTACTCATAAAATCTATTCACATAGTATTTTTTGCACACGACAACTATGATAACTAAGAACAACGTTAGTAATATGTTCATAAAAAAACGAAGTCCATAAAGTTACAATTGTGTATTTAAAAAATACATCTTTTTATTAAATATAAAGTGAACTTGTGAATTTGCTAATTAGATACTGACATAATATCTACAACGGCAAATGTAGTGTAATGTAATTCTGTTTAATATTAAGATCTTCATATACACCATATATTCATAAATAGATAATTTTATACATCGCACGGTAAATAAATATAGCCTATGTTACTTAGGGTGTATGTAGCTTTCCAATGGTGAAAGAATTTTTGAAGTCGGCACAATAGTTTTTAGTTTATTCATTACAAACATACACACAACAATATAAAATTTCTCTATTTTTAATATTAGTGTAGATAAAACAAAAACCAAACTAAGAGACTTCCGGCCGTCCGGTAACTGTCCGAACCAAGCCCAAGTCGTCGACGGCGCGCACTGTTCCCGCGCGCCTCAAGGAGTTGTCAGCAACTGCAGGGACCTAGCCGAGTCGAAGCCTACTGGGGCCAGGGTTATCCGAAAGGGCGCTCGAGCCCCGGTATGAAGGCTAGAAGGAACGGGGTGGGTCTTTTAGTCAGTAAGAGTCTGACACTATCTCCCGCTCCGCCCAAGGGCAGGGGATGTTAATGCATGATTTTTTGCCACCATAAAAAAAAACTAAGAGACTATAAAAGTGTTATTTAATAAGCTATATTTTATATAGCTCACATTAATTTCTTTCTTACTTATATCTACATAGACACAGTCTTAGGCCTTCATAAAACGATGCCAGACGAGAAGGCACCAGGGGATTGCGTCACAGCTCAAAGATCCAAACAGCCTTCGAGCCATGTAGGACAACGGACCCATAACTTGTAGATTCCTGTACTCATTGCCAATATTATGTCTGCCAACACTTGCTATTAAGAAAAAGTCAAGAAAACACTTTTGCTAAAGACGTTTACGTATCATTAAAAATACATGAATAGCATGGATCTTTTAAAACAAAGTTTAAAAAAAAAACAACTGATTTCACTACAAAAAACCCTAAAGTGTTTGTAAATATAGAATTTTGTTTTTTTTGGTAAGTCAATTCGAAGGCTTTTTTTGTAAAATTTTGATTTTTTACTATACCTCTCAGCTTAACCGAAATAGTGAGCAAGTACAATTATAGAGTATAGCCATTAAAACAATTTATAGACAGAGTGCTTAAGTTACATAGCTAAGTTTTACTAAGTTACATTTTTTTTATCATGGAGTTTCCGGCTCCATCATCAGATATATCGATGGTGCCTTAAAGCCAAATAAAACCAAAAACATATTTTTTTAAAAGGTTGTTAACTGATAAAATAATTACTACAAATACGTTAGGTATCTTTAAAAGCACCTAGAGAGAAATAACGTCAGATAATTTTGGTTGTTATTAAGTTGTAAAATATTCGTGCAAAGCAAAGAAGTTGTGTCTAAGTTCAACTTTGGCATACCACACACATTCCCACATTTCCGTCTTAAATACTTTTTAGGCACTGAATGAATAGGTACCGACTGAATCCTCACTTTATTTATGAACTCTATTTCTAAGTCCCCATAGTCCAAAATGAATTGAGCACTTGATAGCTGAACTAATTTCTTACTTTCTTTGCCTACATTTTCAAATTAGTGTGTTTTAGTACAAAGTAAACGTGAAAAACACAGGTACGAGAATAAATTAATTTAAGTTGCCAAAGGTGAACTATTAGTCTCTCACTTTAATTACTATTTCGAATTGGCCTTGTAGTTTCATTAAACACTGCGAGCAAAGAAATGGTCTATAGTTATACAGATACACAGATACCTACGTATCTAAAGGAAATTAGAAGTTTTGAATATAAACTGAAGTTAATACCAAATGAAATGTTTTACGATAGAGAACTACATTATTTTTTGTGCCATACCTGAATATACATAGTTGGTCCAGAATCAGTATCTGAATGGATTCCAATAGTTTTTACACCATGTAATATTTTTTCCCAAAAAAATAATTAAAAAGGTCTCAAATTGCACACACACACATCCACACTAAATATAATAAAGGTTACGGCAGGTAATAGCGAGTATTAGACGCCAAAAAACAGCTGAGTGCAAGTGCAAAACAACCCCTCAGTCACCTGGATGGCTCGGTGACTATGTATTTTTGACTTGGCTTTTTTTTTATGGTGGCAAAAAATCATGTATTGACATCCGCCGCTCTTGGGCGGAGCGGGAGATAGTGTCAGACTCTTACTGACTAAAAGACCCACCCGTTCCTTCTAGCCTTCATATCGGGGCTCGAGCGCCCTTTCGGATAACCCTGGCCCCAGTAGGCTTCGACCCGGCTGGGTCCTTGCTGTTGCTGACAACTCCTTGAGGCGCGCGGGAACAGTGCGCGCCGTCGACGACTTGGGCTTGGTCCGGACAGTTACCGGACGGCCGGACAATGAGCTACCCATTGCTCACTGTCCGCAAGCCCGCGCCTACGGTGGCCGGAAATCGGGATCAGAATCCCGGCGGCGGCGGTGGCGGCGATAACGCCGTTGCCTGACGCGTTCGGCCTCCTCCTTTGCGAGCATTACTGCTTCGCAGAAGTCGGCGACCGCCTGCCACTCCTCCTCGCTCCGAACCATGGCCTCAACCAAGGCCCGGTGCGAGAGGTCTTCGGCGCCGATCGCCCCCACGAGGGCACGGCGATGCTCCGCCCAAGCAGGGCACACCTCGACTGTGTGCTCCACCGTGTCCTCCGGGCGTTCCGCACAGTGGCGACACCCGGGCGTCACTTCCGCATGAATCCGGTGCAGGAAACTCCCGAACGAACCATGTCCGGTGAGGACCTGCGTCATGCGGAAGGTAAGGACGCCGTGAGGCCTTTCCAGCCACGCCTCAAAGAGGGGACTTACCGTGACTTGGCTTGGTTTTCATGATACAGTTTTGAAATTTTGTACATAGATTCCTTAAATAAAAAAAACTAGACACGTGTTTCGGGTTTCGTAGGTATATACTAAAACTAATATTGTACTGATATATTGATTGCACTCTTTACTGTACTGAAACAGGTATAGTTTTGGGCACGTCACAAACGCGCCCGTAAGTTCTTTGAGGAATTGCTAGAGAGGTGCCATGGCGTCTTCACTTTCCACCTGACTTAGGTCCTCACTGGACATTGTCACTGTTTTAGCTGGGGAGGTTTCTATTTTGGGTTCAGGTGGGAGAAACACCCGGGTGTCACCAATGTGCGGATCACCCGGAGGGTACGGTAGACCCTATGGTGGAAATCTGCCCCGCTTGACGGAACACCACTGTGCCCTTATAGAAACGATTAACTGCGATGACCTCTTGTGTCCAGCTCTGGTTCAGGCCATGAGCCGGAGCAAGAGGGAATGGAAGGCGGTAGCCTCGTTCTTCGAAATAGTATTGGCGGCCGAGCGAACGAGATGACCGCAACCGTCAAAGGAACGGACATCCATCACGCTTCGGCCGCCGCCGAAGAAGTCGCCACGGGTGTCAAGAATAGTCGGATAATTTCCGGCCACTGTAGGGGGTTAGTGGACGACGAGAAATGGCTAGCTCACCGTCCGGCTACGTGTAGTGTGTGCGTGAAAACTGAAGGGGTCCAGTACAGTTGCCGTGGCCCTGGAACGCAAAGGGCAATTGATGAAACACGAATTGGTTTTAGTCAGTAAAAGTTAGACATGTCCCTCTACCCTAGAGGCGGAGAAGTCATTTGATGGTTATCACCAAAAAAAGTATAATTTCAATTCTAGATTAAGCACAGAATCACTGAAACGAAAACAGTCTAAAAAATAAATAAAAAGTCCTACTTAGAAAAACCCAATTTAGTGA
The DNA here is from genome assembly GCA_929112965.1 of Mythimna albipuncta. NCBI lineage: Eukaryota > Metazoa > Arthropoda > Insecta > Lepidoptera > Noctuidae > Mythimna > Mythimna albipuncta. Next base: position 10,975,502 of record OV815969.1, on the reverse strand, counting down.
TTTCCCAATAAACCTTAGAAGTGATACGAATTCCAAAATTGATTGAATTTAAAACGTTAGCATTCCGATCACAAAGTGAGCTTGTTTGTTCGTGAAAGCGAGTAAAATGGACAAATGCAGAAAACATAACGAAGGAGGTCCGCCTCGGTCGGTCCGCTCTTCGGTTCTCTTGGCCAGTCTCCAGTGCCTTGATTTAAATGCGCAATTTATTGAGACTACTAAGATACTATTTGTTTTGACCTCATTAATAAAATGACTGCCGGTTCACTTGGACGACATGTCGTAGGGCGCTTTGATTATGTAATGAGCTTTTTGAAACTTTTTTTTTTGGTGTTGAATCATCGTTTGGGAGTTTAACTTGGCTTGGGCTTCCCGGCACGAGCATGAAGCAGGACGGTGGAGGAATCAGGCCCTATACGAGCTCTTAACGTGATCCATTTCACGACCTAAACTGAACTGTTATAGAGATGTAGCTATCTAAGAGTGTAGATATAAGACTCCATTCCTTTTTCTCGCTCTCACGCTTGACAAAAAACACGTCATGGTGAAACTTCTGGGTCCGGAACCCGGCCGGCTTGTCATCTGAGCTCAGTCGTAATAATTAAAAGAGTCTAAATCATACATTTTTAAATAAAAATGTTTGTAAAATTAAATCAATTGAAATACTTCTTTAAAAAAAACATCAAGCTTATTAGGTGTTTAATAACTTAGTAGTTTTGGATCAAAGTCGAAAGTGATTGGATTTAAAAATTAAGTTATTTAATACATTATTAATGTTTTATTTCATATTAACCAAGAATATTTAACAAAAGTGGGTCAGACAGTAAAAGTCTGACACGCCGCCGTCTCACTTAGAGCAGAGGAAGTAATTTGAAGACTTTCCTTCTCAAAAAAAAAAGGCTGCGGAATTGATCAAAGAAGTCACCATAGCCCTGGAATACAAAAGGCAAAGTGAAGGAATACAAGTAAGTTTTAGTCAATAAAAGTCTGATACTCCCTCTCGCTCTACCCAGACCGGGAAAAGTTATTTGACGATTTCGCATTCACAAAAAAAAAAAAACTACTACTGACTTAAGTTTCTACTTAGTTTAGTCCCTTCAATATCTGCAAAGTATAGAACCTTATATTACACGAATGTAACTTCAGTTAATACAATGTCAAAGTTAAGTAGTTAGGTTTGAAATTTAAATAAATCGCTTTATAATTCGGTGGGTTGGTTATTTAGCGGAAGCTATTAAGAATAGCCATACCCGTAGACAATGTCGATGAGATTATTACGAGGAGAGCAGCGATCGGCGCCCCGGGATCGCATTAACTTCGAAAAGAGTCAATAACGTTGGCTGTTAAACTTTATAGACTCCTTAAATTATTTTAACACCGTTATGTTAACAACACTAACAAATTTCTTTATAAGGAAAATCGTTTGCGGGATACTCGCTCCGCCCGCGAACTTCGCTCATAACATCAAATGCTCCAATATTTTACTCGCCTAAACGTTTTTTCTCTAGAAAAATCTAAAAAGTTTTATCTTTTTCACCTTAAATCAATTTTGATTGTACTTGTAAAATATTGGGACCGCATTGATCGAGACATTCGCTACAAAAGTATTACCTACCTAATCTGGGTAAAGGAAACAATTTCAGCAACATCATGAAGCTCTATTATATAAATCCCACTACAATACTTCAGCTCGATACCAGCTTATAAATCCAATGAAATGGAAATTCACATTGGAGTCAGAGGCAAAATTAATCCAATCGGTTTTCAAGTTTTGTCTTATATTTTTACGAGGACAAAAGCCGACCGGGCAGCGGTTGCGACCGCCACCACTTCAATTAATGAAATAATAAACCATCATGACAACACAAAAAAGTATCTGTTAAGAGTACACTTGTATTGAGAAAATATATTTCGAAAAAGCCCGACATTGTCGCTTGCCAGCAGTCGGAAACTAATGGATTGTTCATTCATAACTAGGTATTGTTATATGTATGAATGCACTCATGTTATTATTATTTAAGTAAGACACTGTTTCCTGAGATTACAAACTTTTGTTGTTTCTTTCGGAAAATCTTTGTTCTTTTTGGAACTCTTTGTGGGATTAAACATTTGTTTTTCTTTGTCCATTGTTTACTATCATCTGTTTGCTTAGGTATCACAACTAAGTAGGTACTGTGCAGAATCTATTTTTTCGCACTGTACCGATCTTTTTTTGTTATATGTACTGTGTAGTATCTTTTCTTTTGTGTACTGTGCAATATCTGTTTTTTTTTTTTCGAAATGCTCTGTATCTTTTTCGTTTTGTGCACCTGTGCAGAATTCTTTTTCGTGCTGCTCAACATATTTTTTTTCCATAATGCACAATCTCTTTTTTCATACTATACAGTATCTCTTTTTCATACAGTGCAAAGTTTCTTTTGTACTGTGCACAGTACAGCGTCTTTTTTTGGACTGTGCAGTATCTTATTTTTCGTACTGTGCAGTATCTTTGGTTTCGTTCTGTGCAGCATATATTTTTCGTACCGAGCAGTTTCTTTTTTTTTTTCGTACTGCACAGCTTCACTTTTATTGTAGTATGCCGTATCTTTTTTTACATACTTACTCATTTTAGTTAAAAATTTATAAACCTATTTGTAGTAAACGATTTCAGCTCTTTTCAATATTGTCTTTCGTACTATCTAAGATATTAAGGTTAAGACAGTAATTACAAGGATACAACCGGATAGATCAATCATAACGACAAGGCGCTCGATATCCAACTACGAGTATATACGTGTAAAAAGAAAAGGAAATTGATGAGTTTAGCCCCGATCATATTTATTTATCCAGTCATTGACTATGATAGAGTGATCCGTCATTAGAGATTTTTTGGGTTCGTTGTTCTTGAGTTTAAGGTTAAAAGCTTTTGTTATACTTAAGAACAATGAACCTAGAGTAGATATAATCTAAATACAATACTATGCAATAACTAACAATACAATAATTTAAGTACTGACTAGCTTCTGCCAGCGGCTTTCATCATCATCATCATCTTTTCAGCTGATACACGTCCACTGTTGGACATAGGCCTCCCCCGAGCGTCGCCGCAACGAACGTTCTTGTGCATCCTGCATCCATCGGTTTCCCGCAACCTTCACCAGGTCATCGGTCCACCTTATAGGAGGCCTTCCAACGCTGCGTCTTCCCGTACGAAGTAGAACCTTTCGGCCTCAACGCCCATCTATTCTGCGAGCAATGTCAGCGGCTTTCCTCGTGTGAAAATAGGTGTCTCGATGCAAAATTTAGGTCTCGTTTCATTCCCTTAAGGAGTGAATTTTGGGAAATCCTCTCTTAGTGCTCACTCAAGAAAACCTTGTGCAAAATTTCACGCTTTTATTCCCAGAGTTTTGGCCGTATGTTGATATATCAGTCAGTCAGTTTCTCCTTTTGTATATATTGATAATATCAAAAGAATAAAATATTATATTTTTTTATATTTAAAGTAGCAGCTCCCAGATTTTTTTTTTTCTTTACACTGGTTATTGTAGATTTTTTTGTTCGTAGGTGATGATCCAGAGCGACGACCTTTTTTTTTCAATATCCTTTACTGTCCCACTGCTGGGCAAAGGCCTACCCCTACTTCTTCCAGGTTTTATTTACAGAAAGTTTACATACCACGAACACATATAATATAAATAATAATGATATATTAGGATAGATTTCAATAGTAAGTATAAACATAGTAAAATACTTGACTGTGAAACTTCGGTTAGGACTGGATGGTCACAGAAACAAGGGTACTTCGTATAACAAACAATGAGTTATTTTCTTACAATGTCATTTTCTTGGTAGGGCAATATTAAGTTTCCCTTTGTTAACATTTAAAACTTCACAAATAGCTGTTATTCGAAAACTTTGCTTAAATGTGAATGTGAGGAAACCAAATTGTAGCGTGTAACCTTATTGCTACACGCTTGTAGCAATAAGGTTAAAAAAAATGCAATAAAGAAGTATATTAAAAAAAACTAGCTTCTGCTAAATGTAAAAAAATATCTCAAGGCAATATGCCCCCTTTTTAGGGTTCCGTAGCCAAATGGCAAAAAACGGAACCCTTATAGATTCGTCATGTCTGTCTGTCTGTCTGTCCGTCCGTATGTCACAGCCACTTTTTTCCGAAACTATAAGAGCTATACTATTGAAACTTTGTAAGTAGATGTATTCTGTGAACCGCATTAAGATTTTCACACAAAAATAGAAAAAGAGCAATAAATTTTGGGGGTCCCCATACATAGAACTGAAACTCAAAAATTTTCTTTCATCAAACTCTTGCGTGTGGGGTATCTATAGATAGGTCTTCAAAAATGATACTGAGGTTTCTAATTTCATTTTTTTCTAAACTGAATAGTTTGCGCGAGAGACACTTCCAAAGTGGTAAAATGTGTGTCCCCCCCCCTCTAACTTCTAAAATAAGAGAATGATAAAAAAAATGTATGATGTACATTACTATAAAAACTACCAACGAAAATTGGTTTGAACGAAATCTAGTAAGTAGTTTTTCTTTAATATGTCATAAATCGAAAAAAAATACACTATTATTAAAACATCAATTAAAGTTACAACACATTACAAGAACTTTTATATTATGTTACTTGCTGCTACGGAACCCTTCATGGGCGAGTCCGACTCGCACTTGGCCGGTTTTTTATGTTGGGAAAAATCACGCATTGACATCCCCCGCCCTTGGGCGGAGCGGGAGATAGTGTCAGACTCTTACTGACTAAAAGACCCACCCCATTCCTTCTAGCCTTCATATCGGGGCTCGAGCGCCCTTTCGGATAACCCTGGCGCCAGTAGGCTTCGACCCGGCTGGGTCCCTGCTGTTGCTGACAACTCCTTGAGGCGCGCGGGAACAGTGCGCGTCGTCGACGACTTGGGCTTGGTCCGGAAATCGGGATCAGAATCCCGGCGACGGTGGCGGCGATAACGCCGTTAAGGCAATATGCCCCCGAAATATGAAGTCCTCTAAGCTAATTCAAGATATCCTGAAATTAAAAAGAAAATATACATTTTCGAAAGATATATCGTGGTCCTGGAAAGTAAAAGGAGACTGAAGAACAGAGGTGGGTTTTAATGAGTAAAAATCTGACACCGCCCCACCCTGGAGCAGAAGAAGCCACTTGATGATTTTGCATCTCAAAATGTGCGTGTGTGTAATGTGATGTTTGTTAAAATATACATACATAATTATCATTTATCATAATTTGTAAGCAGCATAAAATGATATATGCCACCAGCTAATGGTAGAAAAGCGAGATGGGTACTTTGCGGGATACTCGAGCTCGTCAGAAAGTCATATGGGGAGAAACCTTGCACCGTGTAATATACCTTTACCACATTGGGGTTCGTTGAGGGCAGTCCGTCAGATAAGTAAAAAAAAAAAAATTCTAAAACTCGAGCGCATCAGATTAAGACAAGGTAAGTTAAGTACATGCAAAAAAATGTATAATTTCAATAACCTGACAAGTTGAGCGTAGCTTAAGCAAACGGGTGAGTCACTAAGTTAGGTTGTAAGGTTCCTGTTAACATTTTGTTGATAAGTGCAATTTTGTTACCACAGTTTGCTATGATAATCTTGTTAGAAACGTTGAAAATTTTACACTTATCGATAGTTTTAGCTATATCGTCCCATGAAAACCGTCAGATTATAGGTTTTTCGTAATCCTGATAGGATTACCTAAAAAAAAAACAATCACTCTTGAATATTTCGAAGTGAAGTTATTTTTTAATTTTTTTTAAATATTATTACTCGCTCTCCCTGTCACCTTGTTCTAGACTTTTTTACGTTTTAGAACCTAATCTTCACAATCCAATAGGTCCATACGATGCTTTAGCAACTGCAAATTTAGTATCAGTGTCTCCCCTACTATAAAATGATATAGGTAAGCCACCAGCCAAATAGCAATCCCTAAGTTTATCAAACTGTAACAATTCAAAAAGTAAACAATCCCAGCACCAAAGTCTTCTTCTTCTTCCTGCCCTTATCCCATATTACTTGGGTTCGGCGCAACATGTTTTCTTCTTCCATTCCGTCCTGTCACCCGTCAAACTATCGCTAACTCCCTTTCCTTTACTTTCACAATCCATCCATCTTTTTTTCGGCCTTCCTCTCCCTCTCCATCCATCTACATGTATACTCAGAACTCTTTTAGTTATATATCCCAGCACCAAAGTGTATATTATTTATATATTTTTTTTTTAAATTCAACTTGACATCAAGTAGCAATTGATGGGATCGGACAAAATAGTCAGTTGGACCAACGTGGTTAATCGGATTTCGAGCTGCAATCGCTTTTATTAATGCAGCGGACAGAGCTATAAGCCGTCAGCGACGGCTCCGATAGCTGCATAGCATAATTACCTACCACTCAACTGAGCTGTGTAAATAATTAGGTTTTAAACTTTCATATAGCGACGATTTGGGATAGAGAGAGTAATAATACTATACTTAATTCAATCACAATGGAGTAATAACAATGTCTTCAAGGCAAGAGTGAATAAACTATTGCGCCTCACCTGATGATAGCACTGATGCAATACCACTGCTATCATCAGGTGGGATCGCTGTCAATCACTAGATTATATTTAAAAAAATTAGGATTCTATCTGTACTCGTTATTGATCATATTTGTGTTGCCAAAAGTAAAAAAAAAAAAAACGAAATCCCAAAATCGTTCACGAAAAGTCATAATTGGTAAATTCATAATTGAATCAAACATTAATAACTAGAAAATACTACGTACGCGCAGTATTTTTCAATTGTTTTTCATTCATATTCCTGTACAATATTTCCATACATTGAGTGACGTTTTGGGATATAAACCAACGCCTTTTTCTTTTTGCAATTATTCAAAAACTTTGTACTGAGTCCTTGGAGAGTAAACGCATCATAAATTCTTTCAGCATTTTATTTGAAATCCAAGTAGACGCCCAAACATATGATCCGGCTTTTGCTGTTTGTTAATATTAATTATTGAGACTTTACTTAAATAATAACAAGACTTTTTCGAATAAGCCCTTTAAGCATTTGTACTTTGTTAAAAACAAATTGTGTATAATATTTATGGAAATTTTCGACTCCATATTTAAGTACAATGTGCAGGTACTATACAGTATACAGTCTGCCTATGTTAGTAGATACTAAATTGTATGCAAATCCGTTAAGCCATTTACGGCGTGATTGAACAATATTGTGGCAACTGTCTGAAATACAGCAAGCGTAGACAAAATACTTGACAGTCTTTAGACCTCTGAATCTTGGGCAGCAAAGCAGCAAAAATATCTTCACCATCCTGTCCACTCTTTACTCTATTTTTTGTAATCGCTATAAACATCTCCTACCCAGCCATGTCAATTTTCATACAATCCACCTAAGATATTTTGGTCATCTTCTACCCATATCAACGTTCATATTCAAAACTTTCCTTATGGCATGTTTCACATTCCAAAGTAGAAATGAGTTTTCAATGAAAAATATTATTTCATAAGAAGCTTCTATAACTATAATACTCATCAAGACCATCTTAAAAGCTCAAACACGATGTGGTTAACTTATTGCGCTCAGTAATTTCTATACCCACTACCCTATTCCATCATCAAAACAGCCGTATGGAACCATATCAAAGAATTTTCATTTTTCTTTTTTATAAAACTTTTCCTCACACCTGAAATGACACTTTCTTTTGTGGGTGCGTTCATAAACATGTTAGCTGACCTACACAAGACATCTAGATCCAGAACAACTATCTGTAGATCATAATTTTTATTGTTCCGAACGGAAATCGAAGCCGCGACACACACTGCAACTGCTAAAACCTCAACTAATGTGCCGGCATGGTTGGTATGTAATTATATACAACATTTCAGCTGTTTCAACTGTTTCAAAATCCATTTGAGACATTTGCCTTAAAAACCCCAACATACAAAATTGAAATTTAAATAAAAACTTGCAAAAAATATATTCCCTAATTGAATTGGTTGCACGGGATTGGTTACGTAAGAATAATAGTCGTAAAAAAATACCTTTAGATTTCTAAAATATTCGTTTCCATTTCAAGCCAGAACCAAAGAATACAGTGTAGAAAGTAACTGAAGAAGGGAGATAATTCAGCCAGACTGCCACCATTTCAATAACGTTGACTCGCCGCCGACCAACACTAAAAGACTCTTTGAATAACGAAGGGGGACCTTTATGCGAAGGGGGTATGAAAGGAAAACCATTTTTTTAAATGATGGGCTGGTCTATCTTGAATATGCAGGGTTTGTCGCATCATTCAACATCATTAGACTGAGAAATAAGAGCGGGGTTGAATATGAGTCTTTATGTTTACGATATAGGCGGCCGGATCGAAAATTATTCTGAACCTGTTACCTCGGGAGCTGTAAATCTTAAGCGGTAGACAAAGGCGTGTTATCGTTAGGATTAGATATTTTAGACTGGAAAATACCATTCAAAATACCTTACATACCTACCTACATTCTAATACTACCAAGTATGTTTTAAGGGTTTCGTATCTTATAAGGAAGAAACCGAAGCCATAAAATCACTTTGTTGTTCGTCCGTCTGTATGTCTGTCAAAAATTAAAATTCTAAGTTTACGAAAACAAAAGATAGGGTTGTTTATGTCGCAAAAAACGTATGTTCTGACAATTTCACAGGAATCTAAATTCATAGGGCATGAAACAAAGTCTCATAGGACAAGTATAGGAAAAAATCTGAAACCTGTGAATTTGTAGTTATATTCGGAAAAAAATTTGTAACTCAATTCGGGAATTAAACTGTTTTCATAATAAGTTTATATGGAACCCTCAGTGAGCGAATCCGACTTGTACTTGCCCGATTTTTTTTTTTTGAGTACCCTGTAAATCCCCAATAATAACGGCCCCGGGTTATGAGTTGTAGGTCTTGCGTTCAACCTCAGGAAGGCGCATTACTTTGTGTAATTCATTTCATCGACACACTGAAAACGTTAAAGAAAATCATCATCAGCTAAAAAGAAGACAACTACCAATCCCAACCGCACTGCGAGTCCCTGTAATAAAAACATTAAAAGGGTATATCGATCCCACAAATAATTTCTTGTCTGTGTTCTGTGACGCAGCTCAGCTCGTCGGTAGGCTCGTAGGGATACTTCAACAAGCCAGTTCGTTGGTTATATAAAAAAAGCAACTCATGCGATCTCCTTTCGATATCACAGTACCTACCAACATTCTTTTTGGACATATTATCATAATCACCATCACAATAAGATAAAGTTGAAAAGGTCCCTGTGCTTGTAACACCGATACCCATAATATTCTACAAACCGTAACGCAACAATGCTCTTAGCGGTAGAGATAGAAGTATGCATATATTTATAGGAGAACTTCTTATCCACTACTACTTAAATTAAGTATACCAGTCGCATTCGACAAGAGAAAAGCAATTTTTTTTTGTAGTTCGCAAATATCACATTTAAAACGTCAGTTGCGTTGTCATTAAGGCCCTAGCTCCCGAGCAGTATCATAAAACAGTGACTTTCTGAAGCCTACTTCTCGATATTGGCTGGGTTAACAGATTTGAAAAAAAAAGTGTTTATTATAGATTCATGTACAACATTTGATTCACATGTGAAAAGTGTTTATTATAGATTCATGTACAACAATTGACACTCATGATTTTTTAGTGTGACTAAAACTTTTTCGCTATTTTCCCTACTTTCAAACGGCTTCGATCTTTAGAAATATATTTACACAAAAAAAATGCAGGTTAAGTGTTCTTCAGAATGTACATTATATAATATATGTAAATCAATCAATATTTTGCCAAGAAAATGGTTTTAAAGCTCAGCGGGACTCTATGCGGGCACAGGCAGCCGTACGACTTTGTATGCATTTAACTCCGGCCAAATGTTCCAGGGACTATACGCCTTAATGGCTGGAGCCAATGAAGCGCTCGGTATCATCGAATGTGCATCACCATACAGTTTAATTGCACCTTCTTCATTCAAAGTAATGGCGGAAACGCTTCAAATAAAGTAGCGCGCAATAAAATCAAGTGGGCCGAGTTGGCCGCTGGTCGGATATCTGACACGGAACTAATTCCCACTATATTTTAATCCAGCGAAATACAAAGGAGCCCAATTTGCATAAACCTCGACTGTTTGTTTCATGCGAGGACTGTATCCGCTTTGCTGTGGACTGTTTTGTACTCAATTTATCTGTTTGCAGGGCACAGCGCGATTGTAAATATTATACCTATGATTTTCATCGGGATTCCTGTGTTTGGTATCCGGTATTCTGTTATAATTTTACAACTCATTAGGTACACGTTTTGTGATCAAACAATGAATTTGAAATGTGTGCTATAATTGTCATAACTACTGTGTGTTACAGAGACTCGCCTGTTGTAATATTGTCAGTAAAGTAGATAGAGTTTGAAAATATAGGTCGCAGTCTTCACTGTTTGATTTTTTTGTATCATTGTCAAATATATAACCTAATTTACTTAAAAAAACTCAACATCCAAAACTATAGCTTCATCAGATAAAGACTCGTTTTGACCTTAATTAGTTTCGTTTTATTTTATCTGAAATCTTTTTAAAAATCATGTAATTTAATAAGTGACTATTTTTTTGAGTTAGGATATCATCTTATGATTTCTCCCGCCCTAAGGTAGAGTGGAAAGGCGTGTCAGACTTTTATGTACTAAAACATAACTATGTTGGTTCAGTTGCCTTTTGCGTTCTAGTACCACGAGTTACATATACCTATGCCCTAAGAGCGGGATGTGGCTGATTACAATTTCATTATTAATTTAAAATCTATATTATGTACAAACCAACGATTCACATTAAAGATATTCAAGTTTAAGTTGAAGTTGAACGTCTCAGAAGCGAAAACCGTCACCAATTTATAAGTCTATGGAAATCAGGGCTCACAAAACGCAAATAGTGCGGTAAGTCAGTCCAAGTTACTCGTGTAACTTACACTATCAAGTAAGGCGAGTGAATTACTTACCGTAACCGATGCTCTTAAGGCGATGGACGAGCAACTTACTGCCGCATGCCGTGCAGCTGACTGTACTTTAAACCCTTTTAATACTCATTGCTGAACGTGAGACTTATTTTAACTTAAATGGACCTTCGACGATTTAGTCTTTTGGGGAAGAAACAAGAATTACGAAAGTAAATAACTCCTTACGACTTTGTACTAAGGAAACGACTTGTTCGTCAACTCGCTTACTCAAAACTCGTGAGTCCGCGTGAGCTGGCGCCTTCCGATTTCACCTACTTTTTCTGTCGTCAACTCGCTCAAACGCATTTATGAAGTACAGTCAAATAAAAGCAGATTGAAAACAATAATTATATAATTATTTAGGTTCACCTACATTTAAGTACTTATATCGATATTGCCTAAAATCTGAGCAGGAAACTTGTACTCAGCAGAATTCTGCTGAGCATCAGGTATAATGACTACATAATGTCATGAGAGGAAAAGTTCTTTCGGACGAACCGAGATTAAAACTTGTAAAACTTATTCCAGGATGCTCCTCTTTTAAAAAAGAAATATGACGTCATATTAAGATTCTTTAGTATCCTAAAGCAACTATATATTAACTCGCTCACCAACACTTAACGCGCTATTAAAAGAGTTTCCGCACGTGAGGAATCCCGGGGCGTTTGTGAATATTCATAATTCTGTTCAGCAAACTTGGCGAAACTTGCACACCAAACTTTTAGGTAGCTATACTTGTTCTGTTATATATATCACTCATGGAAGACTAAAATAACTGCTTCTAGAATACATAAGCGCAAAGTTTCGTCAACTTCAAAAGTTATGTTTCTTTTCTTTCAATCAAATTGATATTCTGTGCTGAATCATAAATAATGGAAGGAGAAACTTTTCCCGTTCCGTTAGTGAAATTTCGTGAGTTTCAAATAACGCAAGATTAGAGCTCAACACGTGCAGTACACGGACGTTTCCTCGGGAGCTGTACTACTCGGCTGCTCGTATGAAACCTGAGCGAAATATTTCTCGTCATACGAACTTGCAATACCGTACGAACAGTCAGCGCACATCGATAATTGGAAATCGCATACGCCGTGTTCGTCTCCGATATTATTTCAATTTCAACTCCAAATTGTTTTCAAGAATATTTTGTAATAATATCAGAATGTTGCATTTGGAAAAGATCACTGTAGTATTTCTAAGATTTATTTTGACCACAAAAAGACATTAATTTTATATAAAGAAAAATCAAAGCTGGAAATTAGAGATCACGTTTGGGATGAAAGTTTGTGGCTTATGAAACTTTATAAATCGAAGTCGAGCAACTAGCGGAAAACGTTTAAAAGAGAGAGAGGATGCGAGCGTTTACGACATTTATTGAATGTATTCCGTTGCTCATTTCTGGAATTGATTTCTTATTTCATATTCGATGTGAATGAAAAGAGCTAGAGCGTTTTGTCCGTTTAGAGAACTTTTAGAACGATCATCCAAACTCTTTGGTACCTCGTAAATCCTAATAAATTGTCTAGATGTGGTAACGAGTTCAGTGCGGTGCAGTCTCTGCGGATACGTATTTTATTAGATTTACTGAAACGTTCCTTTGCACAAATCATTATTTATTACCGTTTAGTCCGTCTCGCTATACAGTGTGCTCTAAAAAAATATATATGACCCTGTTCCAGTCGGTGGCGGCGTCGGTCGCCCCGGACGGCGTCACGATCCGTTTTATAAACACGAACAATTTGTGTAAGATGTCTGACCTCTTATTTTATGTTTTGCATAAAGAGTTTTTCGCAAACGAATGACTAGACTTACGAAATGTACTAAATTAAATTGCCGTTTTCATCCAATAATATTACCAATATTTGCCTTATTACAAAATAATCACTAGGTATATAATATATAATAATTACAAACTTAAAATAATAATATGTACAAACGAGGAAAAAACGGGGAAAACTCAGAGGGCATCAAAAAATTCGTCCACATCGATATCAATAGAAAAAGTGCCCAGAATGCTGGCAGCATTGTCATAAGTTAAATTGATTTAAACTATCTTACGAATAAATAAACTGCCGTTGAATATTTACCGAAAATCGAAATATAGGAAATGGTAAATAGAATCGTTCAACAAGCCACACCTAACAGGCGTTACGTTTGTGTTAATATTTAATGAATTGAACAAATTGGTGAGTCAAATATCGTTTGAAATGAGCAAATAATAATTTTAAATAGCAATTTTCCGGTTAACTAACAAACAAACCACAAATTGATCACTACACAATTTAGTGAAATACATATAAATTGAATACGTTAAAACTAACAAACATCAATTAGTTAATTGGGTGTGAATTTAAAAGTTTTATGAACAGAATGAGTCGACTTGTGTTGTGTGTCATCGTGCACCTACCCATGCAGTCAACTCTATGAATGAGGTTATTGTGGTAGTCACGATGGACTACTGACCTATCAATAGCAATCAATACGGACACAACTTCATAGCACGCCACTGCATGAGCTCATAAATATCTGCAAAAACAAATCAGTCTACAACGGTAAAGTTAAGCGCTAAAGTCGTGGAAAATTGACATTATCTACATAGCTTTTTGGGGCAAGAATATTTGGCACGTTTTTTTACCTTTAAAAAATCTACTTAGTACCTAGTTTTGCTCTAGAAGTCTAGAACTTGATTGTTTGGGGTTAAAAGTCATCAAAGATACTCCTTCTTGCTCGGGGCGGAGCGAGAAGAAGTATCCAACTTTTACTGACTAAAACCCACCCTGTAATCCTTCAGTCGCTCTTTGCCTGCTTCTAAAAGGAAGATTCAGCCCCGGATCGAAAGGCAACGAAGGAGGAAGGAAGGAGTGGGTTTTGAGTCAGTAAAAGTTTGACACTATCTTCCGCTTCGCCCAAGGGCGTAGAGATGTCATTGGATGATTTTCCCATTTATGTAAAAAAAAGGTTCGCGGTGATTCATTCAAACAATACCGCAGAGAAGTCTTTATTAACCTTGATATGTACTTATACTCATTATTTAAACAATAAAAATAAATGGAAATTCAAATCTATATATAAAACCAACCCACGTACGCCAACATTTCGGTCTTAACCAAAGACTTCCCTCAAAGTTTAAGGCCGTACGTTTGTCAGTCACCATCGAGTGATTGCGGCAATTATTCAAGTGTAATTCCTTCTACCCCGCAAGCCTGCCTCGCTACAGGTTCACATTTAACATTTACCGGGTCCTGTAGCCTTGACGCAGACAACTGCTTTAAATCGGTCACTGATTTGTCTGGCGATGTTCTTGTGTCAATTATTGCTGTCCAGTTGGTGTCCGATTTACCATAGACGTACGTAACAATGAATGCCAATTTAGGTGGAGCGTTTTTATCGAAGTGTAATAGGAATGTATCCTATTTTTAACTGATTTCAAAAAACGACACCTGGTTATGCTGCACGCACTTTCTATACATACATACGGTAAAACTAGGAGTGTAATTCCCAGCCGGAGTTCGTCCCTTATGTAACATACCTAAGGGTATTAAAGTCACGCTGGACGATTTTCGACCACCTTAGGCGCGAACTTGTGCACGGCGAGCAATGGGTAGCTCGCAGTCCGGCCGTTCGGTAAGGATTACACCCGAATAGATGGTGCGTTGTGACCCAGTCGCGCCTCGAATAGATGTCAGCATAAATTACTGGTTAAGGCCAATGTTTACCAGGGCAGGGTATTGTTCGAAGGAGTTACCATAGCTCTTGCAAAAAGGCAACTGAAAGACACTGTTGGTTTTAGTCAGTAATAGTCCGATACTCCCTTCTACTCCAACCAGAGCGAAAGATATCACTTGAAGATTTACACGTAAAAAATGGGGTCTTTAAGACACTTGGGCGGATCATCGCCATGCCCTCGTGGGGGCGATTGGCGGCGGAGACCTATCGCGCTGGGCCTTGGTTGAGGCCTGGTCCGGAGCGAGGAGGAGTGGCAGGCGGTCGCCGACTTCTGCGAAGTAGTAATGCTCGCAAAGGAGGAGGCCGAACGTATCACGCAACGGCGTTATCACCGCCGCCGCCGGCGCCGGGATACCGATCCCGATTTCCGGCCAACGCAGGCGCGAGCTTGCGGACAGTGAGCAATAGGTAGCACACTTTTCGGCCGTCCGGTAACTGTCCGGACCAAGCCCAAGTCGTCAACGGCGCGCACTGTTCCCGCGCGCCTCAAGGAGTTGTCAGCAACAGCAGGGACCCAGCCGGGTCGAAGCCTACTGGGGCCAGGGTTATCCGAAAGGGCGCTCGAGCCCCGGTATGAAGGCTAGAAGGAACGGGGTGGGTCTTTTAGTCAGGAAGAGTCTGACACTATCTCCTGCTCCACCCAAGAGCGGGGGTGTCATTGGATGATTTTTTCCAACCATAAAAAAGGGTCTTTAAGACAAGAGTGAATACGTTACTACTGGGCAAACGTGCTTCATCGCCAACCAGGTGTCATCACATCGCTTACTATCAGGTGAGCTAGCGATATAACTATACTTTTGAAGTTTCTTACCAGTTCTTCTCCATAGGAAACGGTCATTTGGAACCGTGCGCTCGCTTCTGACGTTTTATAAATGCCATGTTGGCCTATGTTCCTATGTGTATAAATATGTTTTATTAGAGTCTGTCTAATAAGTTAAAAGACTTGGGTAATTATCAGGATTTAATGAAATCTGATGTAGTCAACAAGGGTTCAATAATCAAGGTTAATTAAGAGATAGAGATCATTGTTTACTAACAGAAGAACCACGAGAAGTACCGAATATAAGTGTTTTTTAAATGATTAAATATTATATAAAATTCCCCAGTCGGTTGAATTATTAGATAGACTATACAGAGAGAGATTAAGTTTGAGTATGAAAAAAGTGAGCTATAAAAAAAACCAGTCTCTCTCTTTTTCTATGTTCAGCGAAATTTTTTATATTGTAGTCGGCTTTCAACGCGTTTCCCGATATCTACCGTATTCTATACTGTATTCAGTGTTATTTCATGAAACCTTTTCAAACAATTTCCATGATGCATGAGCTAGGAACAGTAAATCGTGACTAGAAACTGTAGGACAAAGAAACGAAATCGAATAGAAAGTTTCGTATTATTGTTTCTCAACTACAAGTCATATAATGGAAACTTAATTACTATTATACGAGTATATTGGCGAGTAAAAACTAGTGACGTTGAACTTACCAGTTTTTAATTTAATTACCTGTTAGGTGTTTTACTCTAAGAACAAAGAGTGGAACTCAAAAGACCCTTTTAAAGTGTCTAAAGTAACTTGAACGCTTAATCTTAATATTTAACATCTTTATATAATAGAATACAATTATAAACCGTTGTAAATTGCCTTTTGTAGAGGAACTCGTAGATAATATCAAGAGCACAGGTCGATTTCAAAGGTTGTGGTTTCCATTCTCACCTAAGACAATTGTTTGTGTGATGAGCACGATCATTATTCGGTGTCTGGATGTAATTTTTCTATAATATGTATGTATTTAGAAATATTATTGGATTTCTCGTACTCATAACACAAGCTCTGCTTAGTTTGGGGTAATGGCGTTGTGTAGAAGTTATGATGTATTATTATTATTTTCAAAATTAAGCAACGCTTGCCGAGGACGGTTTGTAGATGGGTAACCGTCTGAACATACCGAGATTCCACCGTGTCTCGGAAAATATATAAGCTCGATAGCTTACCTCATAAAAATGATGTGGGTAACATGGACTCAGTAATTAATAACTGTTAGAAATTAGGTGGATAATTATTTTATTTATTTATTTTATTTTATTTTATTTGGGTGGCACAATACAAGATAAACGTTAAAATAGATCACGATGAGCCATTTCCAAGCCTCCACATATAGTTTGGAAGTATTGTGGAAAGTTACAGTTAGGAATTAATTGAGATATACAAAGTTTGGTAGCAAGATAATATAGAAGACAATAATGTAATTAAGTAATGTAATTTCCAAATCCTCTCGTCTTTTCGAGCCAGTTTACAAGGTACGTGTCCAAATGAATTATTTGTCACCCATTTTTCTGTGGCGGTGCCTTCCATCTGCAGGAAACCTCAACGTCGACGCCACGCGAAGTCGTTCTACGTATAACTCAAGCAGGCTGGTCTACAAGTGCGTCGGTTTAATGTAGTTCCAGTTTTACTGGAACACCATGGCGGTGTATCCGAGTCAGGCTACGTGACCACAGGTGTGGAACACACCACAGCGCTGCATGCATTTAGGCAGCATCGCCGAGGGGTCCCGGTGAGACACGGGCTTTACGGGCCGACATAAGCCAAGAAATCTTGACACAGTCTTGCCAAGGTATATCATGTTACCTAATTCCGGGGATGTGGAGGTCAGTTACTACAGTAAACTGTAATAATACAGGTACCTATCCAGCTACGTCCAGTTTGACTGGATGCTTAGCCCAACACAGTTTGATAAAGACTAAAAGTAGAAAAGTTTATGTTTTTGTTACAATGCTCTGTGCAAAGTATTGACTATCAGAATTTACAGTATTATAAAACCCCAAAATTTGTATGTGTGTGTTTGTGTATGCTTGTCACTTTTTCATCTACAAACGCTGAACGGATTTGGATAAAACTCTTGATTAACATAGTAGGCTATAAATTAAAGTTTAGAAGTACTAATCTGTAACCGCAGAAAGTGGGTATATAAAACTAGATTGAAATTGCCGATAGCTTCACATAAAAAGAAAACCAAACAAAACCACCCAAGTGCCAAAACATTATAAAAGTGTTGTTACTAAATATTTTTATAGTGGATATCTATATCGTAAAATTCATGAACACTAGTCAAGACTAGTCTTATCTTTTATATAAACGAAGCTAAAACTTTTTGTATCTTAATAAAATCACTATTTGAAATAAAAGTAGGATTAAAATACAAGAAGTGATGCGTTAGGTATAATTAAGTTCAGCGTTGTGGGACTCGTTGTAAATTATCGCAGCAATTGCATTTATCAGAATTGCACCTCCGACCGCTAACAAGATTTAGAGGGAACGTGGACGGTGTAACACGTCTACCTATAGGATAATTAGTATCGCTACCTCGCGGCGTCTCATTTATCGTTCTCCACGGGGAGGTGGGTCAGCCAGCAGTAAATCTACCAACCTGAGCGCTCTTGTCTTTGTAAACTTGAAAATCTAATTACATTTACAGCTCCACTTAAGTTCGCCTTTCCCGTTGAATTTGCATTTCTTGATTTTTGTCCTCGAGCTCTGATAAGATTTTGTTTCGGTGGAGTTCATCTCCATTACTCTTTTTTAAGTAAAAATTTTTAATTAGGAACATTGGAGGTCTTACCTGGAGTTCGGGAGTGTCGCGGGCGTGTTTTAAGGGAGGTGCGTGGAGCTGAATGTTTGCGGAACCGCCAGTTTATATGCTCGAACAGGCCCAATAAAGAGCGTCTCAATGTTGTAAAGGCGTTCCTAATGCTTATTTGCATTCAAGAAGGCTCCCAGAACGGGCAAGCAAGTGTACGGGAACGGCTCTGAAACGTCGGAAGCCGGTTCAGCGCGCTAGACGGAGAGCTCCCCGGGTAGTGATTAGACGATGCTAATACCATTTACTTTCCAACTTTCCTGACTCACCGACCGTTACGTGAACATTCGCTATTTATTTTAGGCTACTTTAAAATCATCTTAAAGTGCCCCTTTAATTCTTTTCTACGCTATTAAATGCCGGTAATCGTAATATTATTCTTCTTTGAGTGAGTTTGGAAAAAACTAAAACGAGAATTTTCTCTTTTATGTAACAAAAACAAACGCAGAACTATGTGGCTGAAATACGCCAACTAACATTATACACTCGAAGTTAGTTATTAATGACTACATTATGACTTGTTGGACAGATTTATCACCGCACTAACAAGTAAACTTCTAGCGTCACTATTTGTCAAATGAATTTTATTAAATAGAAGACATTATTCCAAATTGTGAAGTTGTCAAAGGAAAACTGAGCGTAGCGGTCTTCTCATTAGCGTATATAGCACAATTTCCTCTGGAAACTGTTATTCCACAAAGTTGGAGCGAAAAAAATTAAGTTGAAATTTGATGTCCGAACCGTAGCGAGAGGAGCGGGCCCTCGCAGCCTCGGCCGAGTCACCGGAGCTTAGTCCACATTAAAACTGCAACCATAAAACTTTGCAGGGGAGTTGTGCCGTGGTCCCGTGGTCCGCGGTCGAGCGCGCGGTGAAACTTGCACTGCATTACGACAAGTAAACCTGCAGTTAAGTGTTTACTTCGCACATTCCAAGGCATTGTGCCGGCAACTTGGACCATAAAAACGGCCTGACTCCTGCACCCGCTCCTAACTTCACTACATGATGTATGTGCCTTATCTTTTGATTAGGTTTGTTCAACACCTAACTTCAGTGTACAAGTACTTCAGACTTTTAAACGTTTCATAGTAATAAATTAAACGATTATTGCGAACGTGTAAACTAATTTTCTTTGTTTACTTTACCGTAATTTATTTAGTCCACATGGTCCTTTAATGGTAAACAAAATCGAACTCCACTTTGATACTCGTGTGTACCCCATCGATCATTTTGTTCATCGATATTAATTAATTTGCTTAATCGTGTTTGAAAAGTTTTTGACTCGATTATTGCTATTTACTCGTATTTTGGTTGAAATAATATTACAGAGCGTGTTTACTCTAATAATGTGTGTATAATCGGTTAATTAGCCTGTTTAGTTGCTCTCAAAACACGATTCATAGTATTCTGATCCACTAAATAAACAGAACACGATTCGAACGAGAGTTACTTCCTTTTAACAGTATATTGCTAACGATTGGTGTTTATTATTACAATACAGCGAACTGGTCCTAAAACAGTATCTATCTACATAATTTTAACGACTTTATTTGTGTTTGTACGCTAATTATTTTTCTTCCAACCATAAATCAGTGCAAATAAAACTTCCGTTTCTAGGAAAAAAAAATTGGTAAGCTACACGATTTTGTCCACTTCACCACCCGTTTACATAATTTAAAGCATCTTAAAATAATAATCACATTTTAAAGAAAAAAATATAATGAGAACATGCAATCGGCAAGTTTGCTCCAAGCCGGGCTGATCATCGCTTAGTTGGCTTGGCACTGATTGCAGCAATTATTCACGTCGCCGCCTCCTCTTTGCCGCCAGAGCCCCTCCGTCACTCCTCTAACGGCTCCACTTAATCCAGGTACCGTCGTAAACAACACCTTCAACCCAATAACAACTAATAAAAAAATGTACCAATTTAAAAATCCTATTAAAAAGAACACCAAATATTTTTAACTCATCAACAAAATGCTTTTTGTCCGTGTACGTGCAAACAGAAAACAAATAGGCACCAATCCATAAAGTGTAGTAGCGATTCCCGACACAGTGAACAATGTAACAGGGAAAAGTTTGTGAAGTCGGAAACAAAGCAGGCCACCTCCATAGCAACGAATGTGCTTCTGGATATTATAACTTTCCTTTATGCGACCCATTAGAACATTATCTTAATTTCACTTGTTCAGTGCTCCAATGAGAAAGTACAAAAACTTATGGACGCTGCGCTGGGTAAAGTCTCGCTCTACGAACAGCGTCTAGTCAGTTTCCAGATTTGACTTATCAGACATTTATGTAATTGCATCGAACGGATACGTTTTATACTCGTACTACGTTTGTGTAAAATAAATCTAATAATCATATCGCAACGTGAACAGAAAATGAAAATATCTGCACAAAACTAGCAATAAACTTCATAAACAACGAAAGACTTTAAGTACGAAAATATTGGTATTCAGTTCAAAACTGCAACACAGCAAAACACGTCGTGACTGAAGCCGGGAGGTAAACAAA
The DNA here is from genome assembly GCA_929112965.1 of Mythimna albipuncta. Taxonomy (NCBI): domain Eukaryota; kingdom Metazoa; phylum Arthropoda; class Insecta; order Lepidoptera; family Noctuidae; genus Mythimna; species Mythimna albipuncta. Next base: position 10,954,598 of record OV815969.1, on the reverse strand, counting down.
TTCAAAATAGAAAACAAACTATACGCGCGTTGCACAGTATTGATTGAGCCCCGGTTGGCCGCAATATGGAAGATTTGTTGAGAATAACGGTTGAGCAGATAGCTCGAGTGGCCATTACAGATATCTTGAGCTCAGCGATCGAAAGAGAACACCCGCGCTCACCTACGTCTACGTCTCACTCGACTTGCTCCGAGCTGCACTGTGCATGGGCCGTACATTTTACCGAGCCGTAATACTCGGGATCTCGGGAAATACTATTCTCTTTTGCTCGCTTCAAGCTATAAGTATAAAATACGAAAATGTGGATAAGTTATATTTTCGTAGAAAGATTTTTGACAAAGTAGTTCTGTTCCACTTTGTTTACCTGACGATCACATATAATAAAACGATGATACATAGCAGTTTAAACACGAATGTTAACATTTGTAAAAAAAATCAGTTGAATTAATGAATTCACTACTATTTTTAGCCTATACAAATACATTGATACAGAGAAGTCTTTTCATTTCTAAACAATTAAGTTTGTTTTAAATTGAAACTCTACCTGCTGAACTATTTACCATAAGTCCATTTACTTACGTTTACACCGCCAAGCACTATCTGCTAAGAAGCAAAACTGAACTATATATTTGAGAAATTTATATTCCCACTGGATTTGGTTGTTGAGTTTTACACCTCATGTGAGTTATATACTAGCTTCAAAAATAAAGTTGCTTTAATTTTCCTACTTTGAGAAAACTTTTACATCTGTATATTATCTTGTCCTGCCAAATCATCATCATCATTTCACCCGAAAGACGTCAACTGTTGGACATAAATCTGCAAAACGAAAATGGCAAAATCTGACCAACTTTTTTCGGTCCAACACTCTTGTTTTATTTACTTTTCAGTAGATTTAAGCTGTGATAAGTTACCAATTAGATGTAATTGACAATATAAGAAAAGAAATCAATCTAAAATAGATATAGCAGAGATTTCCGCAGAAGATCTCACTGTGTAATAGAAGGCCTACAAAGGCCCAGCTAGCGTATAACAAGCATGAATGAAACGTGATATGAGATGCGAAGAATGATATCGATATTTTATTGGATCTGCTTTTAACGTACTACCGCGTCCTACGTGCTTCAGATATACTGGAAAATGTAGGCACTGTGAAAGCAGAAATCATATTGCATTATTCGAAGCATCACTAATAGGCGTAAAGACTTAATTTGTTATGAATGCAAAATCATTAATTTATTCGCTTTATGCATCGAGTTACTTGAAGTTAATGTTTGTGAGTTGGCTAAAGTCCCAGAATAAAATGAATTATGCAAATAAAGACGCAACTGTTATAACACAATTGTTTATTATATTCCGCGCTATCTTTGTAGCACTTGATGGTGAAATAATAATTCAATTGTTCAGTTTTATAGTTCATATGGCTTATACAGTTTATGTGATAAAATGACGCGTTATTGATAGTAAACTGGCATGTTTGGGTGTGGGAAGCTAAAAGCTACAGCGAACACATAGTTGCTGGAAGGAAAATGTACGATGAACCCAGAATATAATTTTAATAATTTTCATAAACGTAGTTAGTTTTTACGGTTTCGTACCCAAACGGTGAAAATGGGACCCTATTGCTATCAGCTGTCTGTCTGTCTGTCACTCGGCTGTATCTCATGAACCTGGGTGACACTTTCACAGATAATGTATCTCTGCTGTTGCTATAAAAGGAAATGCTAAAAACAGAATAAAATAATTATATAAGTGGGGCTCTAATTAAAAAATCGTGATTTTTCCGGTTTTTTGCTACGGATGGTATGGAATACTTCGTGCGGGAGTGTGACTCACACTTGATCGGTTTTTTCTTGTACTACTTGAACAACACCGCTAATTAATTAATATTTAAAATAATTCGATGTAATTTAAATTCAACATCATCACCGAAAGTATCGACTTTAGCATCGTGTATTTTTTAAAGTGAACATTCGTATTAAAAAAGATCCTGGTAAAAAAGTAAGGGTTACAATGGAAATATAAATTTATATTCTTTAACATAAAAAAAAATGATATCAAATTCAAGATTTTAAATATAGTTAATGTATGTACTACCCGGGTAAGTATTGTCTAGAATGCCGACGGTAGATCAGATAAAAGTGAAGTAACAAATAAAACACAATTTGTTAAAATACAAGAAGTTTAGCAACTTAGGGCACCCGGACCCAGAATTTTTTTCTTGGATTTCTTTAAGCAGACAAAACCGAGAAAGGTTCTAGAGTGGCGACTGCGTAGTGGAATACGCAGCGTTATACGGCCTCCCACAAGGTGGACCGATGACCTGATGAGTACTCCAGACGCCTCCTGCCGGAGGCTCTACGCGGGGATCGTTCGGTCCATGGCCCTCTACGGGGCGCCGGTGTGGGCGCCGTCGCTGAAAAAGCAACCGGCGGCCATACTGAACGCCTGCCAGAGGGTCATGGCAATTCGGATGGTGCGGGGATACCGCACGATTTCCCGCGAAGCGGCGAGCCTTCTGGCTGGCCTACCACCGTGGGATCTGGAGGCAACAGTCCTTGCACACATGCACGACATGCGCGTGGAGATGCAACGCCGGGGTGAAAGTCCTCTGCCGCGACAGGTCGCGGCATGGCGGACAGAGCTCCGGCGGGATCTCATGGTAGAATGGCATCAGCGACTATCGCAACCCCGTCATGGGCACGCCACAATTATGGCGATAAGTCCCCTCTTTGAGGCGTGGCTGGAAAGACCTCACGGCGTCCTTACCTTCCGCATGACACAGGTCCTCACCGGAAATGGCAAGTTCGGGAGGTTCCTGTTCCGAATTAAAGCGGAAGTGACGCCCGGGTGTCGCCACTGTGCGGAACGCCCGGAGGACACGGTGGAGCACACAATCGCGGTGTGCCCTGCTTGGGCGGAGCATCGCCGTGCCCTCGTGGGGGTGATCGGCGGCGGAGACCTCTCGCGCCGGGCCCTGGTCGAGGCCATGGTCCGGAGCGAGGAAGAGTGGCAGGCGGTCGCCGACTTCTGCGAAGCAGTAATGCTCGCCAAGGAGGTGGCCGACCGCATCAGACAACGGCGCTCTCGCCGCCGCCGCCGGGATTCTGATCCCGATTTCCAGCCACCGTAGGCGCGGGCTTGCGGACAGTGAACAATGGGTAGCTCGCTGTCCGGCCGTCCGGTAACCGTCCGGACCAATTCCAAGTCGTCGACGGCGCGCACTGTTCCCGCGCGCCTCAAGAAGTTGTCAGCAACAGCAGGGGCCCAGCCGGGTCGAAGCCTACTGGGGCCAGGGTTATCCGAAAGGGCGCTCGAGTCCCGGTACGAAGGCTAGAAGGAACGGGATGGGTTTTTTAGTCAGTAAGAGTCTGACACTATCTCCCGCTCCGCCCAAGGGCGGGGGATGTCAATGCATGATTGTTCCCATCGAAAAAAAAAAAAAAAAAACCTGATGAGTACCACCTTTTGTCCTCTTTCTCTAATTCATACCTACCTAGCAGCGCTATTTTTCCCAGGTCAAGAATATTCATCTACAACTTCGAGTTTATACCTATAGAGTCGTCGATCTTTATAAGAGTGGATGTTACTTGAATATTTACAATGACCTTGGCTTTGTTTTTTTCATTGTTCATTTCACGAATCACTCTTTTGGAAGCTCTATTAAGGTTATCAAAAAGTATACTGAGGTTCTATAAAATCTTAGTCACACGACTAATAGATAGTCGACAAATCGAAGATGAGCGATTTACTTGTCGTTGACGTTAATGGCTAAGCTAGGCCGTCACTTCTTCTATTCAGAAACTTGAAGACATCCTTTATTGAGGCTGTGAACAGATTTTGAGAAATGACGTCTCAATGCAGGAAGATAGGTGGTGTTTATAGGTGAGGAGACTGCAATACAATCTGAGTCTCGATTAAACAAATGGCTCTTATAGTCTGCAAACGCAGAGAGCTACATTATACTTTTAAGTCTTGTATACAATAAGTTGCAACGTACGTATGTGGTCTATTGTGCTGAAGTCTTTTCAGAATCAAGCTGGTTCGGGATGCTGGACTTCGTCAAACCTATTTGTGAAACGGTTTGAAATGACTCTGGAAAACCGTTTGTAGACCCTTCTGAGCCATTTTAGAAGTGAGATGGGCTAGAAATTCTAAAGCAGAACGTTTTCGACCTCCTTAAGGAAAAGTACGGAGTGCTACCGCACCTTAACTCCATTCCTTCGCCATTTCCTCTTTGAGCATGACTACATAAAACAGTTTTGGAAGGGTTTTAAGCACCGATTTTCCCACCTTCAGGAGTTTGACTGATATTCCGTCATCTTTCGACACCTTGTTGTTTTGAAACTGCTTTAAAATTTTCTCCCTAATCTCGTACAAGTTGACGTACGGGACCTCATCAATCTAGTGTCGGGTTCGTATTTTTTTTTTGTGTGGGACAATCATCCAATAACATCTACCGTTCTAGGGTTTAGTGGGAGGGTGTGTAGACTTTTAGTGACTAAAAACCGACTCTATTCCTTCGTTTTTCGTTCTAGCTCTTCAATAATTTGATAAATTCGCAGAACTGTTTACAGTTTGTTTCGATTGCTCGATCGAAAATTTTGCATTTTTTGCTTAGGTATGCGTGCTTTTCAGAAAAGAAAGCGCATTCTAGATAGATAACAGAATTATCAAAATTGCTGAAAGATAGAAAGACCTTTGTTCTGCTATGGAACAAAAGGCTCATAATTAATAATAATACACAAATGTTCTTCTAAAGGTCTTAATTATTTTTTTCTCCTAGCCATTAAAAAAAAACATTAAAAACCCATATTAGAGAACAGAATTGAAAAAATATGCATACAAATAATAAAATAAAATTACAATCCTAAATAACAATTCCGAAAAGTCAATAAATTAAAGTTAATCAATAAAAATCCAATAAATTAAAATTACAATAATTAAAATAAAATAAAATTAAAAAAGAATAATAATAAAAATCGCCGAAAATTTTATTAGAAATCAGAAATCAGAAACGTTTATTTCAAATAGACCAGTAACAGGAACTTTTGAATTGTCAAAATATCGATCAGTCAAACAAGTGAAGCTAAGTTGCACGTTCCAAAGAGTAGGTCTCTATGAAGCAGAACGTGCAAGAAACTCCATGGACACTCTTTTAAACCGTATTGACTTACATGAATCTTCGTTACATGTTTCTTTTTTGCTTCTATTATGTGAACACAATGAAGATAAGTAATAAAAATTAAATATAATGGTAACAATAAAAATAGAAATTGAATAAGTCACTGGCAGCTAAGAGATGACCAGTCTCATTTGACGGCGCCCGTTCACGAGCATGACGCGTGCATCAGCCCCACTCAGCTCAACTTTTTCCAGACATTCCTCTCCTGCGCCGTTTCGAACCAATCTTCGTAATACGCTATCAGATCATCTCTCCACGTCTTTCTAGAAAGGCCTCGACGGCGCTTTTCTTCTGCAAGTTTCCCTGTAAAGGTCTTAGGGTAGATAAAATAAGTTTATTTGGTAAGAAATTTATCTGAATAGACGAACTATAACTGTGTCTCTGTGAGAAAGTAGGTATATAATAGACAATATTAATAAATAAAACAACGTATCTCAATATAAATCTCAGCAATTTGTCTTTAAAGGTCTTACAAATAGGTGCAAATATCCTTGTACGTCAGAAGTTCTTATCTCTTCCAGAGGGCACATGTTGTCGGTGTAAACAGGTGAACTCGCGGGAATCGCTATTTCGCTCACGTTCAACATCCGATAAAAGTTTCCGCCACAATCACCTAAGAGCTCAGCTGTCAGGGAATAACCGTATATCGGTTTTGTTTCCACCGCGTCCCTCCGCGCCCGCCCTGCATTACAACCGAATTATTTCTGGATCATGTTGTATTTAAATAAATATTTTATTCTGATTAGTTTTCGTGATTACCTGGAATAATTGTGACTTTTTAACTACAGTGACAAGAAAACCCTGGGGTCTTGGCACAAAGGCAAAAAAGGAACATAGGAGTCTTAGGGTGAGTTGCACCATTTAACTATAACGATAACCAAACCATAACCAGCCGTGAAACGGTCGCCTATTGGTCAATTCGTCGATTTGACAACTGTTAACGGCTTTGTTATCTTTATAGTTAAATGGTGCAACTCACCCTTTTTCAGTAAAAGTCTGACACGCCCTTCCACTTCGTCCAAGAGCGAGAGTCATTGAGACAGCGAGTAGATTCATTGGATTATTTCCCGCCTAAAAAAAAACTGCAGCGGAAAAAATCTGTCTGGTTGGGGTGTGAACAAGACATTTTTGTAAATTAATTCTCATTTGTGTTATCAGGAAGAACAGATTTTGTCTACAATGTTAGATTAAAACAATGTTTTTTTTTTTAAATATTGATTGAATTTGAGACTTCAGATTGGTGTTCACTGCTCCACTTTCCAATCGTCAAGATTACCAGTATATTAAAGATAAACTTATGAATTAAATGGTACCACTTATCTAGTTGACCCGAAAAACTTCTGATGACGTATACAACTAAAACTTTTCTTTCCTGGATAATTTTTAAAATTATTTCGTCACTTATTCATACAATTATTAATTTATTATATGTACATACAAGCCAGTCCAACCGTTCTCAAGTGTCGCACTTACCATTTTATTAATATAGACACGTAAAAAAAGGAAACCACTCCACATACATATTTACATACTCGTAGATAAATATCTCTCTGGAGTATTTGCCTTTTTTACGCGAAATCATTAAATAAGTTCTCTCGCTCTGGGTAGAGCGAGAAAGAGTGTCAGACTTTTACAGACTAAAACCCACAATGATCTTTCAGTTGCCCTTTGTAACTTCCGTGGTAACTTCTTCAAACGATTCGCAGCCCTAACAGAAATTGCCTTAACATGTTTAGAATAGAATAGCTTTTATTCGACACCGAAAATGCAATAGGCGACAACACAAAATAATAAAAAAAAAACTGAAATACAATACCGTTGCGCTGAGTTTCCTTTATGGACAAATATTTAAAAACTTGTGTCCACAATATTTACTCTATGGTTATTATATATATCTATCTATATCATCATCATCATCATTTCAGCCGTAAGACGTCCACTGTTGGGCAAAACCCTCCATAGGACTGTTCAGTTCACGGTAGCAATGGAGGATGTCTTCAAGGTTCTGGATTGGAAAGGGCTAGGCATTAACATCAATGGCGAGTACATCACTTACCTTCGGTTTTCTAACGACATAGTAGTCATGGCTGAGACTACGGAGGAGCTAAGTACAATGCTTGGTGATCTCGGTAGAGCTTCCGAAAGAGTGGGACTTAAAACGAACATAAACAAAACCAAAGTCATGGTAAACAGCCATGTAGCACCCACTCATATTAAGATCGGAGACTCTACACTCGAAGTTGTGGACGACTACGTTTACCTAGGACAGACGGTCCAGTTGGGTAAATCTTCGAGGAAGAGATAAATCGACGAATCTGACTCGGCTGGGCAGCGTTTGGAATGCTGCGCAGTATCTTCACGTCCAGCATACCACAGTGTCTCAAGCCGAAAGTCTATGACCAGTGCGTGTTGTCAGTGATAAAATATGGCGACGAAACGTGGTCGCTTACAATGGGCCTCATCAGAAGACTAAAAGTCACCTAAAAGGCAATGGAAAGGGCTATGCTTGGAGTTTCCTTGCGTGATCGAATCAAGAATGAGGATATCCGCAGATATGGGTAGGGCACATTGCTTGCAGAACAGATGGCCGTTGGGGCCGAAAGGTTCTGGAATGGCGGCTACGTACCGGAAGACGTAGCGTAGGAAGGCCTCCTACAAGGTGGACCGATGACCTGGTGAGGGTTCCGGCAGTTCGATGTATGCGAGACGCACGGGACTGCTCATTGTGGCGACCGACCGCTTGGGGGAGGCCTACCTATACAAGGTGTAAGGGACAGCCCTACACAAACTTTAAGGGGCTGCTCAGTAGACGAAACTGAAAAACCTTCCACATTTTTTTTTTCAGGAAACGAAAAAAATAATCGGCCTCGCCATACAAATTGTCCAATCAAGTTTATAATTTTGTATGATGAGGCTGTTTTTTTTTTGTATCCTGAAAAAAAAATTTGTGGAAGGTGGTTCAGTTTCATCTACTGAGCAACCTCTTAAAGTTTGTGGACGGCTGTCCCTTACACCTTGTATATTTATGTAAAATATAATCACAATTAGTTTATCGTCCATATAAAATTTTCAACGCTACTTTATTCCTACTCACCTACATTAAAAACACGCGGAACATATTTTCACGCATTAAAAGTTTAATTAATATTTTATGTACCGTTTCCCGAATATGGACGTAGTTTAGTTTACAAATCGTAAAAACTTCTGAATGGCGCTTTGGGAAGCTTTAAAGTACTTTATATCAAAAGACATTATTTAAGCAATAAAGCTGGTTTCCGACTGTTATATCAGTTGATATAGTTCGGCTGTACATGCGCTGGCGCCGTGGGCAGTCCATTAATGAACTTGAGTAGTAAAACTTATCAAGGTGTTTGTGTGCATGTTTCATTGCACTTTAAAATGCAAGCGAGCGGAGGAAATTTTCGTGTGGTCAGCGGTTACCGTCTTGATTAGATCTTTGCCTTTTCTACCTACTCATTCTTTAGCTCTCAAAGATAAATCGATAAACTGATTAGGGTCAAAGTTCCTTGCGTAGGAATAATCTTGATGATTTGTATTGCTTAGCTAGGTCAGCTATACTAAGAGGTGAACGAAAGAGTTAACGCGGTCCTGGAAAGCAAAGGACAACTAAAGGAACACAGGTGGGTTTATAGGCAGTAAAAGTCCGAAGGGGCCGACGTCCGTTCTTACGCAGTGTTGCTAGTTCAGTTTTAACGGTGTGCATATACAGTCGTGTAGATGGAAAACTTAAGTAGTATCTGAAGACATTTTCCTCCGTGCGTGCGACCCGTTTCATATAGCGAATTTGACTAAATTAGTCTGTGAGTGTTACCGCGCAGCTCTCGCACGGAGGCAGGTACGGAAGCGCGGGCGCAAGGGGGCGGCTCCCTGCTACGGATGCCCACACGGGTGCCCTATAACGCAGCGTCGGCTCTCAAATTATATCTTCCTCTCACTGTTCCTAGAGTGAAAGAAGTTATTTAATGATTTTACACTTCAAAAACAAAACAGTAGTACTAAATAGGTTATTGGCCATTGATTAACCTAGATCTACATGTAACAATATGTATAACGTCCTCTTTTTGGGACATAAAAACGAATGTCCTAAATTTTAAGGGCGGAACTACATTTTCGAATGCAAGTCGCTTCCAAATCAAGAGCTGCATCGTTTCGTAGTTCGTTCCATTCCACTTTTGATTACTCTTTCAATAAAGCACGGTCATTTAGCTAATGAGCGCGCTCTAAAGTAAATAACTTGTACAAAGTCTACGTCAGTGAGATCTAGGCAAGAGTTTCCAACCTTTGATACTGACTGCCAGTCGGCGACTTGTTAAGAAAATAAAAATATCACCTGCCAAGAATACAGTAAAATAAATTCTTTAGATGACTGTAAGGCGGTGTATTTTTTTTTCTTTCTTATTAAAGTTATGTTTATGATTTAGATAACTCACGAGTTTTTTCATTTGAGATGTTGCTACATTTTTTTTATTACAGTAAGTAAGTGGTCGCTTTGGGTTTAGAGGAGTAATGAGTAGTAGGTGTAATGTGTTCTTTATATTTTTCTGCGTTGTTATGTAACTTAAATGTGATGACGATAGTTTTCAACAATTGCAAATATATTATAATAATAATCCACAACTATCATACAATAATAATGTTTTATAGATTCAAAAAATGACATACAATTTTCCTAAAAGATATAAAATAAACCAGTTAATCCTGTAGATAGTAATATCAACTAGAAGAAATCATCATAAGGAAAGTTTTCACAGAGACACTTTCCTTATTTATTTTGTTTTATAATACTACTAATTCTTATAAGTTTAGCGTGATAAGCAATTTGCTTATTAATTACACAACCTATAAAAAATTATCGTCACGCTTTATTCCTTTCGTGAGCTTAAAATAAAATAACAGAATCAAATCAGATGCGAGTGTCAGATAAATTATGCGGGATTCATTTAGTCTACTCACTTGGTGTGTGTACCGATGAAGCTAAACATTGAGGACAGCATTTATAATTTGCAAGACCTGAAAACCATTTGGTATTCCGCTCACGTCCGCCCCTTGAGATAAGTTTCAGCCACAATTACCTGACCGTTCAACCGTCAGGAAATATATTGGCACCTTCTGCAAGCTCGCTCGCGATCGCGCCACCCCGCGCCAATATCTACGATCTGATTTTGATCGCCACAAAAAAATACACGGGAAAATCACTAGCACCCTCTGCCAAAGCCAATTTATTAATAGGCAAACTTCAAGTCACAATACATAGCTACGACACTCAACAAACGCCGCGTCTTCCAGTTTTACCCTTCGTTTGATAAATAAAATAAATCTTGAAACAAAACATTTGCATGATTAATGGCTATTTATTTTTTCTTGAAAACCGAAAGTTGTCGAACAAAGAACTTCGTGATTATTGTTGAAGTACACAATGAAATCAAACGACAACTTTTAAAAGGTCCCTAATGGACAAAAGGCTATCGATCAAAATACAAAGAAAGTTCTTCTTGGTAAACAAAACAATCGATGGCGGCAAATATTTCACTGGTCATATTTTTTCAGTAAAATTGTGGCATTCCTTTTGTGGAGCCTCCATGGATTGATGCCCGGCCACTTTATCATCGCAAAATGCTAATATGTAGACATTTTAGTGGCTATAAATTGCCGTCAAGGGAAATGCGTATGTAAATTCGTAAAATTTGAAAGTATTTTAAGATATAAAGAAAATCAAAGGGCGGCTTAGTACCGCGGTGGAATGTTAGTAGAGTCAAAAAGGGCTGTATCGGGCGGCCGCAATATTCGGGGCCCCTCGATTTCGGGATGGAATACTTGGGGCGGCATTCATTCGATCGCAATCTCTATGCTAACAGCTTGCGATTCTGATCTTCGTTTAGCGGAATGACCGCAGTCACCCCGGTTCCTGTGACGCTTACGAGTATTCCTTACACGTTCACTCCACAGAAGTTTTTTATGGACACGAGGAACGCTCGCCCCTAAGATTTTCTTTTCTGGATGACATAAAACTATTCAGGGTTGAAAATATATAAAACTTAACATTTGCGCTTTCGTCTAAAAGTAAAAAAGTTATTGTTCAATTTCTTTTGATCTGGCGATATTGGAAAGTATATAGTACTTTATTGTAAATAAATAGAAGTTTGAGAAAAAAAATAGAAAATTCTAGGGGTGTATTTATTGTACGTTACTGATCGTTCAATTCAAATATTTGAAATGAGAATGACTGGAATGATGGTTGAGCGGTTCCCTCGCTAGTGACTAACTCAATAGTAGCGACAAAGCGAGCGCTGGACGGAACACAAGCGCACCTCGCGTACCTACCCTCTACCCTCGTCCATGCAGATTGTGGCGGATGTTCGTGCAGGGAGCCCGGCTAACGTACAAGATTCAAGTAAATCTCTCACTCAAAACAGGTTTGTGGAAACGCTACGTGTACCTCGCTTCGAAAAACTCTTTGTTGAACCGAGAAAACATGTGGGTACCTACGAAGTTTTTCTTCACTCTAAAAGAACCTTATTTTTGGTCAAATCGGTTTAACTCTCGTCTTCTTGAATATTTAAAATAGAACAACATATGGAAATGATAACCGCCAGTCTGCCAATATTTTTTATCAAAGCGTACGTGATTTTAAGAAATTATTATACAGAATCATTTTATTGTACATGGTACAAGATGTTTAGAACACAAATAATAAACAAAAAAGCCGTAGCAATACGAATTGGCTCGGAACGTGCACCGGAAAACTTATATCCGCTGATATCTAATATTTTACTTATACAGAAATAATTCGAGAAACAAAAAGAATGAGGGGTCAAAAGCAGATGGTCCGCTTTTATAAAAATGTTGGAGGGTTGTGAAATATGACACAGTGTTATTTCTTCGCACACCCGGTCAAGAGTTATTGCATTCCATTATACGTTTTCTCTATCTAAAGGAAGCCATTTTCACTAAAGAAGAACTATGCCGTCTAATTTTTATTTCACTTATCATTTTTATTGCTTTGAAAATTTTCATTTTCTACACGCGTGTTAGTCGACGTGAACCTTGTACAGATTGCAGGAATGTGTCATATCTTTTGTAACTTTGAGCAAAACGAGGATATTATCTAATTATCTGCTAGTTATGTTATAATTTATATCTTCATATAAAAATACGTGCTCTGTAACGGTCGAGCTATCGGGTCGCTCCTTTTAACATGCCGAGCTGCGTAAGAGATCGACAATAGACTCAGTGGCTTGGAAGGGGGCATCTTATCTTTACTACATTGTGTCCCATGTCACATGAAACGCGAGTGGCGGCCTCAGGCCATGAACGGATTTCACATTCATAATGAAGATTAACCAGAATATATTTTAGCTCTCTCGCTTTGTACGGCGTCGTGTGTAATTATATGGCAGCTAACTGGCGCGTCGATACTGAATGTAAATAAGCTCTAAAATAACATTTGTTCAAAGAACCCGATGGTAACACATTTACGTGAAGCTTTCGCTCCATTTTCGAGCTAACCGTAGTTCGATGGTCGTTAAGCTGTCAAATTAGACCAACTCGTCCTCACTGTCATAGGAAAAGAAAAAAGTGCAATTTTCTTTTATCGCGTGACCTGAAAGTTTTGATATTATTGGTGACGTTGGCGGTTTTAGGCAGGTTCCTCTAACGATGCCTTTAACGTCACGTAACTATATTTTAATGGAGCTTCTAGTAATGGCTTATTTCATAATTAGAAGTAAATGGGAACCGTATAAAATTATTGCTTCGATAATTTATAATTTACTCGACACTATCAGCTCCGGCGCCGCCGGAAATTAATTGGACAGCACTGATAATAATTGAATTTTCCCGTTCAAAGGAAACACTTTCAGGAAAGAAAATACACAAAATAAGTACTGCCAAATAAATGTTAAAGACAATTTCTGATAACAGAATTGTTCGGTACATTGGTTGTTAGGTTTCTATGCAAAGGACACATTGTTTTATTGCACTAAGTGAGAAACGGAGTTGAGAGAATCCTTTGTTTTAAATTCCTCTTATTTTCACTTCCAGGTACAGCATGAAATTGAATTCTAAGCCGGATTGAATAGTTGTATTTCATAAAAGAGTTTAAAATGGAACACCTACAATATTTCAGCCTTCAAATCTCAATAAATCGTCTAGGCGTGGTAACGAGCTCGCTGCGGCGTAGTCTCTGCGGATACGTATTTTATTGGATTCACTGAAACGTTTTTCAGGTCCAAAGGATTATTTACGAGCGTCTGCGCTGCCTGCAGAAATGCAGATGGACACAAAACGCGTATAACTTATGTCTGTGGCTACGATTTCTCTGCTCCTTATTCTTTGGCAAATGTAAATCTTTCTAACTGTATCTGCAGGCCCGTATATTCCTGTTGTTTCTAGTAATAATATCTGAAATTGACTACGTGATGTTGCTTCCATTTACATACTTCTGTAGTCAGATAATATGTCAATAAAATTCTACAGGTATTCTAGAATAACAAATATTAAATGTTTATAAATATATATATTTAGTACTAATATTGTAAAGAAGAAAGGTATTTTTTTTGCAATGAAGAAATTCAACAACTGCAGGTTCGGTTTAAAAAAAAGTAGAATACTACTTTATCACTGAGTGACAAAAGGTCGGTCGAAGCCGTTGGGAGAAACTAGTATTGTATTGTTATTTATAGGATGTAGCCTAACATCAATATTGGACAATCAAAGAAAACACAAAAGTAAGTAATAAACGATTGCATACTATTTTTACCGACACAAACGCATTCTGTTGCGGAAACGTTTTGTGTAAAAATAAAACCAGTGGAAATAATTTTAAAAAAATCGCAACTTTTCAACATAATCACGATCTTACTTGTACGAATTATCTTAAAATTTGTTAGTGTGTCAACTATGTTTTTCAGTTCTTTACGTGACTACCTGTTGGTCTAGTGGTTAGTGGCCTGGACTGCTAAACTAGAGGCCGTGGGAGGGCGTGGGTTCAATTCCGACCCAGGACAAATGTTTTTGTGATAAGCACGAACATTTTTTCTGTGTCTGATAAGTCGGGTCAGTGTAATTTATCTGTAATAATAAATGTATGTATTTAGAAATATACAAGTATGTTTATCAGTTGTCTAAGTATTCATAGCACAAGCTCTGCTTAGTTTGAGACTAGATGGCGTAGCGTAGTGTGATACTTGTAAAAAAAAAAGACGTGTGGCACTCGGGGACTGCCGCGGTAAAGCTATTGCATAGCATTTTTATCAACTCATGCAATTATAATTACTTATTTATTTTATTTATGCAGTATTTTTTCCTTTGTTTTTTTTTCTTTGATATTAATTGAAGTTACACTTTCACACATTGAATTGAATTTTGATTGATTGTTCACTCATTTCTTTTCTTATCGGTCACCACGCTCAAAAAACAAATGAGTGGGGGGTGTTAGGTTATTTTCGTTACGGAATTTCTGGATTCGGTCTCCACGCTCAAGGCCCGCGATAGAAGCTATGCAAAAGCTTAAAAGATTTCGATGAACACAGGTGGTACACAGGCAGACCATAGAAGTATGTTCCCTTGGGATAATTTTCTACTTTAACACAAAGATTATAATTCAATAGCCACTATATCAAAAGCCCACTGTGCTACCTCTAATTGGCAGCACACAGCGTACAGAGCATTGTGCTGTGATATATAAGAGTACAGGAGCAGGTGGTCAGCGTGATTAATTGCCCCACTGAGGAGCTAGGGATGCCGCAACCTATTTATTTATACCAAACGTAAGTGCACCTCGATCGGAAACTTCCCGGCGACGAATCTGTAGGGGATACCCAGATACCCGATTCTCGGGTACCCGGGTACTATGAGATTTTTCTCTTTGCATCCCTATGTTTTTCTTGTAAACTTATTTACTAACGTGATTCAATCTGCGTAACTACGGCGAAAGGTAATGAGGTTTTCCTGTGGCTCTTTTATAGGTTCCTACTTGGTTTTTCTGTTTAGCTTTTCCTGATTTCGGGATGTAATCTTGTGTAGTTACTTTTGGATAGAGTTTTGATAATATTACTACAAGTAAATATAAATAGATCGTACAGCTTTCTTCACTTTTTTTTATCTGTTATATACAAGTACTTGAATGCGATCCCGCCTGATGGTAAGCAGTGATGCAATCGTTG
Source organism: Mythimna albipuncta (assembly GCA_929112965.1). Lineage (NCBI taxonomy): Eukaryota > Metazoa > Arthropoda > Insecta > Lepidoptera > Noctuidae > Mythimna > Mythimna albipuncta. Next base: position 10,939,229 of record OV815969.1, on the reverse strand, counting down.
ATGGTGACGCGCACTAGTTTATTAAGATTTCTTTCTTTCACTTTCTTGTAAAGATATTTTTCATGAATACAATTCACAACAATGTACCTATTTTTCTGTTTCCGTCTTCTTTTCTTTTAGTACATGAATAAATGTTAAATAAATAAATAAATATATAAACAAATAATTATATTCTATTTGTTTTTTTAATTTCAGAGTTCAAATATTATAATAGATATTTTATAACATATGAACTGTCAAATTTTAATAAAATTGAATTTTATTTTTTTAGTATCACAGGGCATATGTGATACGTATATAAGCCGTTATTATCACGTACATCAGACCTCTTATGAAGAAATTGTTCTATGTTTTTATGTTAGATGTATAACAGAAATAGCTCAATAAATAAATAAATAATAAATGGATAGGGTGGAAGGAAGAATGGATAGAGTAAGAGGGCATGTCAGACTTTTACTGACTAAAAATAGCCCTGTGTCCTTTAGTTATCCTTTGCGTCCTAGGACCACGGGGTTCCTTTTCAGAAATTTCCCGTGGCCCAAGCAGGCATTAGCTCTACTGGGCCCCTATAGTTTTGCTGACATCACCTTGAAGCGTGCATGGAATACTACACGTCGTCTAGGAATCCTCGTATGAAGGTCCTTACTGGACCCTACCAGCTACCCATTATTAATAGCTCGCAAGGCCGCGCCTACGGTTCCGGGTATCGCCTTGCAACTGTCAACGCTAGAGACATCTCCTGTGGCAGCGACAATTTGATAGCGTGTGTTTATGTAGCGAAAAGTAAATAGATAGCACGAAACATGTAAAATACAAACAAAAAAATACAATAATTACCATAACATTGTTCAGTTCTCTAATAAACTTTTTAACACTGAATTTTTTACCAAAACCCAACCTGTTACGTGTCTGTGCTTTCTCTCAGTAGCGTATTGCTCTTCCGTTTCGTTCTCATAGCTTTTCAATTCTTTTGCGGTCTCTGAGCGTGACCCCGCAAATTTTCCGGTTTCTAAATCGACCGCTTTAAAATTGTATGCTCTTTCTAACGTACCACTTACCCACATATAGCAGGCTTTAAGATACATTAAAAAAATAACATTAGTCTTACTGAAACATTTCGTGTGATCTTCAGTAAGAAGTCGATTAAGTCCATTTTGTTTCCTTATGCTGTTTTTGCTTCAACGTAAACACAAGTGGGAACCGTTTTCCTGGATATCATCATTATCGTCATCATTTCAGCTGAAAGACGTCCTCTGTTGGACATAAACCTCCCACAAGTGTCACAATACTAACCGGTCTTGTGCGTCTTGCATCCTTCGAAATTGGCAAAACCTGAAAATAGAACAATATTTTTGAGGTGGGAAGACATCACATAACTTATTTGGCTCTAAATGGAGTGAAGTTGCCGACATAGCACAAAGAATCGCCAAACTTAAGTGGCAATGGACAGGGCATATTGCTTGCTCGCAGAACAGATGGCCGTTGGGGCCTGAAGGTAGCGGGAATCCGATGGATGCGGGACGCACATGATCGTTCGTTGTGGCGACGCTTGGGGGAGGCCTATGTCCAACAGTGGACGTCTATCAGCTGAAATGATGATGATGATGAGGAGTGAAAAACAGTGTCAGCCTTTTACTGACTAAAATCCACCTATTGTTTAGTTGCCCTTTTAAGTTCCTCTTTTAAACTTTCCCGCAAATAGAATAAGCTTGAACTCATGATCACTTTGTCAATACAATGACATGTCTAAATAAAACCGTAGACATACATATTCACGAAGGCTTATTAAAATACACTTATAAATAAACGTCACCTTTACCCATCAAGAAAACTCCCCTTCTATTATTATAGATGACACTACCAACACAAATCATGTTCACGAAACATTCTTACACGCGATAGACAAAACATAAATTAGTTCCAACTTTGACCGTCATTAATAATGTCAGACTGTCATTATTAGGCGCTTAAAATAAACATGAATTTATATTGACTCCATTAACCAAAAAAATAAAACTAAAAAAACAGCCCATACCGTTCAACCTGTAGAGTTGAAATCAATACTTTCAGATTGAAAAATAAAAAAATGTTTTAATTCACTAACACAATACAATAGCCTAAGGCATTAAGTGTGTATAAAGTATTTTAATAAATAAATGCAAAAAAAATATTTTATCGAAGCTCGGCCCCGGAACAAAAGGCACGAAGGAACGGGGTGGGCTTTTAGTCAGTAAGAGTCTGACACAACCGCTTCACCCAAGAGTGGGGATTGTCATTGGATGATTTTTCCCACCATAAAAAATAAATAAAAAAAAGCTCAACGGATAATAATTTTTCTTTTTAAATTATAATTCATGAAAAAAAAAACAATTATATTTTAATCCTTAGTTTAAGTTTAATTTATTTTTGTAAGTTTTTTGTTTAAATTATGACTTTTAACAGGCTCGATCTAAAATCATAGACATTGATTGGGAAGAGTGAGGTCTTCTGGTAGGTACAGGTATCTCCATATTACTTAAAAGAAGGCTTGTACAAAATGCCTGTAAAAACATTGTTTACAAATTAACCTTTCAATCGTGGAAATTACAGACACAATAGAAAGACAATAGGTGCGCGAACGCCGGCTTCGCTTGGGGTTTAATGAATTAAGTAAATACTGTCCAATTATTACAAAAAAGATAAATTTTTAAGATGTAATTGTACCATTGCAACGCAACAGCATTTTCTTTTACACTTAAAAGAGTCTTGTATAAAAAGGGGAAAAGGTAGGTAAAACGTAAAGAAAAATGGTTTTAATTAACGAGACCGTAAACAAAAAGATTACAATACATTTTGCTTTATGACTTGGGACCAACACTAAATGTTCAAGTAAGTTCTTGTTCTTTGAACGTTTTCAATTCATAAGATTTTAAACTTAGGGGTTCGATGAAAAGTTTTTTAGAATTATGTTTTGGTAGTCAAACATAATGTCTGATCTTACCAATGGATGGATGGTGGTCTGTTTAGAAAAAACCAGAGTAATATCTATAATATCTCAGAGAGATGCTCTAAGACATTTTAGATTTGGCTATGGTAATGCCTGTAATTACATCAATAAATAATCACACTAATATTGCAAAGGTTTTGACTGTGTGTGTCTATGTTTGTTACTTCTTTACGCTCAAACGGCTGAACGGATTTGAATGAAATTTGGCACACGGGTAGACCACGTCCTGGTTTAGAACAAAGAGGAACTCACGCTTTTGTGGGAGGACATTTTTCATACATACACATACATTATTTATCATTATTTTCTACTTTGAAGCAGGCGAAGCCACTGACTCAACTACTTATACATATTTACCTACTTTCTACTAGTGACTTTGCCTAAGTGAATTTTGAAAATTACCCCAAGGAAAATACTACCGAGATATAAAAAAGTATGTTACGTGACTAGATGTGCTATTCCAAGACATTCTTTACACGTATGCCCAATTTCATCCAAATCCATTCAGCCCTGTAACAAACATTAGGCACAAAACAACTTTATTTTTATTAATTTTTTGCTTCTTTTATTTTTGTTACGTGTTTTTGTATATTATTGTATTTGGGCCTTGTGCTGTACCAAATAAATTATCTAGATACAAACCTGCCTTGCTTTCATATAATGGATGATCCTTCAAATCAAAACACAACCGACTGAAATTATATTTTTTCCTCTGAAAGTTTTAATTGTTAACATAACTAAAAGATAATAGAGGAAAAGTTTTCCTCTGTTATTTCAATATGATTCGTAAGCACACCACAAAGCGATCATTCTCCGGGGACGATAAAGATGAGGGTTTTCATTAGAGTGCCCTGGAGGGTTACTTATAGCTTGTTCTGTTGTTAAACACATATAAGTTTAATCAACCTGTTTGGAATTTAATTTATCTTGAGAGATTATAAAGAGATATAAAGCTTTATCTATATAATATTGATGGTTGAAAGGCAAAATGGTGTAAGCGACATTGAGTAAACTTTCCAAAAAAGTGATTTAAAGTTAAAATATTGAGTTCACTTTTGTAAAGTTTACTTTATGTCGCTTAGATCATTTTGCCTTTCAACCGTCGATATGTTAAAGCTAGTTTAGCCGGCTACAACTAGGTGCAGCCGACAACATGTGGTTAAACTTTTTTTTTAATGATAGGTTGGAACCAGTGCTTGACTGCGATCCTACTCGATAGTAAGCAGTGATGCAATATTTGATGGTGAGGCGCGCTAGGTTATTAAGAGCCTATTATACACTCTAGCTTTGAAGACACCTAAATTATAATTGGACGGGAAGACGGCAGCAGGCAAATTGTTTCAGTCCTACGATGTAGGCGGTATAAACGACGAAGCGAAACGCTTTGTCCGAACCGTAGAAGTTTTAACAATGTAAGGGTGGATACTCGTTGCACGACAGGTTGTCCGATGGTAGAAAGGAGATGGCGGAGTCGAATCAAGCAATTCCCACGCACACTTCAAAATGCACAACTTAGATGTATCCTACTTATCTTCGGTTAGAACTGGGTGTAGCCTTCATAGTGCCTTCATAGCCTAGCCATCATAGTGGCTAGAACTAGTTACAGCCTCACACTGGTGGTTAAACTTAGGTGATTCGATTTCGTATTACTCTTGTAGACCAAACATTTTATCCCAGACAAGTCAGTCAAAACCAGATTTATAATTATAAACACAGTTGTGTTTTATTGTATTATGTACTGAAATGACATTGCCTAAGAGCCATATTTCACCGAGACACCCTGGTAGCGCCACTGGTTGCGCCACCATGGTGTCCTAGTGAAATATAGCAAGACACCAAACAAGACACCAAACAGACACCAGAGCAAAGATTTTATGTATCCTATGGATAATTTAGATTGCCTACGCAGCAAACACACTCTATAGTGCTCTTTATTCTCATTGCCATTAAGTTCATATTGACAAGCAAACGGGGAAAAATGTACTGAAAAAGACAACGAGAAAGGGTCAGTGTGTCCCTTTCTTACCCCCATTTTAACTAGGGTAACCATGATTTTACTAAATTAATTGTTATTATTTTTGACACTGCAGCATGTGATATTAATTGATGGTGTATTTTTTTATATCGACAGCAAAGTACTAATATCTCCAAACTTTCTGTGAAACCTGAAAACAAAAAAATCACTTCGAATTTTACTAAGACGATTATCACATTGCCACGTTCCACGCAGCGTAGCGCGTAAATGCGTGTACCTATTAACATTGCTCGTAAATATCTCCATTTGTATAGAAAATAAGCACAGTCCAACATACCGAAAATGCATCCACACGCTTTCATGCAGATCACACGCCTACATGAGGAGAAACATGCACACACGCGCGTGGGTGCGGGGCGGCTCGCAAGGTATGGCAAACCGAGTCTCGTAGTGTCATATGATTTGAATGAAATAAGTCAGAGCCTGCGTCAATTTACAAAATGCTCCTACGCGCGTGAGTGCGTAAAAAAACCCGCACGATGATGCAGATTTGCATTTCAGCAAGTACGCGCGTTGGTGCGTTGACACGCAACATGCAGCGTAATGCGCGGCAGTGGGATAATCGCGGAAAACCCTTTTTTAATCATCATCATCAAAATATTTTTAGGAGGTATTGGTACTTCACGGACGACAAATATCATATACTAGCATTTGCTCGCGGCTTCGCCCGCGCACATAAAATATAGCCTATGTCACTTAGGAATAAAGCAGCTTTCTATCGGTGAAAAACTTTTTGCGATCGGACCAGTACTTCCAGAGATTACCTAATATGGCTTGTTCGTCAACTCGCTTAAGCAATTCGCGCGAGTCCGCGCGAGTTGGGACCTTCCGATTTCACCTACTTTTTCTGTCGTCATCTCGCATAAACGTATAAAATACAGTTAAATAATAACAATTACTATAAATAACTAGCTATTGCCCGCGGATTTTTTCACGCAGGCTATACCGGTTATCTACTTAGATTTCGGGATATTAGTTAAAGGTGAGGAATGAGGCGAGTAGGATGTGGCCAATGGTACACGATACCCAAGTTACTTTAAAAACATTTTACGTTACTTTTGATTTTCTCATGTTACCTGCACCTGCATGGTCCTCACCTCACCAAGGCAAGTTCGGTCGGTTTCTGCATTGGATTCAAATTCGGTGGAGCACCCGAGGACATGGTAGAGTTGTGCCCCGCTCGGGCAGAGCACTGCTGCTTCCTCGTGGAGGCAATTTTTGGCAACAACCTTTTACGCAGGGCCCTAGTTCAGACTATGGTCCGGAGCGAGGAGGAATGGCAGGCGGTCGCCTCTTTCTGCGAAGCAGTAATGTTAGCGAAGAATTAACCGAACCGAGCTCAGTCGTCAACAGCGCGTAGTGATCGACGTGCTCCTCAAACAGATGACATCAAACCGTAGGAGTCCAGAAGGGCCGATGCCCGCAAACTAGGACCCCTGCGAATTTCTGGAAAGGAAACCCGTAGTTCTAGAATGCAAAGGGCAACTGAAGGTCACAGGTTAATCGTGAAATGGAACGCATCCAAGAAAGATTTTGTTCATCGTGTGGGCGCTCTTGACTTTTTTGACACATACATGACGTATCGATACTGCATATTCACTCACTTACGTGTATTTCTAAGTCTCATATTTGTACTCTAATATTTGTACGTCAACTTTGGTTGCTTATTGCTGATAATGTTGTGATTTGTTGGTAATTAATAGGTAAATATGCAATATTATATTATTGTAATGTTGATTAATATCTTCCTCATTAACGATAAGTGTTTTATTTTAAAGTCAAGTCGAATACAATTTCTAATACATTTTTAGTGGGTACCTATGTTATAATTTTTTTTAGATTTTCAAGTCTGAGCGAGTTGACGACAGAAAAAGTAGGTGAAATCGGAAATTGCCAGCTCGCTTGGACTCGCGCGTATCGCTTAAGGCCCAAGCGCCCGAAAAGTGCCATAAAACCGTGAATGTGAATGATTATTTATACATTTTTGAAAAAACGTAGTCAATTTGACGAATATTACCAGAATTTTGTGATAGATTCCATTCATCAAGATATGCTCTCTATGCAAATTCTGGCATTCTGTTGCAGGTTTGTGTTATTGAGAGCTATAATTTAATCAGCTAGTGTTTATATAACAATAATAATAAATAATTTCCTAGTTTGGTGGTGATCACTTGCTAAGCGATCTCCTGCTTGGTGAGCTCCTACATGTTTTCAATAGCGTCTGGTGTATTGATTGACTAGGGTAAAACATTAATGTTTTTTTAGCCAAGTATGCAGTAACACCCCTGGTTTTATAGCACAATGAAAATTTGGGCATAAAATAACCTCTTCGTCAATAAGGAACCATTCTTCGAGATGCGGCAGCAATAAGGGTCCTAGAGTACTCGCTTGTACTGGTCATGCCTCACGGTCCTTCACGATATGTAGACCCTTGCTTGAGATTAAAGACCACATCATAATACTAATTGGGAATTTAGCTGTCTTCTGTTCTCTTAACACCAATTTTTATGGAGCTATTCGCCAGAGCGTCGTCGAAAAGGAGCATTTTTTGAACGGACAAAAGAGCTTTTGTCATCCAAAACCTGAAACGTCGATTCATCGGAGAAACATGTCTGAAAAATTATCTAAATATAGAAAATGATCATCAGGTAGTTTACAATGTACTGTACTATTTAAAGTCTTATTTTTAACCGACTTCAGTCTGAAACAGTCATATTTTGATGTTGTTTGGCCCTGTGCAATAGTCTCTTCTTATTCACCTCGGTGAGGCGTGGTTTTTTGTTAGGCCGATAACCTATCAACTTCTTTTTGCTTATTCTCGAAGAATTATTGTCTTATTGAAAACTTCTAGGCTCTCGTAGTTTGTAATCGTGGTAAAGTCTTACCTAAGCTGTCTAATATACATATTAGTTTTTGATTAGTTGTCTAAAATATAATGTATTAATAACATCTTTAACTTCTTTAAAACACAATGGCTCGTAGTACGAACTAATCTATGGACACACTAGTAGAAAGAGATAGAGAGTGTTCTTGAGTCGCCACACCCAAGAATCTTTTATACTATCTGGATTGATTACGTCAACCTCAAAAATGTACTGAAGAGTACGATACAAGAACGCCCTTTTTTAATTATTTTTTTATTTTGTTTTTTAGACTATTCCATAATGTGGGATGTCGTTAGATAGGTCTTTCAAAAATATTGCGAGTGTGTGAAAACTATTTATCAATTTAGGGATCCTATTGTGAATTATAAATATAGTTTTTACCTAATGCTAGTTTTCAATTGAACCTTATTGAGTTAACAGATGAAAACTAGTTTATTTATTTAATTCCACACTGATAAGGTGTAATTTGTTAAGCTTAAAATAAAGAAAAAACAGGTTAAATAAAGTAACACTTATAGGTATTTCACCTAGTATGTTTCAGTACATTTGCTATTACTATTTTTGTCTTGGACGGCTTAATATTCTCACTTTACTCAGATTTCTATGAACACACTTGTTTTTCCAATTTACAATGGACTTGGCAGAATAGTCGAAATCGGCTCGACTTGAATAAAGAATACTCAAAAAAACACTAAAACGATCAAAATAACTTTAATTTCGGAAGTCGATGTTTCTGGTATATTTTGTTATATAACACCGACTTCCGAATTTAAAGTTATTTTGATCGTTTTACAGTTACTGTAAAACAAACATAAGTAACTAATTGTTGTTATAGATAGTTTTTGTTAAAAAACTAACTGTTTGTTTGGTTTGATTCTACAGTTTTGTACCAACTTTATGGTTATATATTTTTGTTAAATTTTTTGTATATTTAATTGGCTATTATTGGTCTTGTTAATCAGTTCAACTTCATCAAATGATACTATTTGACTGTAGTAGAATGTAGATCACTATATGAATACAGAGACTTCTTGATAAAAACACCAAAATCCCTATATATATACAAACATACATAATCAGCCTTTTTAATGTTTCCACTGCTGGAACTCAGACCTCCTCTCTAGGAGAGGGAAACGAGTGAAACGGCCCGTGCTTCTCAGAACGCGGACGCGTTCAGCGCGGACTGAAGCTTGGAAGTGGTGGGTTCAATAAAAAATGTATGAAGATTTTTTTAGAGAGGTTTTATTTTGGTCATAAATTATAAAGTTATTTATGTAAGTTCAAAATAATTAGCTATAGGTGTAGAAAACTATAGAAGCTGTGGTATTTATGATTTTTAAGCTAAAAATGTGCACTGGATTTAGCTTACGTGACCTACTCAAACCCTTGTGTTTTGTAATTTTCTTGATTAGTGCGTTGTTAAAATTGTATTTAACTATATAAAAATTTTATACAAAACCATAATATTTTTTATGCCATCCTAGAGATGAATATGTATATTGTCTTTTATTTGATGCCATGACATCCTCATAGTTATGATTCTTGGTGCATTATAATGGTACCCGAAAAACCGAGATATTTGTCTAAAAACGGTCAAAGCGTCCGTTAGCGTTAGCGTTATTATTAACATCTTGAACTTCTTTAGAACAGAATGTCTCGTAGTACGAATAAGTCTTTACACATTAGTAGAAAGGGATAAAGATTCTTGTATGGTACTTCTTTATTACATCTTTGAGGTAGTCGTAATCAATCCAGATTGTATTGGACAAGATTCTTGGTTCACTATCACTGACGTTTGACAGTTGGTTAATTATGGTTTTCAAAGGTTAGATTTCCATCTTATTACATACTCTTTGATGGGGGGCGTGACTGGCGGCCGGACTGGTGTCCGCACTGGTTGCGCCACCAAATTGGTTGCGCTACCGAACAGACACCAGGTGAGTAACGCTCTATAGAGCTCTATACATTTTGCTGGTGGCGCAACCAGTTGCGCTACCAGTGGTGTCCCGGTGAAATATGGCCCTTAAGAAGGCAATTTGTTTTAATGTGGTATCAGTCTGTGGTAAAACTTAAATGCACGCCACAGTACGTAGAAGTAAGTCAAGTTTAACTTCTTCAAATAAGTGATAGACACTCTTGCAAAAAAAAAAAAATCTTTTCAGTGTACCAATGTACACTGAAAAGTTTTTTTTTATAATTTATTTATTTAATCTTCATGGAACGCAAAGTACATAGGCGGACTTAATGCCTTGGGCATTCTCTACCAGTCAACCTAGAACCTAGGACCTAGTATTTAAACAGAGTAGAAACGTTGTCTCATTGGTTTTATCATAAAAATATGAGAGTAAGGATACAAAAAAATATATAAAGCGTAGATATTTATATATAAAAAAAATAATAATATATGTATTACGTAGGTAATGCTTAATATTGCACCTGCCACAATTTGTCTCTGCATCACCCAAAGGTTGGCTGGTAGAAAATGCCTTAAGACCTTAAGTCCGCCTCTTTACTGTTTTGCGCATAAAGAATAAATAAATAAATTCCACAAAGTTAAGCATCTGCCTAGCTTTGAATCCTACACTACACTCGTAAGAAGAGGTCGTCGCCATCAATAACTTGTAATATTGGGTTAATATTTTTTAAATTAATTTTGTAGGTCATAAGCTATTCTAAGAACTATCAAGCAACAATGAAGTTAGGTTCTGAATTATAGATCTATCTACTTAGGTATATAAACGAAGTAAAAGAAAATTTGTGAAAAGGAATGATCAATTAGTCTTTATAATATTAACAACTTCATAATTCTTTCCACGTGTAGAACTGTTCTATAAACTAAAAAATAACAATCAGAATAACAAGGAATAGGCAACTAAGCAATGTTTTTCTTGACTGTTTTTTTTAGGTAAGGAATCATCCAATGTCTTCTCCCTCTCTAGGGTGAAGCGAGAGAGCTTGTCAAACTTTTACTGACTAAAACCCACTCTTATGTTCCTTCTATACCTTGCGTTCATAGACCCCTGGTTCTCCTTTTTTCAGAAGCAAACCAAGTAGGTGGCCCCAGTAGGCTTCGACCCTGCTGGGCCCCTACGGTTTTGCTGACATCACCTTGAGACATGCGTAGAACACTACGTGTCGTCGATGACTCAAGCTCGGTCCAGACGTATCTTGACTGTTACGTAAATAAATCCATAAAATCTCGATAAAACAAAAGACTGAAACGATCAGCTTCCAGAAACAAAACCGCCACTGACATTACATTTCATCACGAAGCCACAAACTCAAGGATATTAGTATAGTGACGTCACTAATCTAGCATAATGTTTTTGCTTTTACCTCTCAGGTGTAGCGGGCAGACACAGGTGGTATCCATGATTAATCTGAGCGGGCCCCGCGCCCATATTTATAGCCGTGGTGGCGTGGCGGAAGCGGCCACTGCCTGGGGCCCGGGCGCGTCTGCCGAACCACAGGGGGCCCCGATTTTCCTGCTGCGAATCTAAAATATCCGGCGACTTAGTACGAATACAGATTCCATTGTAATGTAATTGTTTATTTGTTTCTTTAAGTAAGGTATGGTTACTCTGAGTGAGTGGGAAAGTGATATGAAGGGTTTTGTTGTTTATCGTAAATATTGTTAAAACTAATAAAGAAAGAAAACAAAGAAAAGTATTTTTTTAGGCGCACAAAATATTGTAGACAACAAAAACTTAAGGCAAACAAAAAACAGAAAAAAAAAGTACTTAGCATTGTTTTTGTTTTAGATCTCTAATTTGACGAAGCGTATATATTTATATGATATTGATACTTCTACACTAATATTACAAAGACGAAAGATTTCTTTTTTTTGTATTAAATAAACTTAAAAACTACTGGACCGATTTGAAAAATTCTTTACTCGAGCTACTTTATCACATACTGTATATTTTCTACGTTCACGCGAGCGAAGCCGCTGGTAGAAGCTAGTCTGATATAAAAATAAGTTTGTGTTAGCAATAATGAATACCTACCTACACGTGTTTTTTGTTGTTTTAATCTATTTATCCCCAGCTAGATGCTATACAAAATTAATTGAGACCTTTGCATACCCAAAATACTTAGGTATGACTAAGCCCCAACATTGGTTTTCATTAACTGAAACAAATAAATCCCGGCTCACCACTGAGATTTCAATGAACTAAAGACCCAGGAACCCGTATATTTAAATCACTTCCAGGTACTAGCAACGTGAGTTGTATAACTCCAGCCCCATTTTATTTTAGTGGATTAAGTTGTGGCAATTAGTTCGTGGCTGGATATTCGGACAGTGGAGCCTTATTTATAGTCCGCGCCAAAGCCCAGACGGCCGTCACTAAGCTCCTTACTAAGGCACTAGCCAATACATAATAATTTGTGTTTTAATTAACATAAACATTATTTTGTCAACCCTTCAAGTTTGATTGCTGTTGGATGGTCTTAAATATTTAACGGGTCGGATTAATAAGTTCGTCAACTTCAAAGCTTAATTTATCGTTATGTTTTAATATTACAATTGCAACTGTACCTATTGCTTTTGATAGCTAAAGTTTTGATAAAGATTAAAAATATACTGGAATTTGGCATATTGCATGTTGTTGTTGATCGTAGAGAAAACAATAGCAAGAAGTAAAAAAAAGAGGACACAAAAGTTTTATGGCATTTTAACATTATAGGTACATTAACAAAGATATTTTTATGTATTTGGACTATTAATCAATTCTTGTTTTTCATCTTGTTGTCTGTAAGATTATTTTACTTTAGTTCAAGAAATGTCTTAGTATAAAATGGCCACGGAAAATTTTGAAAGATACCACCTAGACTGCAAAGGTCAACTGAAGGACACAGGTAAGTTTTAGTCACTAAGACTCAGACATCAAACTGTGACTCTCTCGCTCCACCTTATATTGTGTGCGCGGGAATTACATGAATTGATTCCGCCATCGACTTTCTACCATCGGACAACCCGACATACAGCGAGTGTCTACCTTTACATTGTTGACACCTTTGCAGTCCGGACTAAGCGTTTTGTTTTGCCTCGTCGTTAATGCCGTATACATCGAAGAACTAGATCAATTTGCCTGATGTCGTCTTGCCGTTCGATTCATCATCATCATCAACATCAGCCTTTCTAATGTTCCCACTGCTGGGACTCAGGCCTCCTCTCTAGGAGAGGGAATGGGCCGTAATCCACCACGCGGGCCCAGTGCGGGTTGGTGAATGTCATAAGTCTTCGAATTTTTGGTTCTAGCACAGGCCGGTTTCCCGTTCGATTAAATATTTGGTATCTTAAAGGCTAGAGTGAATAGGCTCTTAATAATCTAGTGCACCTTACCATCAACGATTGCTGTTTACCATCAGATGGGATTACAGTCAAACCCTATTTTTTACATCAATTAAAAAAAATTACAGGGGTACACCATGTCTTGGAATCGCATATAAGATACTTTTTTGTCCCTAGAGTATGTTCCCTAGGGAAAATTTAGTTAGTAATAATAATAGAACTATTCCGCACGTGTAAACTTTCTTTTATACTTTTATAACGCCATCTAATTCCAAACTAAGCAGAGCTTGTACTATGAATACCTACTAGACAACCGACAAACATTACTTATTTTTAAATACATACATACATATATTTATTGTAGATAAATTACACCTAGACATAGAACAAATGGTCGTACTCATCATACAAACATTAGTCTTAGGTGAGAATCGAACCCGCGACCTCCATAGCCGCTATGTATGGCCGTCCTCAATAGCAGTTAGGGCCATTGACCATTAGACGAACTATCCAGTCATAGTCAAGTAGTTCTACATTAGCTAAGCCCGTTTCTTTTGCCACACGGAAATGTGATTGTTTTGTTGTTGACGTTAATATTGTAATTATTCAACAATTGGGAAAAAAAAACTTATTTCTTTTCGAACCCAAAAAATCAATGAAACAGGCGAAGATTTAAATCAGTTCTAACTTTTCATCCGTAAACAAAGTTTATATGCACAGATGCCAGAATCCAATAATGGTGCCCCAACGCCTCAGTAGTACCTCCGAAGGGGACGAATTTCCCCAAAGTATTGGAAGAAGACACTAAAGTCACGAAATATAAAATTCATCGATATTGCTGTTTCTGAACATTGGACTGAGGGTTTGTTCGCCCATGCATAAATATGTTTTATTCATTTAATGGAACAAGAAAGGCCTATATGCACCAGTTAGGAGGTCCGTTACCGGGGCTACGCGAGTTCGGTCGGTACTCTCATTCCGCGTACATTTGTACTCTATTAGGTCCTTGGCACCGGTATAGACGTAAAGAGCCTCTTATCATGTAATAAAATATTTCCTTTACTCCTATAAACTGGCGCATGCAGTGTGCGCCGTACTACCCGTGGTCTCATTGCCTTCATTTAAAACAATCTCCAATGTGAAATTGTAATATCACGTTTTATCAAGAATTGTGTCTTCCGTTAGTTGAAATAAATTGTTACATATACGATTACACGTTCGTTTCTGAACGGTAAAATCAGAAAGTTGGAGTAGCCTCGGAAAATAAAGTTTATTTTTTAACAATGTTATGCTTTCAAGTCGAAACGGATCTCATTCATTTAATTTTTTTGCTTTTTTATTTTATAAAATTGTTTGCCTTTCTTTCTTCAACAATCAAGGAGGTGCTTGTCATTTCAGGATTATAATAAGATTCTGTATTACGCAACAAAACGAGTTGCCAAATTAATTGTCAAACAAAAGAGATTAGCTTTCTGTTTGCGTTGAGGTACAAAATTTAAATAATCACTGGCGCTGGTACTGAATACTGATGGCAGTATTCAAATTGTGTGGAATTGTCAAAACAAGAAAATTGCTCGTGGAGTGAGCCCGACACACTGGGTGTAGCCCGTCCGTATAGCTCCCGCGGTGTCGATTAAGGCAATGCTAATGTCATTTGTTTGCTAACTTCGCAGACTCGACGTCGCGGTCGAGATCGTGCATTCGTGTAAATATTAGAAACCAAATGGAAACAAATAAACCGTCTTATCTGTCGACTTCCATTCGCATTGCAATTGTCATTCTGCTTTTACTACCAGCTCGTGAAATTTGAAACGCGTGAATCTGGCGCAATGATTCTTGAGACTAATCAAAATTCTGAGCCAAATTGTTTGCTAAATAAATTGATTTTATACTAAGGTCATGCAGGCATTCCAGTATGGGAATGATACAAACTTGAAGCGTCCATATCAGTTGGAAGACAGCCAACAGTACATATCTACTTCCAGGATTCCCCATAGACTTATAACGAACGATTACTTGTTCCAAAGTTTTCTGCTCTATAAGAGCAATCTTGCGACCTTAACTATTTTCTTTTAGCTTCATAGACATGATGGTTGATCTCTAAAACCCATGGAACCCTTTATTACCAAAAATTATCCTTCTGACCTCAAGGAAACTCACCGCCGTTGAGGACGAAAGGTCAAAATAATGGACGTTAATATCGTCCAGGGAGATATTGTCGCAATTAACACGGTGTGGGCCGATTAGTGATGGCGGTATGACGTCATAAAGACACATGTGCACAACTGCCCCTGACTGACCCTTTTATAATAATATAATGGTCGCCTTTTAACCTTGACTTAAATCTACAGTTCTTTTATATAATAAACTAGGCGATGCTTGCGACTTCGTTTGCGTCAGACTCATAGAACAGAACGATGTCATTTTGTCACAGTTTCAAGTTTTTTTTTTTTGTGCTAGACTCCATTTTTTTTTGTGATGACTATGAGTAAATTACTTCTTATAATGTCAGCTATCCATCAGTGAAATAATCATCAAAATCGGTCTTGCCCTTTCGAAGATTAGCCGAAACAAACAGACAAACCAACATAAAAAAATGCATTTGGCTCTATAGCCATATAGCTATGTATCTAATATAATTTCATACGCATTTAGTAAAAAAACCTATTATTATATTTCAAACAGACACTTAAATTTTATTTGTAAGTATAAATATATTATTTAATTTTGCGATTGGATTAGACTCCATTTAGTATCGCATTAGAAAAATAGGAGCCAAATTACAACATTAACTGTCGTAATTTGGAAAATTATGGTATAAATACAAAATAAACCGTTATTGTGTAATATAGTTGAAGTAACTACATCTTCGAGTTACGAGAATAGTATCTAAATAGATAACATTACTTCGTATTTATAATCTAGCTTTTTCTGCGCTATCGCTCCCGTGCTCTTCTTTTTTTATCTGTGTAAAGAAATCAGCAAATATAGTCTGAAGTGCGAGAGAATATCAGATATTTACCTATGTTCTTCAGTTGTTCTTTGTATTCCAGAGTCTAGTCTAGGAATCGTGCAGGATTTCTGAGTTTCTTGGACAAAAAGTCCCACTTAGGTGTATCGTATAATTCGTAAAAGAATTAGTGTTATCTGATCTACTGATCTTCTAGAGATAAACATGTTGGCTAACACATAGAAATCAACAAACACAACAGCTTTATCTCTTTATAGAATTAGTTTAGGTAATGTCGATCTTATTAGGTATCGAAAGTACGAGAAGGTTAACTACACGTAAAACTATTATTATTTGTCTGAAATTATATTTACATTATAATATTTAAAAAGCGCAAATTGTTGACGTGTATGTTTTTTAGGGCGCCTGCAAAAGGTAAATTCATCATATTTAATCATACATAACAATTGCTAGTAGAAAATACTGCGGGCAGTGTTTTTCCATTTTAATCGTCATTTATTCATTCATAATCAATAGCCTGCACAATATTTCCACAAATTGAGAGACATTTTGGGATAAACACAAACGCTAATAACTTTGCTGTTTATTAATATTATTTAATGAGACTAATAAGCTCTTTAAGTACTTGTACTTATTAAAAATTTGTGGTGTTTAAACTAATACTTACCTCAATTAATACAATCGTGGACTCCAAGACTCATATTTTCCTGAAGAAAAACGCTGAGTATGCTAACACACAATTTATGCTCGGTCACAGTGATTGTTGGAACTACTAAAAGCAACCGTCTCAAAGTCGATATTAACTTTAACAAAAGTCATTGGAAACTCCTGCAGCATTGATTTTAAATGTTTTTTTTTCATGTCACGTTGTTCTTCGGGTATCTACGTATAAATAAATATTATTTTTTATTTCGTTACATTAAAGAGGCGGTGGGATCACCGCAGCTGACGGCACAAAGCGCCGCGAGTTACCTAAGTCACTTCATTCAAACTTTTGCCAATTTTAGACGAAACTTTTGTTTAGACACAAAAGTTGGCATTACGACCTTTTTGTTTGCAAAGATTTCATGTAATTGGGAGTAGTGGTGAATTTTATTGATATTGCTTATCGAACAGGGACCTGTATGATTTATTTCAAGGTGAACATGTTACCATGCATTCTCTACCTGTCAATTTCTGGTTTAAGAAAGTTTGCACTATGGTAGGTGTGCGACAATAACAACATACATCATCATCATCATATCAGCCGAAGACGTCCACTGCTGGACATAGGCCTTCCCCAAGCGTCGCCACAATGACCGGTCCTGTGCATCACGCATCGGACTCCCGCGATCCTGACCGTAGCTCGAAGAATCGCCAAACTTAAGTGGCAATGGGCAGGGCACATTTCACGCAGAACAGATGGTCGATGGGGACGAAAGGTTCTGGAGTGGCGACCACGTACCGAAAGACGCAACAACATACATATATTATAATAAATCTGTAAAAGTTTTTAGTTGCGCTCGCATCACCTATAATGTACGAAATCTATGTAGATAACTTTTATACGTTAAAATTTTGCGTAACTTAAAATATTTCTTAGTATTTGATTCATCGCAATCGGTTAACTAAATTGAAAGATTTAGGTACTATGTTCCATTGACTGTTAGACGGTACGAAGTTTGCTGGGTCAGTTAGTGATTATAAAATAATTGCTTGATTTTAAGAAAAGGTAAATAATTATAATCCAGAGAGTCTCGTTCTTATTATAATACATACACAGTATTTATTAGTTTATTATTACGGCAATCTTAATAATAAACTAATAAATACTGTTTCGAGTATCAAACATTATAATGAAGAGAACTCAAAATATGACAATTATGACAAACTCATGAAAATAAATAAAGATCAAGACAGAATTACGAAAGACTTTTTAAATAACGTTTCAGTAATCAGACAGAGGTACCTAAATGGATTATTTTAAATTATTCCTTTGGAGGAAAGGGCTTTTGTGCAGTTGTGACATTTTTATGTAGACACTTCTACATAAGTACGTATTTGTTCAAAAGCTTTTACGGAGAGTGGTCCAACGGGGAATATTCATTGCAAATTTAAGGAAGGAAAAAAAATTGGGTCCTTATTTTAAAGGCCGACTTAAGATTAGTCTGGCACTTAAACATTAATATCAGAAAGAAGCTCCGCGCAGGCGGGTTAAATAAATGAAGTGACTAATAATTAATTGGACTTTCGCCCTATTTTCCGTTCGGTGACAATTAATTTCCGGCACCGAGGAGAAAAGAAACCCTTATCACAACCGTTTCGCACTCTCCGTTTAAACCGAACTGACAATTAAAAGGTCTCGCCGCAAAAAAGCAGAGTTTTCGACTCGGCGGTGATTAACTTTAAATAAATACTGCATGTATACATACTATGGACCATTGTTGGAAGTTTTATGTAAATGCCCGTGTTAAGTAGGACGCAAAAAGTTGATTTAGGTCCCACCTAGTTGTTTCTTTGACGTGTTTATGTTTTAATGTGGGCTGCCGCATTGAAACCTATTTTGTTTAGTGGGGCAAAAAACTAATTTCTATCAAAAAATACGGAACGAAAAGAGAAAGATATATATTTTTTGTTCAAGAATTCAAAGCTGCATCGCAAAATAACAAGCTCAGAAACGCAAGTAAAGCATTTGCTGAAGATATTTTTTCAAACTGGCTAACGAAAATATTTCGACAAAATTTTTGCTACAAAAAAACTACAGAACAAAATTTTCGTTCAACTTGTGAATTGCAATCATGTACGCTTAGAAGATAACAATGAACCTAAAACCCCGAGATTTTGTGCCAGTCAATTTATCATAGTGTGGCGAAAGCTGAGCGCGACGACGCGTCAGGCAGGCCCGTTCGTTCACAATCCGGTAAAAACATAAGTCGGACGAAATAACAACTTCATAGTGGGAGTCATTTGTGCTTAAACAAAGCGTCAACTGCAGAGTTGCTGCTAGCAATAACCGAGATCATTTTTCATGTGGTTCATTCGGGCGGTCGAGGAAAGCGATATAATAAATCATCGTTGCCAGCATCACGACGTTATTATTTAGTCCGGTCGGTTTTATCCCTGCATGTATAAAATCTTATAACCCAGTCGGAATGGAACTCGCAAATTACAACAGTACCATACCGAGATTGAAAGGAATAAATTATTGCTAAACAAGTTTCTGCAGGAAACCTTAAAGAAAGAACGTTGCCACAAAATAGATAGGTTCAGAAGAAAATCTCATGTATGTACTTCACTTTTTAGGGTTCCGTAGCCAAATGGCAAAAAACGGAACCCTTATAGATTCGTCATGTCTGTCTGTCTGTCTGTCTGTCTGTCTGTCTGTCTGTCTGTCTGTCTGTCTGTCTGTCCGTCCGTCCGTATGTCACAGCCACTTTTTTCCGAAACTATAAGAGCTATACTGTTGAAACTTTGTAAGTAGATGTATTCTGTGAACCGCATTAAGATTTTCACACAAAAATAGAAAAAAAACAATAAATTTTGGGGGTCCCCATACATAGAACTGAAACTCAAAATTTTTTTTTTCATCAAACCTATGCGTGTGGGATATCTATGGATAGGTCTTCAAAAATGATACTGAGGTTTCTAATATCATTTTTTTCTAAACTGAATAGTTTGCGCAAGAGACACTTCCAAAGTGGTAAAATGTGTGTCCCCCCCCCCCCCTCTAACTTCTAAGATAAGAGAATGATAAAACTAAAAAAAATATATGATATACATTACTACAAAAACTACCAACGAAAATTGGTTTGAACGTAATCCAGTAAGTAGTTTTTTTTTAATGCGTCATAAACCGAAAAAAATACACTATTATTAAAACATCGATCAAAGTTACAACACATTACAAGAACTTTTATATTATGTTACTTGCTGCTACGGAACCCTTCATGGGCGAGTCCGACTCGCACTTGGCCGGTTTTTATACCTACGCTCAGTGGACGCACACCAATAAGCGTTTGAGCCAGAATTGTTAAACGAGTGATCCGAGACGCAATCGAGCCATCGGGTCAATGAGCGGTGTCTTTGTGTGCGTTGCTCGAGCGCGCTTTGTATGTAGATTGACTTCTGTACCTATATATTTTGTGACGTTGCGCAGTTTTATGAACTTACTAGTTGCTGGCAGCGGCTTCACCCGCGTAATATAATGGCAGAAAACCATGCTGAAGAAACAAACTACTGGAATAAAAATCCTATGTGCTATTTCAGGACATGGTCTTCCTTGCGTCGTATTCCTTAATACTGAGGGTGACCTAGGAAGCTTCATCACATTCACTTGTATAATATTCTTCCATCTGTTTCTGTCTCTGGCGGTGTGAAGGTCATGTATGCTGTAGAGTCAAGAGGGGTGTGGATTTGGTCACAACGGATTATGCTGCGCCCACGAGGCTTATTGTTATCTACTTTATCGGTCATGATGAGCCTTTCGAGGTTGCCACCATCTTTTCTTACAATGTGACTGAAGTATTGTAGGATCTTGCGAAGATTCACGGTCACATGGCGAACGTCAATTCATTTACCGGTAAGTAAAAATCGAACAACACAATATACAAACTGACAAAATATCGCCTTCGTAATATTAGTGAGATGAATTTCACCTTCTCGGTTCTACCAAAGTTACTTCACTGACGAGAACTTATTTTTTTTTATTTTTCGTGCCTGTTATTCTTAAGAAATAAAACCGTGTTTTCTCAACCAAGTTCTAGTTCCAACACTTTCTAAGTCATCTTACATTTTGAGTTGAAAATTTGAAATTCATTGTGGTGTTGCATCACAGCACTGTATTTTATAAAACGCAACACTTGCGCATTACTCTCAAGCGCGGCGCGGCGCGGGGGAGTCTTCAAAATAAACTCGACGAAGTTTCCTAACTCTTTCAAGTTGGTGCATTTTTTCACAAGTTCCGTGAGAGCACAAAAGCTTGTTAAAAAGGAACTTATTCCATTTAGGTGCAATATCGGTTTCGTTGGTGTACTAAGTGTAACCACGTCTTGGGCACGTGACGACATGACTCGAGTCGTTCGGAGGCAACCTCAATCTTCCCCGTGTTATTTTATTTCACCATTTCAGAGTCAGAGTCGACCCCATTTGTCTTTGTTCTCGGTTTCCTATATTTTTGCACGCAAACTCCATTATCTAATTTAGCTTTGGCTGAATGCCAGGTCGACATTGTTACTTTCTTCCCAGAAAAACAGTTTTTATTCCTTTACATTAAACACCTAAGCACATTTATTTCAATTACTGTTTCGAATAAGAAACACTGATCTTATAAAGAGTAATATTTTTAGTTTCAGTAGGATGATGAGGGTAAGTCTTATGAATTTTCACGCTTTTCTTTGGTAGAATTTATTTTAGTTGGTTAATACGAGTATGTTATTTGTTCTGCCTACGTAAATGAATAAATCATATTTGGAGCCGATCTTTTGTGGGTGTGAAACTGTTACGTAGGTGTAAAGGAATTTGGGTGGAGCAAGGCTGAGTCTTCGTGAAGATGATTAGGCGGCAGCGCCCTCTCGCATCCGACCCTGGTTTAGACCATAGTCCGGAACGAAAAGGAATGGAAAACTGGCACTTTTTTCTGCGAAGCAGTAATGCAAACGAAGGAGATGGTCGCAACCATGAGAGAACTTTCATGCGCACGCCTTATCTGCCGCCACAAAAGACGCTTCAGGCATCGAATGTCGCTGTGCGATCCCCTGCCACTATAGGCCCGGGCTTGCGGACGACGAACGATGGGTAGCTCTGCGTTTGGCCGTCCAATAAGG
This sequence comes from Mythimna albipuncta, assembly GCA_929112965.1. Lineage (NCBI taxonomy): Eukaryota > Metazoa > Arthropoda > Insecta > Lepidoptera > Noctuidae > Mythimna > Mythimna albipuncta. The sequence continues at coordinate 10,917,255 of OV815969.1, read as the reverse complement.
ACCGAGCCTGAGTCGTCGAAGGCGCGTTGCACGTTCGTCTGAAAGCGACGTTAGGCCTGGTCTCTGTAGGGTCGATGCCCGCTAGGGCCGCGGAAATTTTTGAAAGATCTCTGAAACGCAAAGGGAAACTGTAGGAAATCGGTGAATTTTAGTAAGTAATTATTTATCACACCTTTTTGCTTCAGCTTGGAGCGGGAGAAGTAATTTGACAATTTTCCACTTTAAAAAAAATTAATGGCTTTAAATGCCATCAGATTCCGCACCTCTCTTCCTGTAGTAAACTCAACTTTTAACTAACCCTACAAAGGGCATGTTACATTAATTTAATTATTATAATTCAAACACTCTCATAAATAAGAAGCCGAAATAAACCTCAAAGAATAAACTAACGCGTAACCAACGCCTTACCATTTGCACTCAACAATACTTAAGATAATTAATATTTCGTTGGCAACAAGCTCTTACAACAATTAGCCGATATCAGCTGGCTGGGAACAACACCGGGATTCGTCGTAAATTATAATGGTACAAAGTAGGCACTTTTGTTTTGAGCGTAGTACAGTCACGTGCCGGTAACGTTGTGTTACTGCCACAATTAACAAATTTGCGCCTGCATACTACAATTATGTTGTCGTATTTATACGACTTGAGGGTTGCCGACCGCTGCGCTTTTGGTTTTTTTTTTTTAGGGTTCCGTACCAAGGGGAACGGAACCTTAATTTTAACCCTTTTTGATGGAAAATCATTCAATGACTTCTCTACGGAAGACATGTCAGACGTTTAGTGACCAAAACCCACTCCTATGTTCGTTTTTGCCTTTGGGTAAAAATAGTCGTAAGATCCTATTATTGGTGAAGGAAAACGTCGTGAGGGAAACGGCATGTCCTAGAACCAAAAATTCGAAGACAGATGACATTCACCAACCCGCATTGGGCCCGCGTAGTGGTTTAAGGCCCAATCCCTCTCCTAGAGAGGAGGCTTGAGTCCCAGCAGTGGGAACATTAAAAGGCTGATTAAGCTATAGTATGCTATTATTATTATTATTGTATTATTGTATCTTCCCTTTTTTATTGATTTATGTTATGTTCGTCAGCTAATTCTAAGATTGCGTCTTTTTTCGCGTAAATAAACTATTTTTCTTTCTTTTCTTTCTATTACTAAGACTCGACTTTCCGTCTGTCTATCAACAGGCTGTATCTCGTGAACCGTGGTAGCTAACCAGTTGAAATTTTCACATATGATATATTTCGGTGTGTTATACTCATAAAAAGATATCTAATGAAAAGAACCGGATTTTTTCCGTTTTTTGTTAGATATTAAATAGTTATTATATATAAGTGTCTATAAATGTTTATTTATTTTATAATTTATGTACCTACACACAAAAATACAAAGAAGACACCATGTTATAAAATTCAATATTGTATACGGAACCCTTCTTGCGCGACTCGCACTTGGCCAGTTTTTTTTTTAATATAGGGTCGGGATTTGCCCGGTACGAATTGCCTTAATTTGTCTAACTTGACAAGCTTCATTAACTCTCATCATCATTAACAACAGCTTTTACAGGTGTGTGTGTATGAATCTTTGTTTGTTTTCTCTTTATGCGGGTTGTTGCGTGTGTATCACGTCGACTCGAGTCGATTCTGCGCGGTTAAAAGTTATAAACGTAAGCAAGCAATGAATTTATATTGCTTCGGAACTTTTTGAATACATTTTAAAGTTCTGTCTTTAAGTACGAATAAACTGTCACTGTTGCTTTAATAACTCTGTATAAACCATAATATCTTCCTGTATTAATTTGCTTTTGATGACTGCAAAATGATGTTGTGACTTTGTTATATTTGTCCGTATCTTTTTGCGTGAATAAAATACATCATCATCATCATTTCAGCCGAGAGACATCTACTGTTTGACTTAGACCTTCCCCAAGTGTAGCCACAATGACCGGTCCTTTATGCATCCATCCGTGGATTCCCCCGACCCTCACTAGGTCATGGGTTCACCTTTTGGGAGATCTTCCAATGCTACGTCTTCCGATTAAACAGATAAGCCACATTTCAACTGCAATCCAACTGCAAATTGCAGTTTAAGTGCAGTTTGAATGCAGTTGACACGACTGCAATAGAACTGCAAACACAACTGCAAACCAAACGTGCGGTCCGATTGCAGTCGTGTGAACTGCTCACCGACTGCATCCGAACTGCACCTTGCGCGGGGAGGGCGGAGCGTGCGGGTGGGTGGGTATGATGCTGTTCGGATGCAGTCGGTGTGCAGTTCACACGACTGCAATTGGACCGCACGTTTGGTTTGCAGTTCTATTGCAGTCGTGTTTGCAGTTATAATGCAGTCGTGTCAACTGCACTCAAACTGCAATTTGCAGTTGGATTGCAATTAAAATGCAGTCCGTCTGTTTAGACCCTTAGTCTCCATCGACCATCTGTTCTGCGAGCAAGCCCTGCTCACTGCCACTTTAGTTTAGCGTTTCTTCGGGCTATGTCAGCTAATAAAATACCTATATTAATTAAATTTCCAGTCAGACGTAATCCAATTTTATTTTTAATATAAAATGGAACCAGTCCCTTAATAAAAATTGAAAAATTCCTCGTAATATGCATTTTACTAAGTCGCCGTCTTTCTTTTGTGATCCGGGCCATTCTCATCCATTAGTATCCATTACCAATATGAAATTGGCCAACTGTAAAGTGATATGTCGCAAACAGGTGTTCTATATGTTCCCCACATGATATACGTAGTGCTACATGCTGCATAGTCAGGGACCGAGCTGACGATCGACCAAATTGCGCGGTTGCGATAATTACCCAACTATAATTTATTAGAAGGCGAAGTGGTGGTTTATTAAAGTTTACGTGTGCGTAGAACTTATTTAATGTACTCATAGAGTTTGTCTAAAAAGTCAATTGACTTGGGTAATTATTAGGGTAAAATCAAATCTGATGTAGTCAACACTTTATCGATAATCAAGGATGATAAAAAGATCTTGATCATTGCTTACTAATAGAACCATATAAAAAGTATCAAATATAAGTAATATTAGTAGTAGTTTCGTTTAGAATATATCTATTTTAGTATCTTTAATGATATTCATATTACAAAAGTAGGATCCATTAACGAAGATATAATAGTGTCATAAGTAAGTATAAAGTAATAACATAAATCTGGAATCGTAAGAAAAATCTGATTCTAAATATTCTATTTCCTTATTGATTCATCATCATTAGCCATATTACGATCAACATCTGTTGTAGAACTATCATCATCTCAAGAAACAAGTGAATGACAACTAAAATTCGCGTTGCCAACAATAGAACTTTTTATTTCCTTCAAAAATTCCCAAGTCGTTTGACTTTTTACACAGACTATACCTACATTTATTGTGCGTACAACTTTTTGGCCTCTTGGCAATCGGACTAAATAATCTAATTTAATATAATATGACAGCCAAGTCAATATATTTATTTAAAACATTAAGATTTATAATATTGATATGGTAAATAAAAGATGTCGCAAAAGGTCCCTGAATAAATTAACCGACTTTGGATCTCACAACTACGGTAGAAGAAGTGATATGTGAGCCTTGGTTTTTTTACAAGTTATGTTTTTGATGGCATCTACAATTTATTATTATCAAAATATCTTACAATAAAATAATAAAGTAGGTAAGGATACCTAAGTTTTTATGGCTTGTGACAGATACAATACAAAAGTGATTCTTTTGACGCTTAAAACCACCGAACCCTCAAAAAATTAAAATGAAGCTATTAAATATCATAAAAAATTCTAAAGCTTTACAATAAATGTTTACAGCAAAAAAATATAGAGCCACTACAAAATACTCTGTAAAGGATATTATAAAACGATTATAATTCAATGCGCAAAGAGGACCAATTATGATAATAAACCGCTGATAAAGTTTGCTTGAAAAGTAATAATTTAAAAGCTTAAAACCTTTATATTTATTCAATAGGGTGAGACTGCCGTGACTTGCGGTCCCGTTTGCGTTCAAGTCGCTTTGATGTTTTTAATTAACGCTTTCAAATAATAACGTTGTATTGTATCACGTCACCATTGTTACTGTTCCGTATGAGGCTACACGGGAAATTATATTAATTTATCTGATTTATTAATCTTTATTTTTTCGTTAAAATATAATATATATACATATATATTATGTTTCTATTATTACATTAATATTTTTTATATTAAAAAAATATGATATATTAAAAATATAACACTCAGAAATAAAGCAGCTTTCTATCGATGAAAAATTTTAGCAATCAGACAAGTATTTTTAGAAAATCCTCCAAACAAAAAAAAAAACAATCTTTACCTCTTTATAATATAAAAAGTGTATATAGTAAGTCCGCAGGTGTTAGGAGCAGAGTCCTATCTCTTTTACGTGGGAAATCTTAAAATGACTTCTCCCGCTCTAGACCGAGCGAAAGGGAGTGTCAGATTTTTACTGATTAAAACCCCCAGTGTTCTGACTGTTGCCTTTTACGAGGGTCACGGTAACTCTTTCAAACAATTCGTAGCCCTGGCCTGCCATGACAGATATCGGCCCTAACTAACCGCTGACATTTCTTGGAATCGAGAAATATTACCTTATGAATTCAAATATATCTAGATAAGGAGTTAGACAAAATAAAAGTTTAACAAGATCAATATTCAATGTGTAAATAAATTCAAACCAAATCCATTTAAAAGGTTATTTCGATTAACTTAACACTATCAATCATTGTTAGCGAAACCCTCTTGATATAGAACAATCTAAAAGCCTAGCACAAAAGAAATTCATTATCCAAACGAACTATTCGAAAGACAAAACACAAACAATAACCGTCTCATCAAACGTAAAATTCGTTTAACACGAGCTGAATGGCGCGTGGTTCAATGAAAACTTGCTCTAATCCAGAGGGTAGTCTTAATAAGCCGAGTTTTAATTCCAATCTCCATTCCAAGCGAGCCCAGTAGTCACTGCACATTCAGACGCCGCGAAGATCGGACGTCCCCCGATAGTGATTAAAGTAATGCTAATGTCTGTTGCTCTTGACTTTTAATTTTGATTCAACCAGTTTAAAGTTTTCTTTTCCTACTTTTTAAGGCTGAATTGGTTTACATTAATTCTTTTAATTTGTGCTGGTTTATTTCTTCTGTGTGGCTGGTTAGGTTAAGACTTTTTGTTTGTATTTAAATTCCAATTTTATGATAATTATGCTCATTACACAGACGCAATGAGTATTTAATTTGTGCTGATACCAATGATTGATTGAATTTTCATTGCAAAGTACACATAGAGCGATTGTGTCCACACAGTATATATGTATCTATCCACCTGGGTCGTATTTCCCGTAATAATTAATAAGAACAAGCCGTACTTAATAATTACAGACACAGCGCTGATGCAAGTTTGACCTAATTTAATTCGCTAGCAAAGGGATACGTATAGTTCCGAGTAGCTCAAAGTAAGATGTTTTAATTAAGTCTTAGACCTCGCGATAAATAACTGGCCTGCTGGAGGTTGCCGGGACGGCACTAATTGCTAGTATATTTAATCCGGTAAAATACTACGGACCCTGATTTCCATAAGCTCCAATTGTTTGTGACCGTGTATACCTGCGTCCGATTTAGTTGCGACCGTTTCCATTTGTGTTTATCTTCCGTCGACGGACACTGAATGAATAAATTGTCATTTGGCCTGTATTTCATCATTTATTTGCGTGTAAAAGTCAATAAGTATTGGCTGTATAAACAGTTGATAAACTATTTTTATTTAACAATCGAAATAATTTTATTCTGGAAACAATAAAATAAATGTCCTGTTCGTATTTTGATTGTGGTGACCAATTTCAACGGAGATTTGTCAGTACGGAGATATTGCTTAAATACTTACAGTGTTCAAGCGTGTGCGCATACACAGGTGTACTCTCTGTTCCACTACTCTCACTATCCGATGAAACGGTAATCTAACCAAACCGGGGAAAGATCAAGCGCTGAACCAGCGGCTGTACGTGCTTTCCGGGGCACGGGGATGTTACATTACCAAATTTCGAAATCCGGACATAGGATAGGACTTTTTAGCGAACCTGGGAATCGAACCAAGGACCGGGCGCTCAACAGCAGAGCTTACGATCCCGAGGCCTACGAGACAGTCTGAGATTTTATTAAATGGAAGACAAAGCAGTTTATTAAAAATAAATTATTTTTTTGTATCAAGAGTCATTACATTCATATTATAAATGTTTATTTGCTAAATTAAAATGAATTAAAATGTTGGAACTAAAAATTAAAATCAATAACTACCTACTCGTACCTGTCTTCATTATAATATATTGTGTGGGAATACAAAACATCTTTAGGTAGTATAGCTAAATACTAATTTCAGCTCAAAGCATTCCAGTAATTGCGTTCCTAAGTCTGAACTGATATTTTGAATACAAACATAAGTTTTAATGTATCGAACATAGAAGACAGAATAGATAACAATAACCGTTATGTTAGATCTAAAACTACATAACACGTTCTAGCTACCCCAGTATAATGTCAATGACCGTCCACAAAATTCTCGGATCAACCCGACTCCGAACGTACAAGATGTTCGATAAAATCTGAACAGTTCAACATCAAGTATTAAAAACAAAAGCTATAACAGTCTTGAAAGGTGCGGCACACGGCAGCTTGGTGGTCACACTCACAAGTGGCCGTAAACGGTAGCAGCCACTTGCGCTCGTAGAGCCGAGCCCCGCTAGCCTTTTTAACTCTTTCCCCATCCAACATTGTTACCTTCACAAACGAGCCGACCTCGTGAGTGGCCTACACAATCCTACCTCCTTTTCATAATGAAATAGAGTACATGCTTTGTAACATTTAAGACATTCGGGATACGATGTAATGTTTTTGGTAATGTTTGGTAAACTACGAAAATGTATTATGTATTTAGATACGTGGCTTACATACATGTTGGTACACGATTTTGTGAACAACGCTGGTAAGTAACAAGAAGATATTATTATTAGTTATTAGGCCCCCAGGTAAGGAAAAAAGGATAAACATTAATTTACTTTCACAAGGAGAAATGTTAAAAATAAATAGCAATCTATAACGATCATCAACTTGTAAATCAAAAGCAAATCCTATAAAAGGATGCGGAAAATTATAAAACATTTTTATGACGTCATACTCGGTTTAAGAGGTCCCTTGGTACAATTCTTTATTCATTCTCTTCATATCGGACCCGGAAAAAAATATAAAAGTACTGGACACCTTCGCGTTTGAGTTATTTTTAACCAACATTCAAGTGCTGCCAGCTTTCATATTTTAGGTTATATTTCTCAACGTTCCTCGTATAAAACGAAGTTGGCCAAGTTTATTTTTGTTCAGTGCATTTCTTGTTTACTATCCATCATATTGTTGAGACGTTGGCGTCTTATTTGTCCCGTTCAATTTTAGTTTTCCCGTTCGACATAAAACGATCTAAAATATATTCTTCTTGTACAATCGTCACAGGACCTATTGATTGGTTGCTTTCATGAGATTGGGCCAAAGATTGTATTAACTTAAAGCATACGAACACGATGAACTCAAAAAATAGTGAATAAATTTTCGTGTAAAAACTACCTATAGACAGTGATTCATGAGGAAGGTTTAGGTGTTTATAGACATATACATTATAGATAGTGGAGAAAAGTCGAGAATTCCTAAGATCTATATCACTCGTGCGGAGCTGTAGCCCGATTCACGTAATGAAAACCGATACGATATCGTAACAATTTAGTTGTTTAGACCATTTCTGTATTCACATCCATCAACCGAATTTGAATGACACCGATTTGAAAGTCGTTTGAAATTCGTCAATTAAAAAAAAAAACGTATGAATTAAATTGTCCTGGTAGAATACTTATTAATGTAACTGGAAATAAGTCGATAGATCGTGAATACTGCTTTTGGATAGGACTTCGAACGAACGACTATAAAACTGCAACGATATGTGGCTTATTTGATTTTGCGTGAATCAGGGTACTGGTCGCTAGTAATAGACAATAATTATTAGTTAGTTTATGCGAAACCCGAAACATGTGTCTAATATTTTTTTTAAATTTACGGTATAATTTTGTTTTTTAAAAATTGCTAAAACTGTATCATGAAAAATCACTAAGTTATACGCTTGTTATGGTATCTGGTTTTCCACACATAATACATAGTCACCGGGCCATCCTCGACTGAGGGATTGTTTTGCTCCTGCTCTATGGTGGCTCCTAAAGCCCGCTATGACCTTCCGTGACCTGTGGCCTGGCTATCAAGCTTCTAGTTTTATAGACCACGAAGGTATAGGGGTTCGAAAATGGCCTGAACTGTTTCAAGAAAAGGATGGTACGTCCACACCGCTTTTTGCTCGCCGTGATGGGGGCACTTCCGTGTCCCCAGATTTTACAAAAAGCGATTGCCTATCTGATCTCCACAACCCAGTGATTTAGTCAGACGATACCACTTAGCAAAACTGATATCAGATTTCCTAGTTCGTGACTATCCGTAATAACTGTCAAAGATCTACAAACTCCAGTGGCTTGAAGCACGGAAGAGTTTCGAATTTTAGGATTGGTATGACTATAATAATAAAGGTTCGTTAGTCAACTGGGAATAAATCGTTAATATAAAATGTAGCATCTGGTTGTCCACCCCGAAAATTGTAATATAAGAGTCTACCGACGGCAATGGCTCCTCGGGCGGTCGTAAGCGAGAAACTTGCAATCTGTCACCCTGCACCGCTGCACGCTCTGATTGTGTGTGCGGGAGTGAGGACACAGGTGCTATTTATACTTTTATCGAATCAATTTAGCTTGGGTTTTGATAAACTGGATAACTCGTTAATCTGTTTGATTACTTCGATATTTTTCATATTTTATTTTGACTCTTACTCAAAAGTAATCAGAATTATAGTAAACAGTATTTAAAGGACAACTATTATATTGTTATTTTGATTGAAAATGTTTAATCAAATGAAATTGTTTTTCAACAGCGGCATTATTGCGTCAGCTTCGCAAGGTAGGTATGTCGCATTCATTTTGTTCGAGCTACCGCAAATTGTGTTAAATCTCAATTTAATTAGCGTGCGTGTTTAATTACTTGTAACACAGTTTATTTCCGTAATTATGTTGAAAATTTTCGATTAAAAGACATGTTCCAAATAAATTCTGTAATTATGAAAATTTATACAAATAAGTTTCATAACAAAGGAATTTAATTAAATTCCAGAGATTTTTTTATTGAATCTGATCTATTTGATCTGTTAAATTGGATAAACAAAAAAATAGGTCGCATCCTACTGGCGTTAAATACGTCAGTATTTACAGGAAAATACCATTGTGACTTACAACATACCAGCCCCTTAATATAAAATCTATCGTACGAACTACTTAATTTATTAGCTCATCCATAAACTAAGTTGGAGCCCCCTATCACATAGTGTGCAAATAAACCTCTGCACGGGCTCCAACTTAGCTCCCAGATGTCCTCCAGCGCCAGTTAATGATTAACTAGTGGGACATCTGTGAAGAGGCGCGGAACTAACCGCTCAAAACATTTAGTTAAACAATATCCGACAGACAATTTAATCTAAATCGCAAGTGTTCTCGCTCTGGGCAGAGCGGCTACATGTACCAGTAATGGAGGGCTGTAAATCTTTCAGTGGACAGCGCGACGCGCCGCGGCGCTAGCAACAAAACATTTTTTTCGATTCACCCCAGTGGGAACACGGATTCGATTTTGTACATTCAATACAATGTCGCTGACTGTATCCCATTTTAACTGTACCTAACGACTGATACCGCCTAGCTGTGAATCCATCTACAGTAAAAAATGTTGCGCATGCCTCGCATTTTCAGCGAATCGTACTCACTGGTCAAATATCGATACAATCATAGTTATTTGTATGGTTGCTATAACAATATTATCGAACGAATCATTCGTTGATTGCACATCGGTAATCGGAATAAAACATTTAAACGTCAGAATGTTTTAAACGTATTGTAATGTACAAAGCAAACGTTGTGTTCACAAAGCTACAAATCACGTTGCGATGGATAAATAAATCGAAACAATCATGTGTGTATTTTCTTTTTCACAGTCTAAAGTCTTCGACACTTTGACTTCAAAAATGTTCTTTTTACACATTTACAGATGTGAAATTTAATAAAAAAGCGACCTTTAAGCCAAAGCAAACTAAAAATGAAGAGTTTTGACAAAATAACAGTCTAGACTAACGAGAAAAGTCTTTTATATTAAATTCGTCATAACATTTCATTAAAGGAGCGCAATTTGAAAGGTAACGAATGTGACTAAAGAGTTGGTATTCATTGTATCTGTATTTTTCATTCGTCAAGCGGGAGCGCGACACAGAGCCAAATAACCTGACGCCGTTGGCTGAAATAAGGCGCTTTCTAATTTACATTCTGTATACAAATTGCGCAAATGTGAGCATGAAAATAAAATTCTCGTCGTTTGTGTTTTCTTGCGGGGTGGTCTTTTCTCGCATTATGTAAATTTTATTACAAATTCTGTCAAATTAGTTTATACACGCACATTTTTATAAAGCTATTGTATGGATTGTGTTTTCTCTTGACAATGTGTCAAAATTAAACGCCTTACGTTGAAGTTAAACGTTTTATTTTTAGAATGGTTTCGTTTTGGGATATTTGTAAGCTGCGTGGGTAAAAGGAGAGCTTATATAATGTTATTTACTATCCGATTGTGTTACCCTAAAAAACTTGAAAGGACGATCAGTTTGGTAACAAAAACGATCGTGGGCTTGTAAAGTTATGTTTAACAGACTTTTGGTTTGATCTCACAAAAATATTCTTGTACAGCTTTTGAGGAAGTTATTTATAGTATACACATACCTATGATATGATCATAAGAATATAAAAATATTATTCCAATATAAAGGTAGAACTACACTGCGCACACGTGTGACACACACGCCGATCTGGGCTCGCCAGTTTCCATACTTTTATATGGAAACTAGACTTGTAGAGCTACACTAGATCCACGCCATGCCATGCCACGCAACGTCGTGCTACGTACAAATCGGGCATGTTTCACGTGTATAATGTAGTTCTAGCATAATTCACGCTGGTTGCAAGTTGCCTATTCTTAGATATTATTAAACAAAGTCTTTTATCTATCAGTACCATTTTCGTGTTAAACTCCAAAACTACTAAACGGATTTTACTGTGACTGTAAAACTAAAACAAAAACACTAAAAAATTGACTGACTTATGGTTTAGATTAGGTTTAGATGTGTATAGTATAATAGAGAAATACTAAATATTTCCAAGATTTGCTACATCCGTGCAAAGACGGAACAGCCCCCCTAGACAAGTTACAACCGTTTCGCTTGCGCCGAACGCTTCGAGTTGGCCGCGCCGGCAATTCTTTTGTTCCGACCACGTGACTGATCGTTGAGATGACGTCATTCCCATACATTTGAAGCTTTCAGCTAGCGTTAATGATTGCAGATTAGCAACTTGGCTAGGGGTACAGGTAACAAGCTTAACTTGACGATATTATAATAGCGAAAATATGAATGTGTGTGTGTATGTTTGTTGCTCATTCACGCAACAGCTAAACGCATTTGAATAAAATTCGGCACACGGGTATAAAATTTGTCCGGGAATAGTAGGTACATGTTTAATACTAGATACTTTTTATCCCAGCAGGAGTAAACCGCTTGTAGAATATAGTGGGAAATATTTGTCATAATATTAATAATAATAATAATCAGAGGTACCGTATTACAGGTATGTGCCCGGCCCAGTTCTCGAAAATGACCATGTCACGTTGTACTGGGATCGGTCTATCATTACTGATCGGACTATTATAGCCAATAAGCCGGATATAGTAGTGATAGACCGATTAGCGCGCCGCGCAATGTTAGTCGATGTCACCATCCCACATGACGAGAATCTCGTGAAAGCTGAGAAAGAGAAAAAAATCAAATATCTCGACTTAGCACACGAGGTTGTCGACTTGTGGAATGTGGACTCGGCTGTCATTGTGCCGATTGTCGTGAGCGTCAATGGCCTTATAGCCAAAAGCTTCGACGACCATCTGTCGAAGCTGGCGTTGCGCGGATGGATCAAGGGCCTGATACAGAAGGCAGTACTCCTCGATACGGCTCGTATTGTGAGGAGGTTCCTGTCTCTGGAGCCCTAACCACCGGTAGCTTGGACCCTGCTCCCGACACCGGCGGACAACTATTTTTTATATTTTAAATGTTTTTTTTTTAATTTTTTTTTTAAGAAATGTTTAAAAATGTAAAATAATATGTTCAAATGAAAAATAAAGCAGATAATAATAATAATATTTTATTGAAATCACTTGAATACAATTACATGATTGTTACATTTTTGCGACAGTTGCTAAGCAGATAATTTTTATAATATAAAATTCATCTATACGTGTGTTTGTTTCCTAACTCCTCCTAAACAGCTTGACCAGTTTGGATGTTATTTTGGATGTACATCAGAGGTGTGTGGCGCAGTAATCAGATGCTCAATTTTTTTCTGTTCACAAGCCAGTTTTTGGACTGGACTGCGTCTGTCAGGACTACTAGTCATCATATAAACTCCTCCGCTCTGGGTGAAATAAGAGGGACTATCTGAGTTTTACTGACTAAAATTCACCCGTTTGTCTTCAGGTACCCTTTGCATTCTAAGGCCATAGTGGCTCTTTCAAATTCTTTAGCCCTGATTTTTAAGTGGGAAATCATCAAATGACTTATCCCGCTCTGGGTAGAGCAAGACAGACTTTTACTGACTAAAACCCACGCGTAGTTTTTCGATGCCCTTTGCAAAAGCCACGGTAACATGTACACGCGTCTAGACTGAAATATAACTAACAAAATGTTTGTACTAAGAAAGATCCTGTACGTAAGCGCTGCTTGGCCCTTTGAGAAATAGAGGTGTGATGTTTTGTGTGTACCAATTTTATCTGCAGTATCTATTAATTTGACTGGCCGGTTGGTCTAGTGTTTAGTGGCCCCGACTGCTATGCCAGAGGTCGTGGGTTCGATTCCCACCCAGGACATTAATGTTTGTGTGATGAGCATGATCATTTTTCTGTGTCTGGGTGTAATTTATCTATAATATGTATGTTTTTAGTGATATATAAGTATGTTTATCAGTTGTCAACTACTCATAACACAAGCTCTGTTTAGCTTGAGACTGGACGGCGTTGTGTGATAGTTGTGAAATATTATTACATTATATTATATTAAAATATAATCAAATTGCATAAGAAAACAAATATATATCAGTGACGTCATTATACTGAAGTTGGCGAATGATTGTGGTTTCGCGGTCGCCGTTGCGGCGCGAACAAGCGACAAAGTACCACTGTTTAACTTTCCACGACAAACTTTACTCTTCACTATTCTCTCGATTTCGTATTATATCGAATGTAGTGCAGATAACTTCCCGGAGAAACTCTCGAGTTAACTTTTTATATTGTGAGGAGGGAAACTAGATCAAGTGATATGCTTTCTTATATCACCAAAATTGTTTGAGAGATATTTTTCTTATTTTCTGAATTTTATTTGCATTTTATTCAAGTTTACGGCAGTTTTTTAAGGCTTATAGTCCCTTGAACCATCTGACCGAAATAATGTAGACGCAACTCTCGCACCCGCCTAAGCGGCGGTACGCAAATCTGTACATTTACTTGCGGTCAACAGCGCCTAGAAAGCGCTTTAAATCGATTTTCTTTGCGAAATATTGATTGATTTACATATGCAATGTTCACTTTGAAGAATATTTAACCACCAATTTTTATGTGTAATAATGTTTGTAAAACGGCTTGGATAGCCGTTTCGAAGGAGTAGGGAAAAGTTGCAAAAAGTTGCGAAAAGTTGCGAAATTGCTAAATATTTTTTTTAGACAAAAGTATTAATAGCACGAAAAAATCAAATGTTGTTCATGAATCTTTAATTAACATATATTTTTTTCAAGCCTATTAACCTGGCCGTTACCGAGGAGTAGGCTTCAGAAAGTCACTGTTTTATGACACTTTTGGGGCGCTTGGGCCTTAACACGATTCAGTTTCTACGGCGTAGCGCAGTGGGAACTCTAAGGAAATTATGTGCTACGCGGGAGTTACGGCGTAGCAGTCGCTGCTACGAGTAGGTACATCAGCTACGCGGTCGTAGCAAATCACTGGTCGGTCTCACGCTTTGTTGTTCGCGGTTTTTACTGCTTTATGCTGTGATGTTTGCTAATGCTATTTTATGTTTATGTAGCGGTCCCGTTAGACGTTATACTGCCCGAGAAGCAATTTGTCTGAAAAAAAAATACTACTATTGGATCCAAAATTGTATTTTAAAACCATCCAGAGACCCACCCAAATATACACACAAAATCACATCCAAATCGGTTTAGCCGTTTATGAGGAGCTAGGTGACAAACCCACATCCAGAGAATTATAATTATACCCACATAAATGTTATAGGAAAAAACTACCAACACAATTATAAAAATGTACGAAAAAAGTATAGTAACCATTTTTGCGTAAATATAACTTCACGTTCAAATGGTATTGCGGAAACATCATTAAATCAAGATGAAAAAAGAAACTTGTACTGTTTCCACTGCTCGAATTCAGGCCTCCTTTCTAGTAAAGGCAATGGGCTGTAATCCACCACGTGGACCCAGTGCGGTTTGATAGACGTCTTCGATTTTTATTTGGTCTTGGACATATCGTTTTCCTCACGAAGTTGTCCTTCAGCGTTTCGAGAACAGTAGTCTCATAAAATAAACTACACAAAGTAATGCGCCTAGCCTGGTGCAAACCCAGCTGGGTTTGAACCCACGACACTCGTAAGTCGGCACCAATACCACTGGATCAACACTGCTTTGTAGGAGTATTATCATCTTTATGTACTTATATAACTTTTACATAAAAAACTGAGGTGCTATCTGTACTAATTAAACAAGTTTCTAATGAAAATAATTTTTTCACAGCAAGCGTTTATAGCGAGGTATATTCCTATAGTTCATACTAATCAAGACCATTTCAAAAAGCTCAAATACGAAAGGGTTTTCTGAGTTCCATCATCAGATCAGCTTCGTTTCATAATAATGCATGTGTTTAAAATAATATGTTCAATGTTCAAGTAGGCTACGTTTAAAAATAACGGTACTGCCGCAAGATCCCATGAAATCCTTACCCTATCCCTTGACCATTCCAAAATATATTACAATACTATATCACCCACCCAATAATAACCCATGGTTTATACCACCTAGCTTAACCCCATCGTCTGTACCTCACACCACATAGAATAGTCTACATTAAAAATTATAATTTACTGCTAAATATTTGGTTTATATTCCCGAATTTAAATTTAAAGGGCCTAATAAAAATTGGCTTCAAAATCAACTATCACATGATGTGAAAAAAACGCGTTCATTTGCCATGTTCGCACTTCTACGACCAAATAAATGCATAATGCATGCATACAACATTTAAGCTCAATCAAGAAGTGGATAAAATTTAATTTGCAAGATTTGATTACAGACAGACATAGGGACAGGTGAAACTAAATAAAAGCTTGCAACGATAACATTATTTTGATATCATCATCACCATCATCAGACTTTTTAATGTTCCCACTGCTGTGATTTAAGCCTCCTCTCTAGGACAGGGAATGGGCCTTAATCCACCACGCGAGCCCAAGCAGGTTGGTGAATGTCACCTGTCTTCGATTTTTTTATTCTAGAACATGTAATGTGCCTGGCAGGGTTTGAATCCGCGACCTACAACTCGTGAGTTGGAGCCATTACCACTCGGCCACCAATGGTCTCTTTTTTTTGACATCAACTCCCTGTTAATTTTGAACGCTACGTGTATTCTACTCGAGATTCGACTAATAAGACCAGCCACTGAATAAATTCTTGATCACGAGCACCCATTATCATTTAGCGGTTAATAAATGTTGAGGGTCGAAAGTCTAAGGTGGCTCCGTCGACGAGAGGGGATCAAAAATCGTAGTAATAATCGTAAAAAGTTTCAGAGTAACGCACGCGTCGTGAATTTGGAAGGTAGTCAAACGATCTTGTCATTACTGGAACGAGGTCGATGCCCTGCGATAGTGTACGTGCTATCTCCAGAATCTGTGTGCAGCGGTGATTATACGCTCTTACTGCCCATCTCGTATGTGTTGAAAAGAATTCAAAGTAAGGTACACACGGCACAAAGTAGCAATCTGTTATTCAATCACGTCTTAATGGAGCTACGCAGGACGGCAGCGTAACTTCGCTTAGAAATCTTAGAGGGGAAAATTTAAACTAGTTACTTTTTATCTCATTGAGTAGAAAGAATATTAGAAGATGCTCGCTTTTATTTACTTTGCAGGGAAAGTTGCAAGTAAAGATATTTTATAAAATCTTACTAGAATACCTAAGACAGTTATCTAATCATCATTTTCATTATCATTTCAGTCAAAAGACGTCCACTGTTGGACATAGGCCTTTTTTTTTTTATGGTGGGAAAAATCATGCATTGACATCCCCCGCCCTTGGGCGGAGCGGGAGATAGTGTCAGACACTTACTGACTAAAAGACCCACCCCGTTCCTTCTAGCCTTCATACCGGGCCTCGAGCGCCCTTTCGGATAACCCTGGCCCCAGTAGGCTTCGACCCGGCTGGGTCCCTGCTGTTGCTGACAACTCCTTGAGGCGCGCGGGAACAGTGCGCGCCGTCGACGACTTGGGCTTGGTCCGGACAGTTACCGGACGGCCGGACAGTGAGCTATCCATTGCTCACTGTCCGCAAGCCCGCGTCTACGTTGGCCGGAAATCGGGATCAGAATCCCGGCGACGGCGGCGGCGATAACGCCGTTGCCTGATGCGTTCGGCCTCCTCCTTTGCGAGCATTACTGCTTCGCAGAAGTCGGTGACCGCCTGCCTCCTCGCTCCGGACCATGGCCTCAACCAAGGCCCGGCGCGAGAGGTCTCCGCCGCCGATCGCCCCCAAGAGGGCACGGCGATGCTCCGCCCAAGCAGGGCACACCTCGACTGTGTGCTCCACCGTGTCCTCCGGGGTTGGACATTGGCCTCACCAAGTGTCGTCACAACGAACGGTTTTGTGAGTCTTTCATCTATCAGATTCCCGTGACTCTCACCAGGTCATCGGTACACCTTGCGGGGGCCAATTCTTCAGATGTACTTTTCAAATTACCTACTTATATGCTGGGGCTCGCTGTGTAGGTCGCAGGTTCAAACCTTGCCAGGCGCATTACTTTGTATAATTTATTTCATTAAACCGCTCTCGAAATGGTGAAGGAAAACATCGTGAGTAAACCGGCATGTCCTAGAACCAAAAATTTGAAGACATGTGACATTCACCAACCCGCACTGGGACCGCTTGGTGGATTACAGCCCATTCCTCTAGAGAGGAGGCCTAAATCCCAGCATTGGAAACGTTAAAAAGGCTGATGATGATGATGATGCTAGGGCTCTCGGGTTAATTTGAAAAGTACATCTGAAGAATTTATAAACTTACCATCCCAGATTTCAACCTCCATCTTCTAAAACCACACATTCTAAAGCTTCAAAAGAGGCAATACCTTAATCCTGGACAGTTGAAAGCGGCGTGCTTTAGAAACTCTGTCTGCAATGCCACGACAGCGAAGTTTCGCCCCAGCGCCGCATCTCCACGAGCAAATCGTGCATGCGTGCAAGGGGATTCTCTTTCTACGGTGCAAGGACTGTTGCCTCCAAATCTGTACCTCACACCACATAGAATAGTCTACATTAAAAATTATAATTTACTGCTAAATATTTGGTTTATATTCCCGAATTTAAATTTAAAGGGCCTAATAAAAATTGGCTTCAAAATCAACTATCACATGATGTGAAAAAAACGCGTTCATTTGCCATGTTCGCACTTCTACGACCAAATAAATGCATAATGCATGCATACAACATTTAAGCTCAATCAAGAAGTGGATAAAATTTAATTTGCAAGATTTGATTACAGACAGACATAGGGACAGGTGAAACTAAATAAAAGCTTGCAACGATAACATTATTTTGATATCATCATCACCATCATCAGACTTTTTAATGTTCCCACTGCTGTGATTTAAGCCTCCTCTCTAGGACAGGGAATGGGCCTTAATCCACCACGCGAGCCCAAGCAGGTTGGTGAATGTCACCTGTCTTCGATTTTTTTATTCTAGAACATGTAATGTGCCTGGCAGGGTTTGAATCCGCGACCTACAACTCGTGAGTTGGAGCCATTACCACTCGGCCACCAATGGTCTCTTTTTTTTGACATCAACTCCCTGTTAATTTTGAACGCTACGTGTATTCTACTCGAGATTCGACTAATAAGACCAGCCACTGAATAAATTCTTGATCACGAGCACCCATTATCATTTAGCGGTTAATAAATGTTGAGGGTCGAAAGTCTAAGGTGGCTCCGTCGACGAGAGGGGATCAAAAATCGTAGTAATAATCGTAAAAAGTTTCAGAGTAACGCACGCGTCGTGAATTTGGAAGGTAGTCAAACGATCTTGTCATTACTGGAACGAGGTCGATGCCCTGCGATAGTGTACGTGCTATCTCCAGAATCTGTGTGCAGCGGTGATTATACGCTCTTACTGCCCATCTCGTATGTGTTGAAAAGAATTCAAAGTAAGGTACACACGGCACAAAGTAGCAATCTGTTATTCAATCACGTCTTAATGGAGCTACGCAGGACGGCAGCGTAACTTCGCTTAGAAATCTTAGAGGGGAAAATTTAAACTAGTTACTTTTTATCTCATTGAGTAGAAAGAATATTAGAAGATGCTCGCTTTTATTTACTTTGCAGGGAAAGTTGCAAGTAAAGATATTTTATAAAATCTTACTAGAATACCTAAGACAGTTATCTAATCATCATTTTCATTATCATTTCAGTCAAAAGACGTCCACTGTTGGACATAGGCCTTTTTTTTTTTATGGTGGGAAAAATCATGCATTGACATCCCCCGCCCTTGGGCGGAGCGGGAGATAGTGTCAGACACTTACTGACTAAAAGACCCACCCCGTTCCTTCTAGCCTTCATACCGGGCCTCGAGCGCCCTTTCGGATAACCCTGGCCCCAGTAGGCTTCGACCCGGCTGGGTCCCTGCTGTTGCTGACAACTCCTTGAGGCGCGCGGGAACAGTGCGCGCCGTCGACGACTTGGGCTTGGTCCGGACAGTTACCGGACGGCCGGACAGTGAGCTATCCATTGCTCACTGTCCGCAAGCCCGCGTCTACGTTGGCCGGAAATCGGGATCAGAATCCCGGCGACGGCGGCGGCGATAACGCCGTTGCCTGATGCGTTCGGCCTCCTCCTTTGCGAGCATTACTGCTTCGCAGAAGTCGGTGACCGCCTGCCTCCTCGCTCCGGACCATGGCCTCAACCAAGGCCCGGCGCGAGAGGTCTCCGCCGCCGATCGCCCCCAAGAGGGCACGGCGATGCTCCGCCCAAGCAGGGCACACCTCGACTGTGTGCTCCACCGTGTCCTCCGGGGTTGGACATTGGCCTCACCAAGTGTCGTCACAACGAACGGTTTTGTGAGTCTTTCATCTATCAGATTCCCGTGACTCTCACCAGGTCATCGGTACACCTTGCGGGGGCCAATTCTTCAGATGTACTTTTCAAATTACCTACTTATATGCTGGGGCTCGCTGTGTAGGTCGCAGGTTCAAACCTTGCCAGGCGCATTACTTTGTATAATTTATTTCATTAAACCGCTCTCGAAATGGTGAAGGAAAACATCGTGAGTAAACCGGCATGTCCTAGAACCAAAAATTTGAAGACATGTGACATTCACCAACCCGCACTGGGACCGCTTGGTGGATTACAGCCCATTCCTCTAGAGAGGAGGCCTAAATCCCAGCATTGGAAACGTTAAAAAGGCTGATGATGATGATGATGCTAGGGCTCTCGGGTTAATTTGAAAAGTACATCTGAAGAATTTATAAACTTACCATCCCAGATTTCAACCTCCATCTTCTAAAACCACACATTCTAAAGCTTCAAAAGAGGCAATACCTTAATCCTGGACAGTTGAAAGCGGCGTGCTTTAGAAACTCTGTCTGCAATGCCACGACAGCGAAGTTTCGCCCCAGCGCCGCATCTCCACGAGCAAATCGTGCATGCGTGCAAGGGGATTCTCTTTCTACGGTGCAAGGACTGTTGCCTCCAAATCATATGGTGGCATAATAAATCAGTTGGTCGACAGAGCGCGCGCCGTCGACGACTTGGGCTTGGTCCGGACAGTTACCGGACGGCCGGACAGCGAGCTACCCATTGCTCACTGGTCGACGGGTCTTCGGTAGGGGCAGTTGTCCAATCAAAGCTTTTAGTTGGACAACTGACCCTTACGAAGACCCGTAGTCCAACTGGTTGGACAAAGTAGTTGGACCACGACCCCTAAACGAACTACATCGCTGTTGATTAACACATTTACATCTTCACAACGCACAACACTCGGCTTGTTATTGCACAATATACAACACACCGCTATTTATAGTCTTGACCAAAATTCCTTTGTAAACTTTACGCACTGTGTATTTAGCCCGTTCTACAAACTAGACCGCACCGAGATATAACACATCCATAGAGCATTGTAACGCCTCAGCAGCTACAGCTGGGGAGGGTATTCCATATAAAAACTCGCATGAGTAAATAATAATAATAATAACGTTTATTTCTCACCACAAGCCAAAAATACAGACAATCTTTCACTAGAACCATTGCTAACAATTTTTGGTGTCACTGTTAACTTACGAAAATTAACGGAAAAGGGGCATTTTTCCATCACATATATGAAGATATCCTTAGCCCTAGTTAGGGCGAATAGGTCTGTCAGACTCTTACTGATTAACCAACCCGGTGTTCCACCGCAAACTTGCTTCAGGATGGCGGGGTCTTTCTCTTCTAACCTAACCTTTCCAAATTGAGGTGCCCCAAGTCATTTACTAATCGTAAAAAGTCCATTAATACTTAGTGTACAATTCGTATTTTTATGAAAATTTGATTTTTCCTATCCCTATTTATAATATAAATAATTCTTTTACTGTTTGGCATACATAGCAATGGCACCTCTAGCCATTTCGTTCCGTGCTCTATGAACAGCCCTAACAACCCTAGGCTAGTATCAGATGATGTGGTCAGACTAAAACATTTTCGACAGTATTTAATGGCTAATATAATAACTATTAAGCTTACTCGTTATACAAACCAAGGTTGATTTAACTGGATTTAAGATTCAAGCCTAACTCTAATCTAGTAATTAAGTCAATTGATATTAATCTTTGAGCGTTTGACGATTTTTAGTTCTGAGAAAAATGAAACCAATGTAATTAAAATGTTTGTACCTTCAAATGTGCTTACCAAGCGCACATTGTGCATCACTACGAACGTCACTCATTTTCATAGCTTCATCACCATCTTGTACCCCTCCGATATTCACTTATAATACTAGTGTCTATAAATCGAAAAAAAAAAGTGTTTAACTGCTTAACCCTGATTGGGTAATTGTAAATGTGCCACTATCACTACTTGCGATATCCAAAATAATATACACCGTTAAATTTTAATCGTTTTAATCCCGTGGAGGGTCGATCCGGTACATGAATCACTATCGATTTTTAAAGATAAAGGGTTGAAAGGTTGTTGCATTTTTGTATTGTCTCAAACATGGACCCCGGTGAGGCACAGCAACATTTATATTGTTAATACTGTTTGCATTATACAAATTAATTTATACAACAAGCATTACAAACCAATTATTACAATTTCATACATTAATTATTATGTCTACTGAATCATTCGATATTATTATTATTGCGCACATCATAACATTAAATTATTAATTTTACATTTATTTTTATTATTAAACTGTGAGTTAGTTATTTATTTTATTTATTACAACGATGGCAGCAAAGGACGGGCTGGATCTTTGAAATGTTATACTAATACAAATTGTAATAAAAGGATACTAGCTGGCCCTATGAATTATATATCAAAGGAAAAAATTAAGAGTGCGGGTTCTTTTGGCATGCCAAGACTACTGTGAGTTTTGTGTAATTTTTTTTTTTCAAATATTCTACACTCCAGTTACCGCACCCAAAGATACCGCCACAGTAGGCGCGTGCTTACAGACAACGAACAATGAGTAGCTCGCCTTCCGGTCGTCTGGTAACCGTCCGAATCGAGTGCGAGCCGTCGACGGGGCGGATCGAAGATATGACAGAAAAACCATATGCGCCCAGCAATTCTGATGCCCGCTAGGGCCACGGCGGACCTTTGAAAAGAAAACTGGTGGTCCTAGACCGTAAAAGGAAACTGAAAGACACAGGTGTGGTTTAAGTCAGTAAAAGTTCGCCTCCAACCTATAGCCAGAGAAGTCATTGGATTGGATGATTTACAAAAACAAAAAAAAAGGGTTCCGTACAAACTTTCCTATGTAAATAATTCAATTCCCGAACGGAGACTCTTTTCCGAATCGCAATTATTTTTACTGTTTTCAGATTTATTCCTATATTTGTGCTATGAGACCTTGCTTTTTGCCAAATTTCAGGATTCGTGGGCAACAGGAACTACCCTATGAATTTTGTTTCCCTTGAGTGTCGAAATATGCGTTTTTTTGCGATATAAATGGCCGTATCTTTTTTTTTTTCGATAACTTATAAGTTTGATTTTACAGCTTTAAGAAACCACTCCTCCTACTCGAAAACTTGACGCATTCCCAACATAAAGGGTCTTGACAAACAGTCAAACGGACAACAAAGTGACCCTATAAGGGTTCCGTTTTTTCTTTTTGCAGGTATCGAAACTTAATAATACAATTGTAACTTCACTTGCTTTTTGCGTTTTAACATAACTTTTTCAAATGTCCCACAAGGTAATAAGTACAAAAGTTTTCTTTAGCCTAGAAGCTACTATTGAATGTTAATCTACAAATGTTTCTTTTAAGTGGTCAAACATGGTAATTAAATCTGCATAAGTGATCGGAGGTTGCCCAATTAAATTAAACGTTTGAAGGCCATGGAAAGAAACAACTTTGTTAATAAATCCTAAAAATAGAGGGTGAATGAAGCATTTTTGTACAACAAAAAGTTTGAAAGACGATATTTTCTTTTAAATTGTAGCTACCCGTGTTTTTCACCCCCACTGTATTTTTTTCTCTAAGTAATTGCTTTGCCTGAGGATTTTAGTGGCAACCACGTTCCGATACGTCACAGTATTGGAAGGTCTACCACAAGGTGGATAGACGACCTGGTGAAGATGGAGTCCATTGGATGCCAGACGCATAGAATCAGTCGATGTGGTGACACTTGGGGAAGGCCCAAGTCCATCATTGGACGTCTTTCGACTGAAATGATGATGATGAATTATCTGGATGAATAAGTGTTACGTTTTTTTAGTTGAATTATTAGCAATTAAAACCAGGCCTGTAAAAACTAAAATGACAATTACTTACTGTAAAAATAAATTGAAACTTTCTTACTAAAAACAATAGATCTACTTCAAATTTTTTTAAACAAAGTAACCATTAAGCAGACATTTAATACACTTTAATATTAATGGTGTACTTTTGTAGCTGCTCATGTTTTATCAACTACTAGCTTTTTCTAGTGGCTTCGCCCGTTTGTATAAATGTAGAATTTTTTTCCAAGGCTAAATACTCTTAGAATAAGTTCGCATCCTTTATACTATTCCAAGACATGGTTCTCACGTGTGACCAATTTCATCCAAATATGTTAAGACGTTTATGTGTGAAGGAGCCACAGACATACATACATACACACACATGTATAAAATATAACATAATAAAATAAACGTACATCCTGAAAATAGTATGTTCAGAATCATGTACTAAATCAACGTTGACTATTTTTATAATTTTTTAAATCTTGAAATATTCAAAAATTTAAGGATAAAAAAAGTTACCTATTTCGATAAAATCTTGATAAATCTTGATTGTGTCATTAGCGTGTTTATGACTTGGGCAGGCTATAGTCATGACGGTAAGTTCCCTCTTTGAGGAGTGGCTGGAGAGTTGTCACGTCATCCTCACCTTCCGCATAACGCAAGCCCATAGACATGATTGTCTGGTGAGGGCTTGCGTTATGCGGAAAGAACTTATCAAAGTTCGGGAAGTTCTTGCACCAAATTCAGGCAGAAGCAACGCCCGGGTATCGCCACTCTGTGGACTGCCCAGAGGACATGGTGGAGGTGTGCCCCGCTTGGATGGAGCACCGCCTTATCTTCGTAAAGGCCATTGACGGCGGCGACCTCTCGCGCCGGACTCTGGTCCAGATCATGGTCCGAACCGAGAGAGACGAACCCCACTAAACAGCCACGGTAGGCGCGAGCTTGCGGAAGACAAACTATGGGTAACTCGCCGTCCGGTCGTCCAGCAACCATCCGAACCGATCCCAAGTCGTCGACGGCGCATAGAGTTCCACGCGCGTCTCTATGAAATGTTAGCTAAACCGTAGGGCCCAGCAAGCTCGATGCCCAACAGGCCTATGGAGAATTTCTGAGAACGAAATCCACTATCCTAAAATGCAAAGAGCAATAGATGGATACACGTGTGGTTTCAGTCAGTAAACGTCTTAATGATTTTGTATGCGTGCGTACCAATACCCCACCAATGTATAATGTTCATTGCTCAAATCATTTGCCTACAATTGGGTGGAAAGAAGGGTGTATAAGAATGTTAATTATTCCAGTTGCATGTTGTTTACAAAGTTTCGCTATTAAAATATTAGCGCAATGTGCAACAGTTCAAAAAAGAGGTCATTTAACTGCAGGAAGCCACCTCCACAATCCTTATTCCCGTGATAGACGAGCGATATCGTAATACAATGTCGACTCGTATTAATCACATCTGTCCATTGCACATCCAACAGGAGGTATCGTATTTATAATCTGTGGGAGTTGGCAGGTTCGAAACGTTATGCCACTAAACGATCGCGTCAGGATAGTTCGGTTTAGATACGGATCAATAGGCGGTTGAGGCAGTGTCTAAGTCAGTTGCTTAACATTGTGGACGTGGCTATTCTCTTAATAGACTGCTGGCCTTACAAGCATTTTATGGATCAGGAAAGTTTGTTGGTGTTGCAGAATGTAGATACTGTGAGAGTATAGTATTGTGGCGTCCATAGAAGTCACACATATATTGCTAACTTGCAAACTGGCAAGATAGTTAATAATTAATAGATAGTCCTTTTAAGGTTTATGGTTTAAAAAGCATAGGTATTGATGTTCGAAATAAGATTGATTGGAGATGTCAAAAAAGTCTAGATGTAATTTACAATATAATCTTAATATGCCGAACCCACAGTATACCTACTTCTGTTTTTGTATAGTAAGGAATACCTTTTTCTACACTGTTTATATCTGTGTGCTAAACAAACATATTCTTTATCTATCTCATTTCTTTCTTATTTTTGAGTCGGTAAATCATCATATAACTATTCCCGCTTTATATTTAGCGAGTGAGCGTGTCAGATTTTGACTGTCGAACACCTGTGTTCTTTCATTTGCTTTTTGCGTTCCAGGACCAGGATAAGTCTTTCGAACAATTCACAGCGTACCTACCTGCTAATTGAATTTCGTGAACTGTTTTATTTGTGGCAGCTTCCCTATGTTATTGACACCTGTACAAATCGTGTGTGAATAAGTTACTTCTAGGCACTTTATTACTACCATAACGTGAGATAGCGGTCAATCCCGTGTCTTTAAATATTCTTAAAAAACTAGTCATCTTAACATGCTGTCATACTACTACAATAAAATGATTTAGTAAATAATGTGAGTTTTCAACAGAATCCATGCCAGTTAATTTATTTGTTATTTATTTAAAATTCATGTACAGTAGAAGTACATAAATGGACTTAATGCAACATGGCATTTTCTACCAGACAACCTTTGGGTTAAAAAGACACTACACTGTGGTAAGCCCAATAAATTTTATAAATATATTTAAATAAATTTATAATTAAGTAATATATAAATTTTATAAACTTCATTTTATTTGAAATGTCTATATATTTCAAATAAAATGAAGTATCATTAAAATAAAAAAATACCTAAAAAATCGTCGCTCTGGGATTACATTATATTCGGAATTATATTCTCTACCCGACTGATTTCAACGAATTTCAGGCATCGTTAAAGTTGACCTTATCAACAATGTGAACAAGAGTGTAAGTGTCACATACAATGATATACGAGAATTCATTACTTCATACATTTATTTTGCCAATGTTTGCCTCCTAATTGTGGCGACGGATTTATCCCTGTGCCTAATTCAAACGAACTGTGTCAAGATTTTTTGTGACAAACCTTCGCTGGTCATTACTGAATTAATTCCATTATTGCGAATATTATACCCAACTAGGTGTGTCTCCAATATACCATCTATTTGTACAAAGATATTTCATAAGCATTTGACAATAACTTGACTATAAATAGCATATAGCCAGGTGCGCTACAATTATCTTCAAAAAAACGCTACAATTATCTTCTGGACAAAAAAATGCTATTCACGCCATTTATTCAAAACCACTGGCGTAGCTACCGAAGCGCTGAGCGAGGCATTGCTCTGGGGCCCCTAAGCATAGGGGGCCCCCAAAACATGATTAGCAACTTATTGAACTAGCGGAAAATTTTCCAACCTTCAAAATCTAAATAAAATATATTGCAACCCTACTTTAAACATGTCAACCCGTTTTAATGAGTAAAAATCTGGCACTTCACAGTCTACCTTGAACAGGAGAAGTAATTTGAAGCCTTTTCACATAAAAATAAGAGGCCCAAGATTTTTTCCCCCAAGGCCGTTGATCTCCTAGCTACGCCCTACGCCACTGCTCAAAGCTGTCGCATAAATAGTTTGATTAACATTTACAATTTTACTCATTAAAACCATTAACTTAACTCTCTAACTTAAAGAAGAGTGAAAATGTGGCATTTCAATAAAAACATAACGTTTTATTGAGCAGCAATTTGCAAAAAAAAATGATAATTTCTCCTTATTATTATAATGTATGCCACAAGCTCCTCTACTTACAGTTATCTAATGTACAAAAACAAGTCTAATTATAGTATTAAGTAGACTTATTAAAATAATTAATGGAAACACAAAGCCGCAGGTTATTTGATCATCGAAGACCTAAAAACAGCTGTCGGTGGTTTCCAGAAAGCTCTATCTTCCGCTACACTAAATTGTATTCCAACATTGACGGTTGGAGGAGAATCATGTAACCGCCCAATCCCGTAACTGGAGCTTTAAAATATATGAAGCCGATTTCCGAAACTAAATCTCGGCTTTCTGTGCGCCTTCCGAATCTATTGAATTTCAAAATTTATTTCGTTATAAGTTATATTTTTCTGCAGGCAAACCAATTTGACGATTGAATGTTCTGTGATTCAAACAAGAGCAACGTTCGTTTCATCTTGTTCCTTTCTCTTCAAGTTACAAACAACTGCACCGGCTATTTACTTTTATTTCCTCATCACTCAAGTCTTTGAAAGTACACTCATAAATATGCAAGTCCAAAGTTGTTGAGGCAACTCGTCGTATTTTACCACTTTTAGCTGGAATACCTATACAATAGGGGAACGCGACCCGCTGCATGGAAGGCTGCGGCGAACTTCCACCCAGTTACAATATCCGAACCTTCATAAATATTCACAGCAGTATGAAGTCTACTCGAACTACTTTTATCAAGTCCCTAGGGCGTTAGAGCAGCTTCCATTACATTGTTTCCATTTAAATATGTTCTTTGACTAGACATCACCGCTGTTAATTGGTAACCTTATCTGGAAAGTTTTCAATAACTATGACAGAGCTCGACTAGCGCGACTAGTTACTGCTCGATTGTTTTCTTAATCTTCGCGACTTTACTGATTCTGTGTTTAATTAACTTGCAGTTCTACTGTTTTCACTTTTTATTGTACAAGAATTCAGACGCTAGTTTTAACTTATTGCAACGTGGCAACTCTGTACGATTTATTTGAATAAATCACTCTTATATTATTAAAGTGAAAGTTTGTGTGTGTGTGTTCTATCCTCACGCTCGAATGGCTAGCTGGATTTCAATTAAACTTAGTACACGGGTAGACCATGTCCTGGAATAGCACGCAGATTACTTTTACCCTGGGAGTATGTTTTCTTAGTATTAAAGTAAGTTGGTTAAAGTTTTTTTTTGCTATATTTACATAGGTAGCTCTCCACCAATTTCAAACCCCATCAAGATATTAAAAATAAAACCATGTCTTTTGTTCCTTTAACCTTTATAAAAATACTCGTATTATGGATCTATAACAGATTAAAGGCTGAAAACATTACAAATACAATGTTTTTGATTCATAATATGAGGTAAAATATAATACAAAGTCATACAATATGTTTTTTTTTTTGTTTTTTTTTATGACTTCTACCAGCCACCTGGCCCGTGTGATAGTAAAAAATATGCCTGTTTCATTTAGTGATAAAGTGGCTAAATCGTGAAAGCATATTACAAGGTTAAAGACTATGTCGAAGACACGCTTGTTTGGCAATGACTACCTCTGCACATGTGGCCCCTGGTAAATCACCAATATTTGATCTATTAACTGCTCCACCTTTGTTTTAATAATTATATATACATTTTTTTTTCTCCGTAACACATTGCTTTTACAATATTTTTTTTTATTTTTTTTATACTTGAACTGTTTTAAATTTGTTAGTAATTTATTTTGTTAACATTTTATTGATAGTTGTAATTATTATATTATTCCTGATTTCATTTTTTTTATATAGCCTCTTTTTGTAATTCGAATGTGAGAACACTGTATACTCCACGAACTCTTAGACTACTTCCTATTACGACTTACTTTGTTTTTTACTAAGATAATTTTATTGTTATTGGTCTACACTGTTCTTACATAATATGTATAAATATTGTAATACCAATCACTTTTTTTAAAAAGAGTAACCATGGAGTTTCTTGCCGGTTCTTCTCCATAGGAAACGACCAATTTGGAACCGTGCTAGCTTCTGACGTTTTATAAGTGCCCATGTAGGCCTATGTGAAATAAAATATTTTTGACTTTGACTTTGAAAGAATTTGTAGTAGTTTTTGAGTTAAAAATAAATCTTTCTTTTTTATAATATTAGTAAATATAGTTTAGTTCTATACTCACTAACATACTCAATAATACCTATAAATAAACCACAGTCAACAGTGTCATACTTCAGTAAACGAACAGTTTTTTCGTTGTTTCGCCGACTTTTTTTTGATATGGCAAATCATCAAATAACTCCTTCCGCTCTGGGGGGTGCAACAGGGAGTGTAAGATTTTTAATGACTGAATTCCTTCAGTTGCTTTTTATGTTCCTAGGCCACAGTAATTCTTTCGAACAATCCCGCAGCACTAGCAAACATCGGCCCTAGTGGGCCTACAACATTTAACTGACATATCTTTGAGGCTAGTGGGACATAATGCGCCGTTGACTTGGGTTTGGTCATTACCGGACGACAAGTTACTCATTGCCATTACCATAAGCCCGCACCTACGTTGACCGAGAATGGTCTTTCAATACCCAACTACTAGGGTAGTACCGGCTTCTGCCACCTCCTTCGCTTACATTTCTGCTTCGTAAAAAGAAGTGATTCTAGCTCCGTACCTAGTCGGATGCTAGAGGTTGCCGTCGCGCATACCCTCCTCATTATGCCTTCCTCTACATAACATACTCGCACATCTCATGGTGCGTTAGCGAGATAAAGCTTACGCCATTCATGCCATTTCATAACGAAGACCCCGTTTACACATTGGCTTGGCTGGGCCCACGTGTAAACGCACCATCAAAGTGTTCCCCGCTCCTAAGCACCAAGTAGGCACACATTTATCCTCTCCTTCATCTCTCACACAAGGAGTTAACTCCGGTCACGCGTCAGAGTTGACGCGCAGACTTTGTCATTCGTAAAGCACCCATCAAAGTCAACAGATCAAACGTCCAGCAAAACAAGATAATCATACAAACTTAGGAGTCATTTATTTGTCCAGTATTTCCTGATAGCCGCACTAGCGTTACGCAACCCAGTTTTTGCTAACACAAGATCGGAAACACCACGGATAGACGTGTTAATCTCACGGTGTCAAGAACATGTGACGATATTATTTTTCCCGGCATCATATCGAGTGATTAATAACGTTATTCCTTTTGCCGTAATGACGTTCGCTCGATATCATTATTTTCTCTCTCTAGTGAAGTATTCGGACCTCTCTTAATGGGTTAATCTTTAGCAGTCGTTTATTATTGTTGGGCTCGATATTAATCACTTCGTTATTGTTTAGAGATATATATGTCAGTACAAATAGTATTCTATTTTAGTATTAAGTACCTATCCAATTTCTACTTACTTTTATTATTATCTTTAAGTCAAATGAATAGGTACACACCATCTATCTAGGCAAGCGTGCACCGTTTTTGGCCACATTATCGCTTACCATCAGGTGAGATAGTGGTTAAACGTGAACCTATCCATAGCAAAAAAAATTGCACTAAGTGCAACCATTTTGAGTCCATGCCAGGTTGCCTCAAAGAAATCACCGAGTGCAACATGGGCGCCACATGGCTCCCTTTTTGTAAATTGTAATCTTGATGTGCCATTAAGTCTATTTAGAACGGTATATTAATAAAATTTATAATACAATTAGATCACTGTTATAACAGCAAAAAAGTCTCACCATTTTGGAAATGGCCACTATTATAAAATCATAGTTATTTTGTGGAGATCAAGTCGCTCTAACTCCTCCTAAAGTCTTTGGTTCCATAAAAGCTATAGATATAGATACCATTAAGTAGAAAGCATTTCAATAATCATAAACTTTGAAATACCCAAACATACGACGTACTTTTAAAACCGTTTAAATAAATTGTCGTATCGTGCTCCCGAGTACAAAGTCAGAGTGGCCGACATAAATTATGTGACTAAAGCACGTGTAAAATAAACTATTTTATAAAAAGAGGAACCCTGTCCAATAGCGCCCGACTTATCGAAATCATATTTCAGGAACGTGAGGAGGACGATGTAGCTTTACCCTTTTCCAACGCATTGTCTATTGAGGCTCGTTTACATTGTAACGGACATCATATTCCAGTAGCATTTATGAGGGAGAACCCAAATCTGTTACCTAAAGTGAACCAGTACTTGCCTTGTTCTGTTCTCGATCGGTTCAAACGAAGCATCACCCTTTTCTAAAGCATTGTCTATATCACATTGTCACGAACACGCGGCGACACAAGATATTCGTTGAGATATAGCTTTATTCTTGTAATATTTCTCCGTGACTCTTGTTGTTCTAAAACACGAAGCAAAAACCAATAGCTACTTAGTTTAATATACGATTTATTTGGTCTGCGACTGTATGTTCGCTTTAGCTTTTATAAAAGACTAAATTTACTTTTGAATATTGCATCATTTATTTATTTATTCAACTTCATGTACAGTAGTGGTACATAGGCGGACTTAATGCAACAAGGCATCATTATCATCATCATTTCAACCGAACGATGTCTCTCCCCCAAGTGTCACAATGACTGGATCTGGGCGTCTCGCATCCATCAGGTTCCCGCACGTGGCCCACACCAGGTCGTTGGTTTACCTTGTGGGAAGCCTTCTTCATACTTTAACTTTATTAACAGCCCATAACTTTACTGAATGATCGATTACTAAACACAACGTTTGCTCAGTGAGTGCTTTTGGATCATCTACACTAATATTATAAGAGGTAAAGTTGTTTTTTTTTTTGTTTATAGGAGGTAATGTCTGAAAGTACCTACTGCTCCGATTGCTGAGTGACGTAGGCTATTTTTTTATGTACGCGGCCGAAGCCGTGGGCAAAAGCTAGTATTTAAATAATTTCAGGGTAAACAAGAATTTTAAACACGATTTCCGATAAATATGGAACTACTGTGAAACTTTAGAGAGAAATCACAAGACCTCTTCAGGTTCTTCATAGTTAACATTTTACATTCAAAAAAATATATCTTCTACCAGTAACTCAATTTCATGCTTCCCAGCTAATATAAAAAATAACGCCGCTCCATCGATGGAAGAATTGAGGCAGGCTTAAGTGAGAAAAGATTTTTCACAAACAGGGTTAAATAGTTAACTTTGAGTTTATATTCACGGTATCAAACCGTTATACATCCTACTACTAAGAGCAAGTTTTCGAGTACTTAAATGTATTGAAAAAATCTTTTCAACATAAACAATAAAATCGAATTTTATTCGTACTCAACGCACCTGTAACCACACTTTGAAGCTAATATCCTAACCAAAGTAGTATCAATAGAATTATAATCTAATCTAAAGCAACTCAGCCAAACCACACACACTCTAAATCTCGCCCTCAACTCGCTAAGACGGCGACAATCTGCCGACAAGTTTACTACCATCGTTAAGCGTAAGTAGATGTTTACAGCTGGTAGAACATTGCACTGGGAATGTCACTGAATTCCGTGAATGTCTCCTGTATAACGGGTGTTAAAATACCCATCACCTAGCCGAGATTCACATGTAGGTACCTAATTACCGTCCTTGTATATATTATATTTTGTATGCTATGCTATTTCAGTAACGGTCTTGTAAGATCGGTGAGAGCATGTAGTACTTTCGTGGTCAGAAGTTCCCGTACTAATCTGGGGCGATCTGCTCCATTAAATAGGTTGGTGACCACGTACAATAAGATCAAATTCAAATTCAAATTCAAATTCAAATTCAAAGCATTTATTTCAAATAGACCATTTACAGGCACTTTTGAATAGTCAAATGTCGGTCAGTCCAAGAAAAGTGAAGCTAAATTGCACGTTCCAAAGAGTAGGTCTCTATGGAGAAGAACGTGCAAGAAACTCCATGGACACTCTTTTAAATCATATATGTGTTACATATAATGCTTGGTTACATATTACTTGTTGCTTCTATCATGTGAGCACAATGTCGATAGAGAAATAAAAATGTAAAATAATTAAAAGATAGAAACTGAATTAAGCCACTGGCAGCTAAGAGATGACCAGTCCCATCTGACGGCACCCGTTCACGAGCATGACGCGTGCATCAGCCCCACTCAGCTCAACCATTTTGAAGGGAACTGAACGACCCAATAACACGTGCCACCAACAGCGAGACATTTGAGTGAGCATGACAAACTCTCAACTGCCATGCTCGTAATGTCAAAAAAAAAAAGTTGTAACCTAATAAAAATGCTCCATGGTGCTTCACATTCACAAACTTGGAAAAAGTGCTTCTACATTATACAATGCAATTGTGTCTTTCAAATTAAAAAATAATAATATTAGTTTCCAACTAATCAACTAATTAGTACGCCCTAGTGGTAGTGGAGCTGGACCAGCATTGAGCCAAGCATTTTTATCTTGAATATAATCCTCCAACTTATAATATGCTTGTCTGCATAGTGTGCGTTTAATACAAGATTTAAATTTCGTTTCATTGAGTTCTAATATGTGGGGAGGTATTTTATTATAACAAGTTCTGATCTGTTGTGACAATGAGGATATGGATATATTTTTTAACTCCTTGGCTCGGTTTTAGTCGAGAATGATCCAAGTTGATCCATAGTCTACCTAAGTTGCTTGCTCACGTTTAACTCTTGACATTTTATAATTAAATTTATTGTTGTTAGTCTTAATTTACAAGTACTTAAATATTTATTCTTTAATTCAATTTGTAGTTTTTTTTTTTTTTTTTTTTCGATGGGAAAAATCATCTTATGACAACCCCCGCTCTTGGGCGGAGCGGGAGATAGTGTCAGACTCTTACTGACTAAAAAACCCATCCCGTTCCTTCAAGCCTTCGTACCGGGGCTCGAGCGCCCTTTCGGATAACCCTGGCCCCAGTAGGCTTCGACCCGTCTGGGTCCCTGCTGTTGCTGACAACTCCTTGAGGCGCGCGGGAACAGCGCGCGCCGTCGACGACTTGGGCTTGGTCCGGACGGTTACCGGACAGCCGGACAGCGAGCTACCCATTGCACACTGTCCGCAAGCCCGCGCCTACGGTGGCTGGAAATCGGGATCGGAATCCCGGCGGCGGCGAGAGCGCCGTTGCCTGATGCGGTCGGCCTCCTCCTTAGCGAGCATTACTGCTTCGCAGAAGTCGGCGACCGCCTGCCACTCCTCCTCGATTCAATTTGTAGTTGATTATTCTATTCTAATTGTAATCCAATTGCTTTTTTGTTGTGACACTATTAATATAATTTTTATTTTTTATTCTCAGTTGTATTGTTCAGTATATAATGTAAATTGTCTGTTCTTTTTTTTATTGTGAATAGTAATCTCATATTTAAATTGATATTATTTCTTTATTATTGTTCTGTACTTAAATTTCAATTACATCAAATTTTGAAATTTAAAAATACTAAGAATTTAGGTACGCATTTGTGAATGTTGTGCACGCCTGTAATTGGTTTGTTTGCACTATACAATCTTCTGCATGTTCAATGGGAAAATATTGTAAACAAATTGTTGGTGTGCAACACCAACGTGTGTGTATGTGTGTATTAATAACGAAATAAAAAAAAATAAAAAAAAGTAACGATCAAGCTGAAACATAGATATTTTTTACACTTTATGTACAGAAGTGGTACACAGGAAGACTTAACCCTCGAACACCGATTGTACATGTCTGTACAACTTGAATGACCTTAAAAATGTGCAATTACCTACGTAATAAAAATACTCCAGGGTGCACGAGGAGTTCCAACATAGCTAAGGTATGCAAAAATTAATAAACAATAAAAAAGTAATTCAAGTATTATCAGCAAGCACCCCAAAATGGCGATGGTAACCCTCTTTGAGGAGAGTTTAGAGAAGCATAACGGTGTCCTTACTTAATACCTCCTGGTGCAGGTTCTCACCGGACTATATGCTGTTTCAGGATGTTCCTATTTCAAGTTTGACGGGAAGTAACGCCTCGGTTTCATCATTGAGAGCAAGATCGAGGAATGGACGCTTTCTGCAAAGCAGTAATGCGAACGAGGAGGTGGAGGAAAGCATGAGGTATATTCACGTCTCAACTGCCGCAGCAGACTACTCAGATATTGGGAGTTGTAGGGCGACTTCTGGCCACCTATTTGCCTGCCTGATTTTACGATTGTTCATAAAGGTTACAATAGCCCTGCTGGAACATAACGGGCAACTGAAAGAAATCAGTAAAAGTCTGACAATTCCGCTCGCTCTACCCAGAGCAGGAGGACTTGTCTATATGACCCCGTTTTATTCTACAAACAAGCTTAAATATTTTTTTTTCTTCTTCTTACTTTATTATTCGCAATTTTCACACCAAGAATAAAAGACGTTTTTCAGCAATTATTTTCGCTGACTGTTACTTATCTTACGGTTTGAAGATGGTACTTTATACATCCTGTATGTCAGGACGTCCTTCTCGAATACTAACGAAGAGCAGTAAAGGTAGCCAACCAGCGTCCCAACGCCGGACCTCGGCCGTCCACTACGAGACTCTAATGAGAGCGACTCCATCGTTAAATAAATTGGATAAAGACGTTCGTGATCTCTCAAGAACAACTTGAACCACTTCACAGTGACTAGCAATTAACTAAATTAAAAGATTGTTCGTGCACTTACCGAAACGTTTGAAACGCTTCAGTTCGTTTTCTATGTGCTTTTCACCATTAATTTACGTTAAATGTTGGATATCCTATTTAATTTTTTGGTAAGTCAAAACGTAGTGAGAAAAACCAAATTAAATTTGCTTTTCACTTAAATGGGAACAGAAAATAATTGGACAGAGAATCCTTGTACCTAAATGTATTATAAAATGTTCACGTACTTTAAGATATCATTTGTATGGTATTGTTTGACGTCATTGGTAAATAACTACTTTCATTTTAAATGAAATTGAAATTGAATTAAATAATTAACAATTAAATTGTTTGTGCTTCTTTGTGACATCGCATTTAATCTGAGCATCAGCCGATGGCAGATTGAACTCATTATGCGGATTTGTGAACTGTGACAATATCAGGACCAATAAATTTACTGGTGTTTGTACTGATAAAATAAACAGGTAGGTGTCGGTTCGCCCACTGACCACCGCACGATAAATTGTTCTCATTATTGACGTCTATTGCCAACAAATCTCTTATTCCCCTTGTTTAGAGCAAAATAACGAGGAATAACGAAAACAACTCATGGGATCATTAAAGAAAAGAGGCTATTATATAAAATTATGCCTCATTTTGTTTAAGAGCCTTATTTCTTTATCTTTTGATGTTTAACACTAATTTAACACTGTAATAAAAAATACAAAGGGTTTGTTTGACTTTACCTTTAACTATTTGAGAAAAGACTCCAATTCAGTTACAGGAGAACACCGGTAAGCAAAATAATATACATTTAAGGATACCAATCAATGTGACCCTCTCATAATACAGATAAATCTGGCCGGACAAGAAAATCCTTGTTAACATGTGAATGCGGGGAATTTAAAAGATTTCCATACGATGTTCGGCGAACAAAAACGTGTAAAGCTGAGCGCGGCATGACGCGACGATTTAACGCAGATCCTCGCAGAGTAGACGGTGCCGCTCTCGGCTGAGCCGGCCGGCGACCCCCATCACCGGATTAACTGCCTGTAACAGCATGTCAGCCGGTCAACCGGCCAAGATTTACGCATCTGTTTTCATTCTACAATGAAAAGATTTGTAGCTTCACTCCACATTAATTTCACAAAACAAAACCAATTTCATCAAGGATTATCTCCTATCCTACCAAAAGATAGCATTTCGAAACGATTGTTGCAAAATGGAAACGAAAACTACGTTAGTATTCTAACGTCAGATAACCCCTTCGATATTGACGCGGATGTCGGATGCACGTCAGAGTGGGCTCATATTGGATCTCGCCGGGTCCATATCCACAGCCTGGCACTACGAGTGTAAGCCTTTAATCTCTGCATTGCGTCACACCGAGCGGAATGAGAGTTATCGGTTTCCCTACTGATAAACACAAACGAATGAGCCCGGGTCCGCAATCCAGCTCAATAATACCCATCCTCCGTATAAAAATTGATTGTAACAGCCCATCGGGTGAATAAATAAATATTTTGGCTATCATTATGGTTTCGCTATTTATCGTTGCGGTAACAGAATTCATGGGTTTAATAGTTGTCGATTAACAATGGATCAATATGACACGGAGACCGGTAATGCCTGCAAGTGATCGGGGCGTTGACAAAGTCGCGAAAAACGGGAGGTGTGCCATTATAAATATCGACGTAAACGAGGGTGGTTACCCAGCATTAACCTTGCCAGCCTGACAAATAATTGTAGGTGCCAACACGGATAGGATTACTGAAAAAACAGCGAGCTCACCTAACGCCCTCCTGACTAACGATGTATAAAATTTCCATTGTCATCAATCTCTGACACAACGCTGAGGATTCGCAAACTCTTCACTAATTGCAATTTGAACAAAAACTAAAAAGCGAAGTCATCGCGAGCTGCAATTTTTAACGCCACGTTTTCTACCAGTTGTAAATTCAAAAGTCACAAAATAATGGTATCAGCGAAAAAAAGTAAAACAGTTCCGAGTTAAAAAATGTTGTTTACTTCTGTTAAAAGCTCTCTTTCCGACAAACTTAGTTTCTCACAGTTCATAATGACGTGACTTTTACCGAGTAATTGATATAATATAGGTATACCTAGTATTTAAGTACACAGTCAGTTTTAACTACATTTACACTAAAATACACAATAGGACTAATGCAAAGTATTCATTCGTCAGATTATAATAAGGTGTCTCAAGGCTTTTAATAAACTAGTGCACTTCGCACATCACTGCTTACCTTCAGGAGGTATAGCAGTCAAGCACTAATTTAAATCATTAAAAAAAGTCTCTTCGATCTTGAGCATTTAAATAGGTATAAATACGGAAAAATGGAAAGGTATTTTCGAAATTTACAGACTACTTTATGAAGAATTTGTTATTTTCATTCTTAGATACATACCCAATACATAAAACGTTCAAAATTTTAATAATCTACGCGGACTTTAAATAATCTTAGTGTTCGACCGAATGGCGCGAAATCACGCGCGAACGCGGCTCGTTTGCTTGTGGTTTGAGGGGTTCGATTTGTAACACATAAATAAAAGAAGCGAAAATGCAACTATGGTTGTCAAAAAATAAAAGGCCTGTTTTGACATTTGTATTTTGACTACCTAGCGGCTTATCCGGTGTAGTGTAGCTATTACTAAAATAGCTAAACTTGATTCTACTACACCCCCCTACTTATTATTTTATTGTTTCTTTTAGTTTCATTCTAAGTTACATTCTAGGATCTTTCCCAACCATCCCACCCATAATTATGCACAAAGCGTTTTGGGAACACATCGCTTACCATCAGACGAGATGGTGGTCAAACGCAAGACTATCATTAATAAAAATAAAAATAAAACATTAATTGTGCGTACATTAAAAGAGTGCAAATTCCCTGCCGCAGTTTTTTTCCTGATAGCGACAACTTAGGGGTCTTTAAATCAAGAATGAATAGGTTACTTCTAGGCAAACGATCTTCATCGTTGACCACTTTATCACTTACCATCAAGTGAGATGGTGGTGTTAGACGGCGAGTCTATCAATAATAAATAATAAAAAATAAAATAAAAAATGTCACAACGGGCCTTATATTTTAACGAGTTTAATACGGCAGTATAACGGGTACCACGAGTTACAGATGGGCGGTCTCTCCGATGCCGGTGTATCTCCATTCTCCGTACATGACCATTACCGTGCAACTGACATGTGTAATGTCCCTAAACGCCAATTCTAAAAACGCGTACCTGCAAATATTTTCATTTCTAGTTTTTTTTTTATTATTCTCATTGTCAGTTTCTCGTGACCATTTATTCCAATTAGGTATGGTAACACTTGTCGGGATCAAAATAAATAAAAGTAAGGTAATGGTTCGAGCGAGTTAGGACTTTAATATTCTTTGTAAAGAATTCTCATTTGACCGATTTACCATTAAAACCTATTCTGCACGCACTTGGCTAAATGCAGACTTTTTTTATAGTGCTTAGTGCTAATTGTACTTATGTAATATTAAAATTTAATTATATTCTTTTTTATAATGCATGTTAGTGATCCAACTTTTCTACTATTTTTTCTGTTTCTACCTGTAAGAACCTGTAATTGGCTCAATGTATCATTTATATTATTGTTGGATAACGTTAGGAGCTACCAACAACACCAACAGCTATAATTAATAGCTGTTGGTTCTCCAACAATTAAATAAATAAATAACTAATGTTAATGTGGACCTAATACTTATGGACACGGTATATCAAAATATCTAGTCAGAATCAAAAAATCTAGCTCGTCAAATTTAGATGCACAAAAAAAAAATCGTTATTCTAAAAAAATATTTATTACAGCTTAGAAGACTACAGCTATTAAAACAACTTACCAATAGAAAGAAAAATAAAATCATACACGACAGCAAGCCAATTACAAGACTTTGTGTATATATAGTTTAAGATCTGAAATTGAGATGTAAGCATAAACAGCCCTTAGGAAGCTCATATTTTTTTACTTTGAGAAAGGAAAATGTTGTGATCCAAATTCATTTCCTTTATCTTTAAAAGCCTTGCCCTACATTAGGAATTACTCCTGTATCATGGTTGCGTTTATAAACACGTTAACTCACAAATACAAGACCAACTATCTGTAGGCCAAATAAATATTTGTTACATCGAATTGCATCGATCCGAAGCGTAGCAGTCAATCGCTCAGCTGCTACACGAACCTTTTCGTCAGTCAATTTAGATGGAAAAAAGAGAGGCCTTATTTCTGGAGTGGTATTATAAACTGAAATAAATACTACACTATACTATTTAAATTATTATGTATAGCAAAAGTATATACCTACTTTTGAAAAAGATATTATTTCGATACCGATTATTTAAATAGCATAGGTATCCCAAGGGCTGGACGTTAAGGTATCAAAGCCGTAAGATCGACTTTATGCATTGGCGGTAGCGATATAGAAAAAGAATGAAAATAATTTATATTGGTATTTAGAATTTTTTGTATTTTTTAAAAATTCGTCAATTTAATTAGGGGAAGTTGGGATAGCCCTGGACACTTGAATAAATTGCAAATAGAAAACATATGAACGAATATTTTGTCTTTATTCTGTATAAATAAGAAAATTGGGAACGTCTTTACTTTTATAAATATCACATTAATAATTATATCACGTCTTTTATATAAATATACTAAGCACAAATAGGGCTTGATTTTTTGGGCCTTAAAAAAGTGGTGGGTATCCCCGGACAAAGTAATGAATGATGACTCAAGTGT
This sequence comes from Mythimna albipuncta, assembly GCA_929112965.1. NCBI lineage: Eukaryota > Metazoa > Arthropoda > Insecta > Lepidoptera > Noctuidae > Mythimna > Mythimna albipuncta. The sequence continues at coordinate 10,876,806 of OV815969.1, read as the reverse complement.
TTATTAGCCTTAAAAACATTAAAATTAAGACTAAACATTTAATTCATCATACATACTCCTCATCCTTGCATTAATCGCGCTGGATTGACTAGTTAGTCCAATGCAATTAATCATCAGTTTCTATTTCTCGATCTTCTTAAAAAAAGACTATTCATACTTGTTCTTTGTTTACAGAATCTTTTCAGCTCTTTTATTTTGATATTTTTCTTTTTGGTCTTTTACTTCTTTTCTGTACGGTGAAGAGGTTATAATCTCGATTTTTTGAGCCTTTTGCACTCGCGTTGACAAGGGTTTTTTTTAGATGTATCAAGAGGTGGTGCAACTTGTTTTACCAAATATGTTAACTGTTTGACAGCATTAGTACAGTTGCAGGCAATGTATGACTAGCAGAGGGTACTGGTGCAATTTAACTGCTTCTTTCAATTTATTTTCACTACATTTTCCTCTTTCTACGTAATTGCGTAATTCAAAACTTAAAACCCGAAATTTTCATGTCCGAGGGTACCCAATTGTTATCGTGCCAAGTTTTTAAACATGGCTCTTATATGTTATAAAAATTGTTAATATATGAAATTCCCTAAAATACTGAAAAATAGGCAAGTACGTACATTTAGCCATTGTATTTCATTATCCCAAAGAAACCCTACAGTCGCGACGAATTTTTTTGGCGGAAACAAAACACCGATTTACGGCTAACTTAATCAGCGCCCACGTCACAACTGAATTACCTTTGTACCTACTGTAATGTGAGCGTAATGTTTTTAGTTTCTTAGAAATTGAAATGTCCGTGGTTACCCGCCATTCGGGGCTACCCTACTTTTCCCTTTAAATAAAATCGACATGTTAATAAATACGAAATTGCTGATAAATAATGCGTAGTTTAATAGTCAGAAAATATTTCATAAACACCTTTACTAACAACCAAACATTTCACAGTACCACATATTACAAAATTCAGCTGAAAGTTTTTTAATAACCACGGCAATTCTCGGAACAAGGCTTCATCAAAAATTTATCACTATTATCCATTTTGGCTCCAACTAATTATTACCATGGAAATCAATTTTCGAAGAAAATTGTAGCGTCAAGGTGATTTAAACTACAGCTCTTTAATTATTCATCAACCTTTACTTTTTAGTACTTACTTAGTAAAAGATTGTCTCAAAATCGATCTGTCCGAAATCATAATGAAAAAAGTTTTTCAGTGGTTCACGAAGATACTTTACAACACACTTAAGTAAATCTAAGTACTTTTACTAAAAGTTTCTTTGAGTTGCAATCGTGGGTACAACACTAATAAGTACTTGATTAATCCATGACTCTTTGTGTTGCTATGCTATCCAGCTCTGTAGGTATATAAAATAATTAAAAGTAGTTAGTTTCTAACAGTACTAGCTCCTGCAGGTAGTAAGTAGGGTTCTCTATACAAACTTTGGAACCCCGTTTCATCCCCTTAGAGGGGAAAAATCCTGACTTAGTGCTCGTCTACGTCATAAAAGGAAATCTGGCACAAAATTTCACGTTTCTAGTCCCAGTAGTTTAGGCTGTGCTTAGATATATCGGTCTGAAAGTTTTCCTTATATATCCAATGAAGATAATATAATCTTCGTTCGCGGTAGAATTGAGTAAAAACCTTCCAAAAAAGAACACAAAAAATATCACAGCATAAAAGCCGATATAAGCGACTGTAACGACGAATAATTATTCTTTTCCTTGCTTAAATTTTCTTCACACCTGATCCTACAAACAAGGACTCATCATGTAACACGAAGTCACGTAAATTAGGTAGGATGTACATTTACTAATCCCAAGATAAAACGCTTAAGCTTCTGCCATAACGTCTCATGTGTAAGCAGCTTTATTTGCTGTAAACATTTGCGTTCTCGTTTGCTTTTAAATAATAAAGGAAATTTTCAGCCTTTATATTTATGCCGGGCTAAAAGCCTAGAACAAAAACTTGTGTGGTAGCAGATTGGATTAAAAGTAACTGAATGTAAGTAGTGATTCAAACCCTCGAGGGCCTATCTCCTTACATTAATACAAAAAGCAAGGTATCTTGAACATATGCCGTCTTATTAAAAACTAGCTTTTGCCCGCGGCTTCACCCTCGTACATAAAAATATGCCACTCAGGAATAAAACAGCTTTCTATTGGTGCTTATTTTTTTGCAATCGGACCAGTAGTTTCAGAGATTACCTCTTACAAACCAAAAAAGCAAACCTTACCTCTTTATTATATTAGTGTAATGAAAACTGTTTTAGTACTGTTTAAAAGATCTAGGTGTGTTCTGTACTAAAGCTAGTACTAGGTTAAAAATGTGTTCTAATTACAAATCTAAAACTATTCGAGGATCCGCTAATACCGAAGACAGTTCGTTTTAATAAGGCGGATGATGCTTGTCCGACATTTTAAACACTTTTTTGTACGAACGTAAGCGCTTCATGCGATATTTGAGGCCTTATTCAGCCTAACTATGAAAAATCCTCTACCAGAATTTCCTTTATTCTGAATGACATAAAGCTTGTACACTAGACAGACTCGCGAGTCACGAAACTGAAATAGGCATCTTCAAAAAAGACATCTAAAAATGGTCCCTGCATTGGAGCAGCGTCTGCCTGACTTCATACATCTTTTGAAATGACATTTATACGCCTTGAGCCTACTGCTGCACTAAACCGTCTAATGTACTACTCATGACAGGAAGAGTAATGGAACGAAATTGATGAACCGTAATACATATCAATAGAGATATTGGCAATAAATAAGCAGATAAAATATGGCCGTTTAAGGTCGAAAGCAATTTGTAAGCTCGCCTATCTTGAGTATCGGGAAGATCGCTGGGAATTACCTACAACAGGTTTTTGCGTCATGATTTGTGGAGCCCGGGGGCCATGTTTGATCCGACACGTGCTCGCCATTGTCTACCGAGAACAACTTGTATTTAGGCAAAATTATTCCTTAAGGAAACGTGAGCGCAAAACATTTTGCACGTTAAGATTGTTTCTTAAAAACTCTCTCTGTATTTCTTTTCTTTTTTTTTTCGACATTGTTTCTTTCATCTGTTACTGTAAACAATCATGTAAACAACAATTTTTAAGGAAATGTTTCCCCTCTGTAATTAAAGCTAACAAAAGGGGTCATGTAACGAAATTAAGTTATTATGCGTAAACGAGAAAGTTTATTTTTTTCTTATACTTCAGTTGGAGTTTGAAAGGTCAACTCAATTTCTGCCCAACAATGTTTGTTAAAGGTTCTATAGCTAAGTTCATATAGGGACATTTATTCAATCGATAATATAATATGATCAGTGGAAAAGAGTGTATGATCTTTTAGGGTGAGTTGCACCATTTAACTATAACGATAACAAAGCAACAGTTAGTTAACAGTAGTCAAATCGTCTAATTGACCAATACGCGGCGGTTTCACGGCTGGTTATGGTTTGGTTATCGTTATAGTTAAATGGTGCAACTCACCCTTAATGTTTGAACAACCTACATGCATTGTGTGATAATAATAGTCTGACGGAAGCCTTTTAATAAAAATAGCACAATATTATTATCCAATTAAAAGCTCTGAATGCACCAGTAGAAGCGTTATTTTTTCTAGTATTTATGTATGTATATATACTTAGTGCCTATGCGGCTTATTGCATTCTAGGTCTCAGTTGTTAGATTGAATCTGGGAGATACATCAAACTTATAAAAAAATATGGCGGATTTTTGGTGCCTAATTTTGTTAGAAAAAAAAAAGTTACTTAGTCATAGAGTATCAAAATAAAGTACTAAAAAAATATTTCAAAACGAGTACTAACAAAAAAAAATTCTGACGTTTCAGGTTACTTTTATACTAAAAATAAGAATGTATAGCCTATACCTACCTACTATTCCTCGCGATCCTGGCTGTTCCGTAACCGTATTGCGACTGGGAGTTCTAAAAATTACCATCAGGTGGGACTGCTAACAAGCACGAGTTTATAGGTACCATTTAAAAATAAATATATAAATCGCGCGTTTATTAAAACAGAAAAACTCTTATGCATTATAATATTCTAAGTTTAATTAATTAAACCCCAAGCGAACGCCGGCGTTCGCGCACCTATTGTCTTTCTATTGTGTCTGTAATTTCCACGATTGAAAGGTTTAGTACCTATAGATATAATATACAATAAGGTAGGTAAATATAGCATAATAAAGCTTATCATGGAATTGTTGGTAAAGCACTCGATTTGTAACGTTGTCTATTGTTTGCCACACACCCAAGGCTCTACATCGCATTAAAACAAGGACGTAAAAATAAGAGAATACGTTATCGCATTCGCAATAAAGTTGTTTCCAAGAAAGTTTTGCAATAAATGTTTAATTTCATTTAGGTAACAACGTTACGAGACATTCGTAATGTGCGGAGACGTCGACACGCGGAACTTTTGTTTCAAATTACTTAAAGTACAAACCTATACATACCTACTTTACATGTTTCCGTAAAGCTATTTACTAATTCGATTTCATAGCATTAAGAATATGGGATGTGGGTTTGTTCGAAGGAGTTACCGTGTCCCTGGAACACATAGAGTGAAACTAGAACTAATTACATTAGACCGACGCCCACGTGTAGCACGCGTGATTTGTACGTGCGTCGCGTGGCGTTGCGTGGCGTTGCGTGGCGTTGCGTTCCGTCGCGTGGCGTTGCGTGACGTCGCGTGGCGTTGCGTGACATCGCGTGGCGTGGATCAAGTGTAGCTCCACAAGTCTAGTTTCCATATAAAATGTATGGAGACCGACACGCCCTAATCGGCGAGTGTGTCACTCGCGTGTGCAGTGTAGTTTTAACTTGAAGGTAGAACTACACTGTGTACACATGTGCCATCAGGCGTGTTACACGTGCACACCTGTCTAGTGTAGTTCTAGCTTAACCAGTTACACACAGGTGGGTTTTACTCAGTATAAGTCTTACAATCTTTCTCGCTACACCAAGGGTGGCAAAAGTTATTTCAAGGCTTCCCGAGGTGCGAAAAAATCATTAAGAATATCACATACGGGAATTTTCGGAAGAGTTACCGTGGTCCTAAACAGGAAATGGCAACTGAAGGATCACAGGTGCGCTTCAGTCAGTAAAAATCTGACACTCCCTCTTATACGGGAGGTGTTATTTTATTATTACCCGTCAAGTTATTACGTATCTATCTACTTTAATCAATAAAGGTTCACCCATTATTCTGAGAAACTATAACTCTGTGTAGTAGATGACTATTTCTGAGAGTTACGAACAAAGCTTCTACCAAACTTTACAAAGCCTGACATCACAGGTAGAACTTGTTACAAATAGACACACAGACGTGTTTATAAATATGTACAGTTCACTTCAATTCCTCACGACTGAATTTACAAAAAGCCTACAAAACGTATCCAGTGTACAACCCCGAGATACACTGGATTACAAAGGATTGTAAAGATCGACTGGCATTAGAATAATTAATAGTAAATACCCTAATTTCAGCTCAGGTAACGTGAGGCTGAAGAAAATAATTTCGTTCCTCTGAAGTGGTGTTTACCTCGAAGGAAATAGGCCTATGTAAATACTTAGCAACTTCATTAGGAAAACAAATTAATGTACGGTACATTTGATGTGCGTAATTGGTGCTACCTTATTTACCTTCCCATTCACTAAGCATAGAGCATTCTATTTACACAAATAATTCGTATAGTTAGGTTTTATTTTATCAGCGTTACCGTCATTCCACCTAATCCACGGTTGAATCGGCACCTATTGTAACAAGATAAGGAAAGGGTTGTCGTAAACTTCAAACACACATTTTTATTCCGAGGATGTGGTTAAATCACCTCGTAACACAATTTAGCGTTTTTTGGCACAACTTTCTGCAGTCCTGAAACTTAAACATTCCGATTAGCGAAACGCTTTTGGAAGCAAGAAACTTTTTATTCAAACGTAAAGTTTTTGTCATTGACAGACCTTTATTCTTGCTTTCTTATCTCCACACCGGCTTAGCATGTGTATTACAAATATTAGATATGGTCGGGACTGGGCCCTTGTGGTGGAATACGGCCCACTCCCTCTCCTAGAGAGGAGGCCTGAGTTCCAGCAGTAGGAACATTAAAAACGCTGATGATGATTTTAATGTTATGTAATGTTTTTCGATGGGAAAAATCATCCAACGACAACCCCCGCTCTTGGGCGGAGCGGAAGATAGTGTCAGACTCATACTGACTAAAAAACGCATCCCGTTCCATCAAGCATTCATACGCCCGCTCGAGCGCCCTTTCGGATAACCCTGTCCCCAGTAGGCTTCGACCCGGCTGGGTCCCTGCTGTTGCTGACAACTCCTTGAGGCGCGCGGAAACAGTGCGCACCGCCGACGACTTGGGCTTGGTCTGGACAGTTACCGGACGGCCGGTCAGTGAGCTGTCGGGACTGGGCTCTCCTAGAGAGAAGGCCTGAGTCCCAGCAGTGGGAACAGTAAAAAGGCTGATGATGATGATGATGATGGTGGTGATATGGTTGGCTTATCGTTATCTAACATGCATGTATTATATACGTCAAAACCTTCCTCCAACTTTCATGAGGAAGAGGAAGGTTCTTAGGAGGTTCATGCGATTCACACCAATAGGCAGCCTGATTCTTGCTTAACGACCGCATGAAAAACCTTTCAGTTGACGTGATGGAGGATTTCCTTTTATATTGATTTATAGGATAAGCCTTCCGTAAGGAAGTAAGGTGTAAGACATTTTAATCTTTTTTTAGTAAAGCTTGTACCATTTACTAATGTCTAACATCACTTTAAGATACGTCTCACGAACATTTAAAAGTAAAACGCACCTATTTGCTCGTGCACCCATTGGTTTTTTTAAATAATATATGCCTTCAAACGATTACAGCGCATCACTAATATCTGTAGAAACGTTTAGAGCTTCGGAAATAGGCGCCTTGACCTAGTTTGTCGCAAGCAGGACGCGGGTGACCCACGAGCGTTTGCTGTGCACCACGAGAGCGAACAGACCTACAGAGGATGCGTAAAGTGGAGGAAATTGAGCCGGAAGAACGACCCTCGCACGCGCCCGATAGTGTCCCCAGAAGAATTTAATAGATATATTCTTACACACGTATTCAATCACTCCTTAAAGGTCCCTTATATTTTTTTTTTTTTGTAAATATAGAGGTTTGGACTTTGGAAGTTGTAACAACAACAATGTTTATACACAGATGTAAATCTAACTGGATAATTATACCTAAAACAATTTCAACATTATCAAGTGTGAATTTCCATTTCAAATACGTTTCTCACAAATTATATAATACTAGCTGTCCGCCCGCGACTTCGTCCGCGTGTACTTCGGTTATCGCACTCTAAACGTGTTTTCCCGTAGGAATATGATGTTTTTCCGGGATAAAAAGTAGCCTATGTTCTTTTTTATGTCAAAGGCTATATGCATGCCACATTTCAACCAAATCCGTTCAGCCGTTTTTGCGTGATTAAGTAACAAACATCCACACTTACACATTTATAATATTAGTTAGGATTTTAATAAGGATTGTTTAAAGGGTCACCATGGCCTTAGAACGTAAAATGTAACTGAGTTTTGGTCAATAAAAGTCTGACACTTCTCAGTCCACCCACAGCAGGAGAATTTTGTTCCATGACATCAGTACCCAAAAAAGGAAACCGGTTTTTAAATTGTTATTGGTTTATCAGAACTGCCAACATACAGACAAAATAATTTCTATACGTACACTATAAAACATACGTAAATATGTATGTCGAGAATAATTTTTGCACGTTACGCAAAACCTTAACCGTTGCCGTTCGAATAATTTGTGATAGGAAAATGGAATTGTATGCAGAATAATAAAATCCTCCGACCCTCCGAATCGAGCCCATAATAAATTTTACCGTTGTGGTTTCTACCTACATGTTGTTTTGATCGCAACTGCCAAAAAAATTACGCGAACCCTTATGCATATCGCCACACAATAACATAGATAACCAGAATTGATCAAAGATATTTTGTAATACAAGGGTAAATAAAGCTGATTTACGGCTTTATTAAAATGCTTTTGTAAATCGGCCTTATAGAAAGCTAATTTACACTAACTAACTGATTTACACGCATGACGTTTCTCGATCGAATTATTAATATCTTTAGTTTGTATCCTTTACCTTATAAGTTCAAAAACAAAGGAACTTCACATTGTTGCACATGCTCATCATTTACTTTACGTCAAAGACTTTCTCTCTACTCGAATGCATCATCAATTTTCATGAAATATCACAGACGAATACTTTTTCATTTGCCATAATTCGAACTAAAAGATAAGAAAACTTTTAAAATACTAGAAAGCATTTGCTCATTTCGCAGAACAAAGCTTATTGAACAAGCAATTGATCACTATGAGGCAATCTCAAATATTGATCTATTGTTTTATCTATGTCAGACATAATATTTGGGGAGTAATAAGCATTTCAAACTATCTAACTTTACCAATAAATATTACTCAGTCTACGTCCACAATATACTGTACACTGATACAAATTAGTTATTTAGATGAGACCGCATCATTGATTTGAAATTATTTTAACGCAATCAAACCTTTTGATATTACTTAGAACCGCTTAATTAAACAAAACGCTCAAAGGTGCTTCATTTATAATTCAATTTGCGTAATTAAACAGGACTTGGTTACAAAACACTTTCGAACGGAATCGTATTTAATACTTTTCGTAATTTTTCGCGTAAAATAAAACTGCATCACGAAGTTGGTATAATGCTTTGAGCTTACTATTTTCGCGCTAGAACATATGAGTTAATTAGCTAGGCAATATTATACGTTTCGCTCATATGAACTAATTAAGCGTTATGGCAGGCGGAGTGCTGGATTCAGCGAGTGATGTTTTAAAAAGCAAGAGTTACAGGGTGCTCCGTAGGCGCTGTGAACCGACGCTCCAGGCACGAACTGTGGCGGGGCTCATCAATATTGCGCGCACGTTCAAAAACTTTCTGCCACAATTACCTGAGAGCTCAAGTGTCGGAAAATATATTGGTTTTGTTCGTCTCAGTCCCAACTATCTGGAGAATCGATCTCTACGAATCTATTAACCTGTAGCTGTGTAGATAAACACATAAATGTTATAATTTGTACAAAATACTTGGTATTAGTTTATCATTGTTATATTACAGCTTAAAAAAAAACGTGCTACCAAAAACAAAAATATGTTGATAAAAGCAATGTCTCAAAAGTAATTTTGTGACCAAAAAACTAAAGCTATTTATAAAATCTTTCAGTTATATCAAACAGTAAAGTCAAAACTACAATAATACGTCTACATATTTTAATCTACAACATATATATCTACGCTAAGCTTTTCATTATCAGGTGACTGACTCAGACTAGTGAGGTGCGACCGCGCAAGTTTATAATATTACTCAATCCAAGTAAATTGGGCTCAACAAATTAGTCTACCGATTTAATTAGGAAAGTCATGGAGCGATTCGAACAGCGGCTGTAGGTAATTATTTTTTGATATAATATGTCACGGAGGGTCCATATCCACATCCGGTAGAGTTAATTAATAACTGGGGAGTGGGTCTGGACGTGTGCCTGCGAGCCGAAGAAAAAATATCATTCCGCTGAGCGCTGGTTAGTTAGCAGAAAAGACCACCGGTGTATAGCCCGAAATAATAAGCCGCAAGCCGCCTCCCCGGTGATTTATTGTTTTGGCTTTGCGAAACCTCACTCGGAAGCCTGATAAAAAATGATCTCACTTATTAACAACACTGGCGAAACCCGACTTTATTACCCTTTGCCGATTCCTGTGACACGCCAAACATTTTATATTCAACTTTTCGTATAATCAACCAATCAACTTTTCCGCAGCGTTCGCTTCACATTCGCATATCACGTTTTATTTTCATCCGTTTGTAAACAAGTTTTCAGCGTGATATGCGGCACGATTTAACTTTTATTATTTTATTAAAAACCTTCCTCGAATCTACAACACTAATTTATTCTCAAAAGAACTTCAAAGACATATAATTACCTTCTCTTTGAGACTTTAGGAAATTAAAATCTCTATTGTAGGCGTAATTATATCTGCCTACCATCTCTGTAGAAACATGTCAAATGACAAAAGAATGTCGGCTAATTTAGTATTCGGAAAGGAATCATGACATACGAACTTGGAAGACTTTGTGGTTATTACTGTAAGCAAAATTCTTTACGGTATTAGAATGGGCCTACCTCGGGAAAGTTTTCAAATATTAGCACCATTATTTCAACAGATGACAGAGGTTGGGCACATATTAGCAAAGTTCGAGGGCGCTCGTTCCACGTCACACGATTCATTTTTTAAGGATATCATAATTTATTTAACAGAAAACATTTTAAACTGGTTTCTCTTGTGAAAGTATAATATTCGTATATAAATTGTTATACGCAGTCACCAAATAAAAATGGTTCATATTTATAAATTTTTTAGCTTTTATTGTGATGTCGTTTTATATGGGTAATTTTTCGGGTTTATATCTATGTACGTTATATAAACACAAATGTGGGTAGAGATGTATTTTAATGCTATATTTTAAAAATATACTGAACTAGTTTACTCAGGTTGTCGGTCTACCAGTCACTTAAATGAAAGTGCACACGGATATTTGTGATGGTATACGACGGCATAGTGTAAAAGCTTCAAGAAACTTATGGTGAAGCCAGAATACATAAGGAACGTGACTGAGATGTTCCCTGTACTTTAATAACTTATTTAATATGGGTGATCTATTTAACTGAGCTAGAACAGCAAATTATATGGATTGCATGCGTTATATATTAAACTGAATATAATTAAAAAGAACGATGATTTTCAACTATTTGATTTTTGAACTTTAATTAAGTTTCAATATCTAGATATTTTGGGCGTTGGGGCCGAAAGGTCCCGGAATGTTGACCGCGTACCGGAAGACGTAGCGTAGGAAGGCCTCCTACAAGATGGACCGATGACCTGGGAATACGATGGATACGAGACGCACAGGACCGTTCATTGTGGCGACACTTCGGGGAGGCCTATGTCCAACAGTGGACTTCTTTCGACTGAAATGATGATGATGATGATGATCCAGATATTTCGCTGTTCATGAATACATTTCCTCTTAGTTCTATAAAGTCGCTTTGTCTCCGCCATACGATTTTTTTCCTTAAGCTAACAGCTATATGCAGTACATTAAAAACTTTGCGACCCGCCCATGCCTCGCAACAAGTCATATAAACTTCATGTTACCTCATCTGTTTGTTAGGCATCCAACAACTCTACACAATAAATACGTGCAGTTCATAAACTGTTTCATTTGTGTTACGAATTAAACATGAATTTACACACAATCCGGACGTTTACTGTCAAATCGTCACGTTGCATCTCACAGCAATTTGTACGAGAGACCGCCAAAAAGTCTCATATCATAAACGGAGAAATTAATTTACATTTCCACGTTTACATAAATAAAAGAGGCAGTATTGCCGTACGTTTGTGGGCGCCGTCGGCTTGGCGGGAATCGCTCCCCTTCATATACCCGTTGGAAATGCTAATGTGCAAATGTGAGACCGGCAAAAACTGCTCGGCTGTTCACTTCCGTCTAGGTGCTAATAATTTCAATTTAAACAGCTCGCTGGCAAATTTTGTGGCGGTTAGGCTCGCGCCGTAAACTCGCGCGGCTGGATCTGTTTTGTTGGTTTAGCTAATATAATTAGTGTTTCAATGTGATAATTATGTCGTTTCCACAACGACTTTATGACTACCTACGTACATTTTTTAGCTACGTAACTGCTGGAAAGCTGAAATATTTAGATTTTGCATTCGACGAATATGAAACATAGATACCTTATTTTTATTAATTTTTTATTTTTTTTAAATAATGAAAAAAATAGTTACTTAAGAAGAATGGGAAGAATGTTAAGTTACGAAGTCGTTTCTACAACGACTTTATAAAATATATACATTTTTTAGCTAGGTAAAGGATTTTTAGATTTTTTATTCGAAGAAAATATTACAAAGATTTATTAAATTTTTTTAAAAATTTAATTAAGTAATCAAAACAATTGTTACTTATTTCTACGAAAAATGTTAAGTTACAAGTTTTTGTCACGTGAAATCCGAAGGAAAACCTAAATACTAAGCACAAAAAAACAGTAAATAATCAGAAATTATTATTTTTATTATTTCTCTAAACATTTAGCAAAGAACAGAGTTAATTTATTCAAAGTTAAATTTTAACAAAAGTTTCTGGTAACTGAAAACCTTATCTTTAAAATCTTAAGCAAATTGAGAGGCTCCGCTTGTTTTCTCGTTAGTTAATGACTATAATTTAAACTTAATAATAAAGACGGACAAGCGGCTTTGTTTGTGCTTGAAAGGTAAAATTTCGTGCACCTAAATGAATGCTAATTAAGAAATGTGAGCTCAACAAATGAACGCAACTTGAAAAGCGTGACAATCTGAAAGCTCTGACATTATAATTACGAAAAAAAAAACAGTTCAAGGTTTTTTGGAACAAAGGATACAACTAAAGACACGTGATTGCTAGCTACAAGCAACTTTAAAATAATAAACAAATAATATTAATATTCCACCACTTTCACATAAAGCCGTCTTTTTTTTTATAAATGATAGGCTGGCCTTTGACCACCACCTCATTCTATGGTAAGCGATGATGTGGCTGACGATGGAGCACTCTTGCCTAGAAGAAACCTATAGAGTTAGATTATAGCTTCAGGAAATGCAGACTCTGACAGGGAATTCCACTCCTTAGCTTTACCTACGCATTATGAATGTGCTCCTAAAACGCTTTGTACGAATGGGTGGGATAATTATCCACCATGAACCGATGGCGCAAAACGAGTCCCAAACTAAGCAGAGCTTGTGTTATGAGTACTATACAACTGATAAACCTACTTTCCATATTTCTAAATACATACATATTATATATAGATAAATTACACTCAGACACAAGACAAATGATAGTGCTCTTCACACAAACATTTGTCTTGGGTGGCAATCGAATCCACGACCTTCGGTATAGCAATGAGGGCCACTAACCACTACACCAATAAGCCAGTCAAAACAGTCAATGCTGACTACAAGAACGATAATTATATATTATTGAAATAAATCTGACGGAAATTAATTATAAGAGTGATACTTATTATCTCTATAGTCATAGAGTTGGATGACAAAAAATATTACGTCACGATAAGTAATATATTTCGACGATCGAAGAGACGACAGTAAACGAACATTGAGATATGAAACATGTTATTGTAGGATTGCTCTATTATTAGATAACATCATTATTTCCATCTGGTAGTTTCCGGTCGGTGAATAAATAGGCTTCGCTTTGCTAAAAGAGCGGAGACATGACTATTAGTTAGGCATGTTGGTACGTTCTTTTCTTAAGAACTTCGCCGTAGCAACTTGTACCAGGTGACTTTATGTTGTTAGAGAGGTCTTACTTGGCACTTTCTGTCTCTAACTTTCAGGTGGGCCAGATTTTTCCAATGAAATCCTTGCATAGACCGATATCTCCTGCAACGATTTGGCGTTCTAAGACGATTGGGTAATTGACTCAATTTTATTATTCGTATAAAGTCGCAAATAATTTTTAGAATACATTCTTTTTAAGAAATGAACTTTCATTTAAAAAATACTTAAATTATTTAACAATAAGTAATTAAACAAATTAAACAATAAAATACACTTAAATAATTGAAAATAATATATACACTAAATGCCTAGCTAAATATGACGTCCTAAGACTTCTCCGCAACGCTGTCGACTGGAAGTGTGCCCAAAAGGCTGGCGGCATTGCCACGTTGTATGGCGATGCTTAACCTCCGACCGAGGTAGAAGCCAGCCCTTGGGTAAGAAATCTTTCGAATCTGGTGGAAGGGGAAATTGACAAGTACCAGAATAAGGATGCACATACTAAAATGAGACGTCACTGCCATTAGATTACGCCCCCTCTCTGTCTCATATCAATATTTGAAATGCTAATTAATAATATTTTAATTTATTTATTTAAAGACAACTTTTGCTACTTCAAAATAATTGCTGCTTCATTTATTTAAAAAATAGTATTCTGCTTCGAGATAAAGAATTATTTTTAGTATTATTTGTTGTATAATATAAAATATTGTACGAAAATGACGAATACCCTATTAGTACCTACCTCATGGGTCAGTTTTGAAAATAATGTTCCTAATGAGTTGACGAAAAAATTGCATAGTATTTTTTTAATCAACATACTACAGCATCTCAATAGGAAAGTCTATCATCAGTGCGTACTAGTGATACATATACATATGGCTCTATAAACTGGTAGCACACTACGAGCCTCATCAAAAGGTCACCCAAAAGCAATAGAATCGGTTATTAAAGAATTTCTTTGCGTGATCGAATAAAGAATGAAGATATCCACAGAAGAACTAATGTGGGCAGGGTGCAAATGATCGAAGGACTCGAATGATTCTGGGCTGGTTCATTCACAATCGCGTACCAAAAGACGCAGCGTTGGAAAGCCTGCCATAAAGTAGACCGATGACATGGTGAGTATCGCCGGGAATCCAATGGATGCGACATGAACCGGATCGGTCGTAGCTGCAACACTTTTGAGAGGCCAAATTCAGCATTTGACGTATTTCGGTAAAAATAATGATGATGAATGAAATGATTAAATCTTTAACTCTAGGTTATGGTATTCTATCGAATGTCTAAAACACAAAAAAGTATCTACGGAATTGAATGGTGTTGTCAAAATATCACATCACCGTCCAATTGCCTCAATTCACATTTTGGTAGTACGACAATCTTTATCGCTGTCAAAAAGACATCATATCTGGAACATCTCAAAACATTAATACTAGTCCTTGCAGCACAGTCAACATAGTTGAAACCTACGTCAAACCCCGTAATCCGTCCAATCACAGTTCTGAATATATCAGAATAAAGAAATCATATGAAAACTTCAGTGGAGTCCACATTAACAAATGTAAAGAGCAGAGATCCATACGCCTCGTATAATCTAGGGAACGTTACAAGTCCCGACTGCGATTCCCTTTCCGCCTCGCTGAGATATTGTAATGAAATCCCGCCATCTGCCTTCTCTCGCCGACGCAATATGATGTGCGACTTGTACCTGTTTTCCGTATACCTCGATTAAAATAATATTTATTGTTTGAAATACGCTGTTTTTCTAATCGTAATTATGATGTAAGGTGTATTTAATTGGGCTCTTTCATCTTCTCTTCGTCTTCAAGGATGGGATGGTTTGTATCAACTGGGTTTTCGTGTACCTTGTTGTAAAAAGACAGGGTGGTTTATAAAATTGTAAAAGTAATACAATAACTCGGTGGACTTAGTGTAAATAAGTCTTATAGTCTCGAAGAAGTTACTGATGACTATTATGATACTTTATATTTGGTAGTGAAGAATGTCGATATGTTTGCGAGACTAATTTTTTATGCCTCTGATTAAGCATCCTGACATCCAGCGACTGTTAACGATTCCTGTAACATAGGTGTTTTCACATAGCACAGGAAGCAAGGGAGACTAGGTGGAGTATTCACAAGTGAAGAACAGACTTTAGGTGCTTAGTCGATATACCGAAAAGTAGATAGACGACCGCGTACCGGTAAGATGAAGCGTTGGAAGGCCTTCTTTTATGTCCTGGTGAGTCCACTTGACGTAAGAAAAGCAGCACCGATCTATGTATCCTCACTTGGGGAGAATAGTAGTATCTAATAGCAGAATAATGAGGAACCAATCTTACTATAAACGTATCGGTCATCAACATACTATCAAATAAAGCAGAAAATCGCGTTAAAAGAGCTAAATAAAGTTTTATTTAACGAACTGGCTTCAAACCGTGTTTTAAGCCTTGGACTAAGTTACGTATTAGATTGTTATCTAGACTAATGTTATAAATAAGAGGTTGAGTTTGTTTTTTTGTTTGTAGGAGGTAATCTCTGAAAATACTGGTCCGATTGCGAAATTGTTTTACCGATAGAAAGTTGATTTTTTCCTCAGTGACGCTATATTTTGTGTACGTGGGTGAAGCTGCGTGCAAAAGCTTGTCTGAAATATAATAAAATCTCAATGTCAACGATATACCTAGTTTTTTAGAAATATGCTCATAAGTTATATAATATTAGCTAATTAAAAGGCATTTTGATTCTATTAACAGTTCCGGTTATACAAATATCGGTATCGTCAAGTAGATATCGGATTTTCTGTTAAGGGCCAAGCGCCCGAAAAGTGCCATAAAACAGTGATTTTCTGAGGCCTACTCCTCCGTAACGGCTAGGTCAATTGGTTTGAAAAAAATATATGTTTATTATAAATTCATGAACAATAATATCAACATTTCATATTTTCGTGCAATTAATAAATTTGTCAAAAAAAAAAATTTGCAATTTCGCTACTTTTCCCTACTCCTTCAAAACGGCTTGGACCTTTACAAACATTTTTACACATAAAAATTGGAGGTTAAATATTCATCAAAGTGAACATTGCATATGTAAATCAATCTATTTCTCGCAGAGAAAATGGATTTAAAGCGCTTTCCGGGCGCTGCTGGCCGCAAATAAATGCACAAATTTGCGTACTGCCGGCAAGGCGAGTGCGAGAGTTGCGTTCACATAATTTCGGTCAGATGGTTTAAGGGACTATACGCCTTAATACAATTTCGCAATAACGATAACAGTTCAAAACATTGAAATTTTATTAATAATTGGAATAGAATGAAGTAGGAACGAAATTCGTAATCGAAAATCACTTTAAAATACCTACAATATAAGAAATAAAGAAATAATAACAAAAAATAAAAATATAATTTAATAAATAAAAATGTCGTGTTACATACAGTATTTGTAATCGAACTCCTCTGAAACAGTACGACCGATTTTTGTTTAATACATATTATTTTGTAGGTCAGAAATAGGTCTAGGCTACCACTTTCCATTTTTCTTCGATAATTTATATGGCAAAACAACTTTTAAGAACTTCTATAATATGTAACACTGATTTATTTTATAATATTCTTTGTTGTTAACCATACTTAAATATTATTTATCCTTAACCTAAACAAATAAAAACAAATTAAGACACGTTAACGACAGTTGCCGATACTGGCCGAGGACTGTACGTGGGCGGGTGATCAATGTAACCATTTATTCCGTTTTTTGGATGAGAAATCACCAAATAACTTCTCTCACTTTATGTAGAGCCAGAGGGAGTGAACCACTTTTATTGATTAAAACTTACCCACTATTCTTCAGTTGCTCTTTGTATTCCAGAGTCGTGGTGACTTGACTAGATGCTCAAGCCACCACGACTCTCCAAAACCTCTCCATGGTCGTTATGTCTCTCTCCATTGACGCCAGTCTCCTATGAAGTATCGTATTACCTAATAACTGATACGAGAAGATTCCCTGAGTCATTCCCTGGAAAATACTAGTAAGTATCATCTGCATTAAAAAAAACTGGGCAAGTGCGAGTCGGACTCGCGCACTGAGGGTTTCCATGCAAACTACAAATTCCCGAATGGAGTCTCGAATATTTTTCCGAATTACATTTTTTTTTTGACGTAGGTAACGTAGTTTTTTTCCTATATCTGTGCTATAACACCTTGCTATGTGCCAAATTTCAGGATTCTGCGTCAACAGAAGTCACCTTATGAATTTCGATGTTTGAAAGTATCTAAATCAGGAGTACGTTTTTTTTGCGACATAATCGGCCGTATCTTTTTTATTTGTTAACTTAGAAGTTTGATTTTTTTCACAGCTTGAAGGGACTGCAGACCTGATTATATGGCTTAAATTTCAACTCGATACCTCCACGCATTCTTGAGATAGAATCAGAATTTCGTACATCCGCATTATAATGGAAAATAAAGTTACAGTATTCTGTATTAAAAACGAAACTCTTGCTCTAAACTTGATACTGGCTTCATTCACAATCTATGCAAAACCAAGAAAACGCTATTATTATAATAATAAAATGATAGAAACAAATAAAATAAAGTGCGTAAACTGCACTTTCTGCAAGTTATGACAACCACTTAGGAGAACGACCTTAATACAATCATTTTTATGCAAGATTGAAAATAAAACTAAAAATATTTAAATACGTACAAATAAATTGCATTCTGCAATTTGCTTCGAGGCTTTTAATACTGCAACCAAGGTTTTTGTACCTCATATCTTTGGAAAAAATTATAAATGGTGTTGTATTTAGCTTGAGGGCAATTAATTTTCATAAGCCGACTTTGGTTACAATATCTATATTGTTATTCTGACCATATTGTTTTCATAATAACACAAACACACACACTAATATTTTAAAGAGGTAAAGGTTTTTTTGCTTTTTTTTGTTTTTTTTTTGTCACACACACAATATTGAAAAAAAAGCTTTATTGAATATTAAAAAAAAATATGGTCGATTTAGAAATCAATTCGGTTTTTCGTACTGAATAGATTTATTTAAAACTAGCTTCTGCCAGTGGTTTTGTCCACATGAAAGTAGGTTTCTCTTATACAAACTTTAGACCCCCGTTTCGTCCCTTCTGTAATCTTTGTGTACATCATAAAAGGCACCACTGTACAAAATTTCAACGTCTAGTTTTGGGATTGATTCAGGTTTTGAGTGAGGCGTTGATGAGTCAGTGATTGAGTCCGGATTTTGCCTTTTATATGTACAGAAAACAGGTTAATGCGTCGTAAATCATTATTATTATTATTTACATTAATTTATTACTGTTATAACATATAACGGGTGATTCATTTGGAGTTACTTTTTCAAAAACTAAAAAAAATATGAATAAAACAAATTTATCGGGTAATCTTTATTATAATACAAAAGAACCATTCCTTACATTTACTTTTTAAAGATTATTTCTTTCAAATGTTGTCCGTAACTGCGATTAAGGTGGTCCATTCTAGAGTTCCAGTTTTCGATGACCCGACCGAGCATTTCCAGTGGTATTTGGCGAATAACGCGAGTAATGTTGGCTTCCAGTTGATCAATCGTACGCGGCTTATCCATATAAACTTTGGACTTTACATAACCCCACAGAAAAAAGTCTAAGGGTGTGATATCACAGGATCTAGGCGGCCAACTGACTGGTCCGAAACGCGAAATTAACTGTTCACCAAATTTTTCTCGCAACAAAGCCATGGTTTCACGTGCTGTGTGGCGGTACGGTGGCTGAAAATCGGGATCGGAATCCCGGCGGCGGCGAGAGCGCCGTTGCCTGATGCGGTCGGCCTCCTCCTTAGCGAGCATTACTGCTTCGCAGAAGTCGGCGACCGCCTGCCACTCCTCCTCGCTCCGGACCATGACCTCGACCAAGGTCCGGCGCGAGAGGTTTCCGCCACCGATCACCCCAACGAGGGCACGGCAATGCTCCGCCCAAGCAGGGCACACCGCGATTGTGTGCTCCACCAAATTGCGATAAAATTTAACCAGTAAAAATTCGCTCCTACATTTTTGTTGTGGGTTAACATTGAATAACTTCTCCCGCTCTGGGTGTAGCGATAATGATTGTTAAATTTTACTGACTAAAACCCACTTGTATGTCTTCCGCTGCCCTTTCATTTCAGGGTTGCGGTAACTTAGCACCCAAATTCGCACCTCTGGCATGACACTTTTCTAAATAAACCCCTGAAATGTAGGTATATACCTACACAGCGCCATCACAAACACTCCCTGCAATGTTTGTCTCCAAAATGCACGCAGGTACATAATAATTAGACCATCATCGCGTTCCAGCGTCCCGGTTTCCGTGTACACAAAAGTAGCGATACAATGTAAATTGCCCAGTCAATGGGCGCCCGCATCTCAATGGCCCATAAACAACACGACCGTGAATACAAATCGAATATTAGAGCATTGCTAGCACGCATGCCACGCAACATTATTAGTTTGTGGCATACGATATGAGCGATAATCGCAATCACATGTGGCCTGTGTACCTTGGCACCGGCTCCGGTACACGCGCTCGTCTGCACCGACACTAACGTTAATTATGTATTTGACACACATGAGATACATTTAAACGGATTGGTACGTGAATTAACACCTAATTCTGATCTACATACGATTTACTTGATTTTATCGGCGGGTAATGGATGTAGGGAAAACTTTGTGTTGTTTCATTTGAAATGGGGTGGTTTATTGTGAATGTAGCGTTACCTACGTATGTATAGTGGAACCTGAATATTTAGGAATTCAAGGGACTTAGAATTTTTTATCAATTATATAGGTTTTTACGATTACGCAGTTTCTGAAATAGCTAGGTTTAAAGTAAAATTGCTTCGTATGCAGAGGGTCTCGGGAAAAAAAAAATGAATTTTTTCTGAAGGTTGTTCAGTTTCGTCTACTGAGCAAGCCCTTAAAGTTTGTGGAGGGCTGTCCCTTACACCTTGTATAACAACCCGCTCCCGTAGGTCGTCCACAGGAACGGAGCAGTTATTAGTAACTAGCAGTTACTAAAGACGCAAGTAAACCCACGTGGGACAGCTAGTGCATTACAGAGCAGATACCAGTCACATTTTAGAACATACAGCTGTAAAGGAATGAAGTTATTATCATTCATATTACGAAACTTTCTTGATAAATGAGTGTTGTTGCAGTTTTTGACAGTGCAAAATGGGAAAATGTTACGTATTTTAGATTTCAGCCGCGATATCTGACGTATGGTTGTGGAATAATGTCTGTTGCACCTTGTTTATTAGTAATTATCGTTGATATTATTTCTTTCTACGAAACCCTTTTTCATTAATAACAAACAATTTGGTAACAATAAACTTTATATCAACCTTAAGTTTACACTGTATATACAGTTGCCGTCACGGATCTTGAACGGCGTCAGAGTAGGGATCGCATTACGCATTCTATACATTGGCGAGCTAATCGTCTTCGTTGTTAGATACATGCAGCAACGCAGTGAACGAATGAGGAGTGACGTCTATGACGCGATGGCATGGCGAGCCAATCACTGACACTCTCCGCCCCCGTGTCTCACTTCAGACCACTAAAGAGACCGAATATTTGAATTCTGCGCAGTGTTCAAGATCCGTGATGGTAACTGTACAACATTATGTTTAGTACAAGTATATGCGAAACCTGAATATAGTTTGTTCAGAATCAGTCGCTGAATTGATTCCAATAAATACACCATGTTATATTTTTTCCCAAAAATATTAAAAAAAGCCGCAAATTGGACACCACCGAGACTAAACACAACACTGATCAGGGCAGGTCAACCAGATAACATACCAAGATAATAAGATTATATAAGCTTTGTGATTTTTCATGATACTGTTTTGAAATTTTGTACTCGTACATAGATAGAGGGTTTCGCATATACTAAAACTAATGTTTTATATGTAAGTATAGGTGTAAACTATATACACAGTAACGGATCTTGAGCGCTCGGCGTCAGAGTGGGGATCGCTTTGCGCATTCCATACATTGGCGAGCCAATAGTCTTCGTTGTTAGATACATGCAGCAACGCAGGAAACGAATGAGGAGTGACGTTTATGACGCGATGGCACGGCGAGCCAATCACTGACACTTCCCGCGTCTCACTTCAGACCACTAAAGAGACCGAATATTTGACTTCTGCGCAACCGCCCAAGATCCGTTGTGCCAACTGTATGTTTGTAAAATGATATTTTACAAACATACAGTTTCCCTTTTATTATCCTTAGTTTTCCTTTTATTTTAATTTAAAAATACCAGAAACGTGCCCAGATGCTAATTCTTCAGGCAAAGAACGATCCGTGAAGTGTCGATCAGTAGGCGAGAAATATCTTTGAAAAGATGCCGTGTGACGGACTCCATGAGTTCCATGACCCAAGCGTTTCGATACCAAAATGATTTATAAAATTGACGAAATGTAAAATGGTAGTATTATTACGCTCTCCTATTGGCACATTTTTATTTATTTGTATTTTTAATAGGTTCATCCTTCACCAATACCTGAAGGCAATCCCGCATGCGTATACCGCACGATATTAAAAACACCCTAAGTGGAAGTGTACTTAACGATGGAGCACGCTTACCTAGAAGTAACATATTCACTCTTGACTTAAAGACTCTTAAGTTGCAGCTATCAGGAAACACAAACTCCGGCTGGGAATAATTCTATTCCTGTACACACAATGAATATATTTTTAAAACATTTTGTACGAATAGGTGGGATATCCAACATCTACCAACAGCGTATCGCCGTATGTCTGATGGTTCCGTGATGGATCGAGCTTGACGGAATTGTAATTGAATTTTCTTTTATTACGTTTTTTTATGTGGACAAAAATAAAATAAATAAATGAGGTTTTGTATCTTAACTAGCACTTTACCAGCGACTTCATTCGCGAGAATGTTTTCATAAAAACTTTAACACATTTTAAACCGTATTTTGAGGGTAGTTTTAGAAAAACTAATAATGACAATCTTTATTGTTCATTTTGATTATAATTTGTGCCAAGATTCAAGTTTATTAACCCAAGAAATAAAAATGCTCCATAAAATCTTTAAAACTCCCTAAATTGTTATTTTGAGGGTAGTTCTAAAAACAAATAACTACTGATCACACAATCTTAATTATTTATTTAAGTTGTTATTTGTGTTATCTTTGGTTCCTGCACTACCGAAATTCCCCCTTTTTATCCGCTTACAGATTGAATTTTCAAAAACCTCTTCTTAGCCTCGCCGTCATAATAGAAAGCCTTGTATAAAATTCAACATTCCTAGTTTCAGTAATTTGGGTTGTGTATTAATATGTCAGTTAGTCAGTATCTGATTTTATACATTCACTAGCATTTGCCCACGGCTTCGCTCCCGTCAACTGACTACTATAATCTACTCTGCACTACCCTACCCTACCCTACTCTACTCCACTCTACCCTACTCTACAGTATATTAATTTAATATACCAACCGGTCAACTTGAAAATTTCAAATTTTCAACCATAGACAACATTATGTTTAGCTGCCAGTCGTGTTTTATTATAGCACGTTTTACGTCACGTTCCATGGGAACTAAGGTTCTAAGCTACCAATTTTCAGCCAAATAAGTTCAGTCGTTCTTGAGTTATAAATAGTGTAACTAACACGACTTGATTTTATATATCTATTGATATATGTATATATAAATAACACTAAGGACTGATAATTACTATTCTGATTGTAAGTTCCTACATAGGGATTATTGTAAAACGCGACACGTATATTTAAATCCTCTGAATATTTAAACGTTACTCTGCTATTCTTCACCGCGCCGCCATTAATGAGTAATTTGAGTTCCGTAAGAAGCTCAGGCCTCTCTTTGTCAACGAATGTATTTATGTATATACCATGCGAACAGATTTTGTAGAAGTAGTTCGTAATGTTGCTAAATATTCAACTGCCTCCTAGTAAAATTTTTCAAAGATAGGTTAAAAAAAATAAGTTTCGAGGTAGTGACAAATTTTGTTCCAGAACGTATAAAAACTGCAAATTACGAGTATACACTTGAATATTTCTTATTTGAAAAATCTTTTACATTTCTAAACGAATAAAAATGTAGTTAAAGTAACAACCGATCAAACCCCAAGCGGACGCCGGATTTCGCGCCATCCGGTTAAACAACAACATTATTTAAAGTCCGAATAGATTATTAAAATATTGAGCGTTTTATTTATAGGGCATGTAACCAAGAATGTAAATAAGAAGTTCTTCATAAAGTATTCTGTAAACATCGTAAATAAGCAACTTTTCCATTTTTCCATATTAATACTAGCATATTTCAATTAATATTACTGCGTCAATTGCTACGATATTTACTCTTGACTGATATTTCACAAAACTAAAATGAAATATCTCAATCTCTCATTTTATGTCATCAGTGAGAATTCATCCCATTTTTAAACCGTTCACATTCACGAAAAAGGTTTTAATATATTTTTCGTATTGGTTAATAACAGTAACTTGCAGAATTGTAACAGGCAGTTAACGTGAAACATGATACACTTTTAAAAATAAATGTATCTAGGTTTACGCTGAAAATACCGTTCTCCCATTTTATGCCAAATTCTCAAATATATACATCGTCACATACCTACCTATGCATCAGTTCATAGTATTTACTGTGCAGTTGCTTATTTTTCTTACCAAGAAATTATAACGAAGCTCATTATGTGGAAAAAATAAGTTAAACTATAATTATATTTATTCTTAGAAGTACCAAGCAATTTGTATCGTCAAAAGAATAACCGCACCTTGTAAAATAAAGGATCGCTTCAGCTTAATAACTTGGAAAGTAATTCAACTAAATGTGTTTCTTTATAGACGCCTATGAAATTAATATTCTGACACAACGTCGATGGGGCTCGATATTGTTTATTAACGGGGAGGTTTATACAAACTCTCCATATTATATTTCATCCAGATCGTATATCTGAGCATTAAATTCGATAATATTCGGAATTAATAATCTGATAGTGGTTCTAAACTGGCAATAAACTTTAAGGTTATAGTCTCACGGACTAACTAATGCTGTAAGTATCTTAATGCGCGTAGATACTATTAGTGCCAAATTATTTACGAAATGATTACTTGGCGATCGCTTATTAATGTTTTAATTACGTTATATTGAGCCCTAAGCAATATTGCGAAAAGTAATATATGCACTGATAATAATAAACCAAAAGATGTGTTAAACCAGATGGTGTGATGGAACGAGTAAGTGTTACCTGTATAAACAATAAATAGCCTTCCCAAATCAGTTTATCACAAACCCTAAAACAGCGACAAAATAAGTAGTTAAGTGAACCTTTTCAAACGTTTTAATGGCGCTCGAAAACCATTACGTCCTCAGACCTCTAACGAACCTGTTTAACAAATTTCAGAAGTGATAACACATATCCCAAATTAAATGAGCCTAGTGGTTGTTCAACACATAATTCAATCTCTATGGACTGGGCAAACAAGTGTATGGGGACGATAAAACAGAGTGGGTGATGTTGTAGCGTGTACTACGGTAGAGGGCGCGGGCGGGACACGGGTCAACTTCCAAGTCGCCTAAGTTTATGTTTACTATCCATGAGTAAACTTTACATACGACCGATGATTAAATTACCTACAGCTTTGAGGATTGAAGGAACATTCCATTGTATATGTGTGAAGTGAATGTTTGCGGCCGCTTCTGTTAACAATCAATGTTTGATCATGTGGACATTTTATCTGTGTGGGTATAGGTATGAAATTTGAATGTATGAAAGTCTATGGTTGCTCAGCTTAAGTGAGACTGCGCTAGATATTTCTTCTGCATAACGATTGAGCGATGGGCATGTACAGCACAAAATTTAATTACTAAACTAGTGCACCTCACCATCAAAGATTGCATCGCTACTTACAATCAAGCACTAGTTAAGCTCAATTAAAAAAAAATTAACGCTATCACGAGACGCGTTCGCGGCATACTACAAAGAAGATGGCCGGGACTTAGATGTTTTCCTTAGGAATTGACCCAGCTGGAAAAAATGGAGGGAGATCAGGAAAAAAATGGGCTAGTGCCCAACTGTGAGATATTACAAATTAGATATAATATAATATCTCTACATTTAAGAAAAGTTTCATCCTGAATGTGGAAAATTTTGTCAATAACTCGAATACAAACATTGTAAAAACGCTTAACAAAATGTCAAGCGTTTTATGGAAGCTTTACAGTTCATGCAATGTATCACAGTAAGGGAGTATCGAACAAACTGTGTTCCCAGTGGGGGCATCGAAGAACGTATTTGCATCAATAGACGCATTGCTACATAAAAGGCGTTTGCGTCACGTACAGAATCGTGTCTCACAAACATTCTCAAACAGTTTATACAGCACTTGCTCGTAATCTTAGCCAGTTAATGTGAATAATAACGAGAAAAATAATCAAGTCAGAAACGAAAGCAATAAACTTTCACGTTTAAATAACTTTATAATTCAGTTATGTCTTCGTTTGTTATTTATTGTTGAAGAGAAGCTAATCGCACGCCTTCTTTCTTAGACGCTAAATAAACAAAGAAATCTCATAATTAGATATAATAAGGAGGAGTTCATCCAAAATCTTAATTATCCAATATAAGTAAATTTCATTTTTAATTGTTCCTGACGGACAAAATTAATCAAACAAGTTCCAAAACTTCGAACAAGGGTTTGATTAATCTTATCAATTTCTTTGAAAAATCTGCTGAAATGAAGACGTCTGGCTGATATTATTATGTCTTGATATCCTCTGAGACTTTCATAATTATAATATATTCAAATTGGCTTTTATTACAAATATTTGCTGTAGCTGTATGATGCCAGTACCCAATTATTAAATATTAATAGAGAATGAGTAAGATTTTCTAAGCGGGTTGTAAACAGTTGTGTTATGTTATCGCCTACGTCATAAATGAGCTGAATATTTGGGTGTATGCATTCAGCTCTGGTGGCTCCGATATGCTCACATACCTTATTAGACAGTGGTACGTGATGAAGCCGTCTATGCATCACGCAGACGTGGTTCCAATTATAGTTTGCACTTTGACTCAAAACTCGAAGTTTCCTTTAAGATTATTCATAGTACACATAACGGTCTGTACAATCCGAGTAACGAAGTGACCTGGAGTACTCGGTGAGATGCCGTCAAGAGGCCATTAAGGCACCCTCCGCTGCGCCAATCTTCTTGAGTATCACGTCCAATTCTTCCAACAGACACTGTCAAAATCTGCCTTTATTTTAAACAAGATATAAAAACGTTTCATAATTATTTGATAAATTGAAGGTACTCGGCACGTCAGCACGTACCCTAACAAACTTTGTTTGGAGCAGACGTGATTGATGAATATGATTTTTTTATGAGTCGTTAAATCCCATGTGGTCCTCGCGCGCGCCGCTCCAAAATCAACTTTGCTTAATATTGATAACTTTTACTCGATGTCAATAATTATTTAGGTTTTGTCATGTAATCTCTTTTGTTTATGCTCTTCTCCTACACGCCTGTAAATAAATTCATATTTCAGCCGGATAAAAATGGCAGCATGTCAACAAGTATCTCACAGACTACTCTTTTAAAGCACTTTACTAAATAAAACACTGACGGTAAGGATCCCTACGCAGATATTGTTGAGCTGAACATTTTCGTTTGTTGTTATTGAAATAAACGCGCAATATAAAGCTGAGAACAAAAAGCTGCGTGTGGTATATTGTTACATAATCAAATTTGTTACTGGATTAGGTGGAGAATGTGCAGATGGCGCCTAGCAAGTAAGTAAAGAGCGAAGTGATAGGGTCCCGATATACGTGTCCTGGTTACTGACGACCGCTTTCACATTTTTGATATTCAGATGGAGCAACCACTGGGAACAAAACCCGAGTTAACTTCGCGATATTGAAAGCTTATGGATTTTCAATGTTGTCGGCGAATATGACTCGGTAATGAACGGCAGAATGTATCTACGTGCCTACGTGATGTCGATAATACTGATTTTGAAAAAAAAAATGGGAAATATAACGAATACGATTGAAAAGACAGACCAGTGCAAAAATTTCAAAAAATAATTTTGTATAAAATTTGTAAGCAACCTGTAGTGCTACGAATTCTGAAACTTATGGCTACGGCGTAGTGACCTCACCCCTGAAAAAATCTAACCGTTTTGGTAGATGGCCAATTTTAATTGAATGAAAAAATGATCGTCTATGCATTTTTTCGTTTTGGATGATGGGCTAATGGAAATTGGCAGTGGTCTCGGCTGCCAGCCGTGCCAACTTTTGCGGAGCCAGCTATCGCTACGCTCCAGTTGGGAGCGGACGAGATATATCGTTTCGATTGAATAATGGTCTCATGGCAATTGCCTTCCAGTGTCCCTGCGATCGAATTGATTATAGAAATTTGATGAGTTCAACTTTTTTCTGGAACTCATTTTGAAACAACATATCTAAACTTTATCCAGCACGGAGCTGAAACAAGATATATTTTTGAAATTGAACAATACTATTTTATTATAACACAAACATAAACATGCGGTATTTGAATGATCGAAATTTCACATTTGAATGATTTCATTCATCTTTCAAATGGGAAGTCGATCGCATGTGCCCCAAATGGACGTATTGGTATGCAAAGCCTTGTGCAGTTTCTATTGAATTGTAAATTTGAGTTCTGAGACTCGAGCACTGCTTCACGATAAAAGTAGGTATTATAAAAAATCGTTTTAGAAGCTATATTGCCCTTGAGCTCACGGTAGATATCGTTATAAATTAGCATTTTGCATAAAAGATTTCATATCGAACAATTTATGGCTTTATAGATACAAACAAACTTAGGTAGCCGAGATTAATAAATTATGAGTTTTTTTCTGAAAATGAAGCCATAAGCTTGTTTTGAAAGTAGTTAAGTTTTTAGGTAACGTTGATTAGCATATAATGATGTAATCATCAGCCTTACTATGTTCACACTGCTGGAAATTAAGCCTCCTCTCTAGGAGCGTGCGGTGCGGATAGTGGACGTCACATATGTATTTGACATTTTTAGTTCTAAGACAGGTTCCCGCACGTTTTCTTTCATAGTTTTGAGAGTGTTTTTTAGGACTATGACTGTGGTGTACACAGATACTTTTGTAGAAAATATTGTAAAATTTACATTGTATTAATATGAGCGGCCGACATCATATATTTATCGAGGCGTGATTGGATGAGAGCCCTCGCGAGCACTCCACTGCCGCGGCACCTGATTTAATGAGTGCGAATATTTCATGTATCGTTAGGGCCGGCGTCGAAATCAATCACGATATTAACGATGTGTGAAATAAATTGAACGAGCAAATAACTTGGCTGTTCCTCTCATTTCTCTGATTAAAATCGCAAAAGTTTAAAAAAAATCCTATGGTAGCGTGGCCACCCACGCTGAAGGTAAACATCTCGGGTTACTTAAATTGAAAAGGTCAGGCTTAGAATTTAAGCACACTTTCAATGAATAACTTTACTTGTACAGAATCGATTTTTCAAAGTATTTAGTGCTTGCTGATCTTACTCTAGATGTTTTTTTGTTTTTTTTTTTGAGGTCGAAAATCATTCAATGACTTTTAGTCACTCAATGTCGATCATTCAATATCTTCTGTTCTGTGTTCTGTGGCTAGTGTGGATTGAGTAAAAGTTTAAGTTCTCTGCTCTAACTTTTCCTGACTAAAACCACACCTATGTCCTTCAGTTGCCCTTTATGTTCTAGAGTCACGATCCCTAACGGGAATCTGACTATAGATGTGACCTTTTGTTTCACATTTCAGAATTCAGTCGACACATATCTATTATTATTTTAACATTAATTCTCGGGTCATTGAAATTTCCGATAAACGTCTATTGTTGAACGTTAGCAGTTATAACTTTGTTCGGAATTATAATATCGGTTGTTACGTACTTTTATCATGTCGAATGTTAAACTCGAATAAGTATCTTAGAATCATTACCAAACTTATCATAAGCACAACCTAAATTCACTAACTGTAAAGTTTTTATTTTCTTTCTTTTGTCGATTTGAACTTGTATTACCATCTACTTTACGTAGAACCAGGAAACTTCTTTTCATTTTCAAAGCTCTGTGAATATTACACAAACAGGTCGGTCTTTATTTATTTGCAGTAAAATAATTTTACATAATAATACTACTGAAGTGGGGCGGCACGGGTTACACCCACAGGTTGCATGTGGGCAGATGTATAAAGATCGTCATACAATGGGTACCTGAAGACGCGAATCATTCCTGATACGGTCGCGTACATCGCGTCTAACTCGCACAGTGAGGGTTCCGTACAGATTTACCTGTGTAAATAGTTTCCCGAATCGAGTCTCGAAGATTTAAAAATTTACGAATTTCTAACTTTTTCCATTATTATGACACCTTGCTTTTTGTCTAATTCCATGATTTTAGGTCAATAGGAAGTATTTACCGTATAGGTTTTGATTTTATATTATGCGATTGTCATAATATGACTTGACCTTGGATTGCTTTAACTTAAGTTTAATTTCTTCCCTGCTCCAAGAAATAGTAGACCTGAGTATTTGAGATTGATTTCAGGTTAATACGTCTACGCGTTCCTGAGAAAAAGGATCTTGACAGACGGACTGACTAAGTGATCTAGTAAGGGCTCCATTTTTGCTGAATAAAGTACGGAACCCTAAAAACGAAAAGAATACTACACTATTATACCTTTCTTATGCTCGGCTGCTGCATTCTATTTTCCCCCGATGAATTTATGTGACCACTTGTCATCAGGTAGTGCCCAGTTTACCGTTCTTCTACATAATAAAACGCATTTTTTTCCTTCCACATTACTTCAATTTATCGAGAAAATCTTTTAGCTTTCTGATCAGAAAAGTCTATTGGTTAATGCTTTCGAAGAAAAGGTTTTTTTTTGTGGCTGACTGTTTCTCTAGAGAATTGAATGTACTCAGGTAAGAGTGATTGATGTCTTTAACCTGACATTTGCAAAGTGAGCGAGACATTTCAAATCACGGCCATTTTACGGCACGCACCTACTATAAACAACCCTGCACTGTTTCTCTAAGGTTACTAAGCAAATAAGTCTTTTTTTAGACGTCCCTTTGAAAGTAGAACCTTCATTTAATTTTGTTTGTCATTCTTATAAAAATGTGCTTCGATTTTCTTCTCAATAAGAATAACATGTAAAGATCAAGTCACCAACAATCACAATCGAATTTGTAACCCTAAACGACAGCTGACTAGAGACTAAATTAGAACTTTGGAACAAAATCTCACTTTTGATAAAGATATATACTTAATAGGGTAGCGCAAGAGTCATGTCTCGTACATTCTTCTCCGAAATTACTGCCAGTTGTCAAACGCATTCGCAAGCTCTATGTCTTAAGACGTGTGTTCGCGATTTCGCTATTATTTTATCACGTACCAATGTCATATTTTCTGTACACATTCCTTCTATGTGAATTTTATTACTTCATCACTTTGTCACGGAGTCTCCTTTATGGCCAAAGTATTTTTGAGGCGCGGCTTTAGCTCGTAAAGCTGAAGGATTACAGATGATATCCAACTTATATTCCTATTAATGACATGTCGCCGTTTACTATCTGATATAATTAATTCGACAAGTACAAAGTTATTTGCGTTTTTCTAAAATTTTCTGATAATTAAGGTATCTAACTTTTACAATATGGTGAATATTAAAAGTAAAGTAATTTTACATTAAAAAATATATACTTTTTTTGCATTTGGAACCCGTCGAATTTTTATTGACTTTTTATATAATAACTAGCTTTTGCCCGCGGCTTCACTCGCGTACATAAAAGACCTTCCCTCTTTCTCCTCCTTTTCTCACATTTTTTGTAAAAAAAATTAGCCTATGTCCGTCTCCAGGGTCCCAACTATCTCTATACCAAAATTCATCAAAATCGGTTTTGCCATTTAGGCGTGAAGACGTAACAAACAAACTCACTTTCGCTTTTATAACATTAGTAAGGATTATAATAGTAGTTATAGACATATTTTTTCAAATATCCTAACGACAACAATTGGGTAAGCCTAAAGTGAGTCATAATTTCAGGTTTTATTTTTATATTTAGAGACAGTGTAAGTTATCTAAATCTTATATACGACAAACTTAATCTGTCATTTAACTGCAACAGTAATAGAGCAATTCACACTCGCAGTGTTAACTTATTGTTTTACTATCTTCAAAGCATTCATGTGAATATTTTTTTCGTTGGAAACAAAAGGCTCTATTCAAAAGTCTATCGTGTTTTCGCCCACAACAGACTCGTGGATCTGTCAGCGGCGCCTAACCGCAGACTACAACGGATTGCCCGGCTCCGCTCCCATTTCATACACGTCGCTTTTTATTCAAATATCGTTTTGCTACACATTTTTCTGTACTTTTTGTCTAAAAGAACACACAAAATATTTTTTCAAACAAAAACTATAAATAAAAGTTCTAGTCCGGTGACGCTGTAAAGGCCATGAGTGGCCAACAGCAATCCTCGGTTGAAAAATAAAAGTTCCATGTATTTTAACGCGAAACAATAGAATGCATAAATCGAACATCTTCTCACATGACGGATCAGTCCATTCGTGTTTAATTTAATGCAATAGATATAAAACTATTGTTGTTTTGTTGGATTTTTATTAAACATTCTAATACATTTTATAAATGATTTAAGCAAAAAGGTATTTTCTTATAACAGCCATTTTGTATAAAGAAAAACGATCCAATAAAACGCATATTACCTCGTCGCATTGTAAACGAAAATTTGAAAAGTAGGGGTGTCTACACAAACGGATGGTATTACAATTCGGTGCCATTTGCTCTCGCGTCGCCTCTTGTGTTCAGATACGTGCTTGTGTGTGGAAACTTTTTAAGAGACTATAAAGAAAATTCTTTCCCTTGAATTTACGATTTCCCTATCGCGCTTAAGCGGCGAATCATGGCGCATGGATGAAATATTATCGCTCGCTAGCTCCCGCACGTGTACTCAGGCCCTGTCGCCTGATGTGTAAAGTGCCGGATTTTTACGTACATTTACACTTTTCCTTTGGATTGGTTATTTTTCTTTAGTTTTAAAGACGGTGAATTTAATTATTAGACAGAATTGCCGATTGAAAGAAAGAAAGAAAACATGTTTATTTGGCACACAATGAACATAACAAGTATTAAAACATTATTATAAATTAATAGCTTAAATAAAATTTAAAAAATAAATAAAATAAAAAACAATCAGCAATAATGTGTTTCACGGTAGTGCCAAATAGGTTCAGTTCAGCATTCTGTCAGACAACCGTGGCAGTTGCCTGACGCTGGTTTTCAACTGAACCTTTAGTAACGGATGAAAATCGGTTTGCGTTCTACGACCACGGGTTTGGTTTTCAGAAATTTCCCTCAGCCGTAGCGGGCCAATCAAATGCAAAAAAAAAACATATGGGGACGGTGAAGTAACTTTTAGTATTTAATTTCATGTCCTTCATAATAAATCTAAGGCACACTGACAACGCCTCACTGCCCCGCTGTGGAAAGCTTCTCAGACTGGCTAGATGAGCTTTTTATGGAACATAATATCTCAAGGAGAAGGATGAAAATATAAATAGGCAAAGACTACATAACACAATAGAGCCATCTGCTAATTCTAGAGAAAGCTAAGGGCGGGCAAAAGCTAATATATAATTTATCCACCAACTGATTCTTTGAATACAACTTGCATACTTAAATAACTATTTGATGAATTATCAAATAACCTCTTTTGTTCCCACCTACAAATAAAAAAATATATTTGAATCACTAATTCAATAATTAATCGTAGGCAACCACAACCTATGCACATTTATGAAATAAGAACAAGTGACATTATATGCTCAAGTATATAATAGAATAGACCTTATCAGAATGAGACGCTTTATTAATATCCACAGATCTTAGTGCTATAATTGTATTGAAACTTGACTAGTTTCGAACTAAATTATTGCTCTATTTCCTTTCACAGACAGTTTACTGACTGATTTCTATTAATAACCTGTATTTTCTCTTCTCAGTATCAAGGTATCAAACCTCAACTCAAAAGGATATTAAAGCTCAAAGTATAAAATAGTTTGTTATTTTTTTTTATTTAGAATACAACAAATGTAACCATACAGTTAATGTACCCTACCCCTCAAACTTGAGCTACCTGTATGTTGAGAGACAGTTTTCTGCTAAAATTTGCAATATTTATGTAAATAGTGATTAGTTGAAAATTATTTTCTAAGTGATGTAGGTGAGTAGCGATTCCGTATGAGAATAGTTTTGGTGTAGAAGGCACTCAGTGACCTTACATTTCAGTGTGTTTCTGTATGCTAAGCTGATTGTGAATTTTATTATATATGCTGTGAAAATTATATTGATAGGGTTTTTTTGAAATGGGTTTTTTTTGGCTAGAGAGTGTCAGGCATTTAATGACTAACTGAATTTAAGGTTCCCGTAAGGTCCTTTTCTGGTCTTAGTCCTTGTTAGATCGTCTCACAGTTACCATGCCATTGTTTACCGTGTGGTCTTTCCTACTCTATGGAACACCTACTTCACGAAATTTTGTTTCTACTTGTTAACAATGTACAGGTAATTTATACAAAAAAGCATGATTAATTAACCGATGAAACAACATTTCAATGTTCCTCGTTTCAGTACAAAATCCGAACCAGAATTCACAAGATAAAAGAAAATACAAAATATTTAATTGTCCGTAACAAATTAGAAAGTATTATAACACCTCAATGGTTTTAATGAACAATAACAAAATCCGATATTATTACCCTTTAAATAATTACAGCATCGTTACTTAGCCGTCAAATTATTCATCAATATCCGACGCCTCATTTTCAACAAAGGGCGAGGGAGAGAACACGAAAATTCATCAAAACTTTATTGAGGCTGAAACAATACATCAAGGCGCTAAAACATCGTAATAGCCCAAAGATTGATTGTTCAGGGTTGCAAGCATTATCGGCGACGGTATTGTACCGCGACCACGGCGCGGGCGCTTTTGCCCGTCGCTCACTCTGCCTGGCTGTTTACCTAAGCAAACAATAGCCTCTATTCTGCCGGCCGTCATATCAATACTAATCTAATTACTGAATCTGTTAAAGTATACAGCCTGGGGATTATGTAGCTTCGCTGTTTTGTTCTTGATTCTTGTTATTTGTAGGCATATTGCTTAAACTAAAGATATACTATCTGATATCTGTTTCGTGTTATTAGAAGTCTAAGTGATGAGACAAGCTTATTGTTCGGTATATCAACTCTATACCCATTTCTCCAAGTTTATATATAGGTGTAAAGGTGGTCTGAAAGTCGCTTTTTACAATAAGGACGATATGTTTTAACCTTTTCTGTTAGGTTTAGAGTACCTACTTATTATTTTAGGTGTAGGTATATCTTTTTTTTGAGGTAGAAAATTATCTTAGACTTCTCCCGCTCTAAATCTAAGTAAAAGGGCGTGTCAGACTATAACTGACAAAATGCCACTTGTGGTCTTTCATTTGCTTTATGCGTTCTAGGGCCACGATAACTCATTCGAACATTCTCGACCTTGGTGCATATAGTTTAGTTAGCATACATTATAAACCTTCAACATCTATCGCCCTCCTCAAGCGCCGAATGTAAATAAGCCTGTACAACTTGAGTGACCCTGAAAAATGCTGAATTGACGTTTTGTATGCACGGGTGTACGAAATTTATTCAGCCGAAAATTGTGATCTAAAATATTTTTTGATGATTTTACGTAAAAACGCGCAATTACGTATTAATCATACCCCTAGATGAGACGACATAAACAAACCAACGCCTCCACCTCACTCAAGACTTAGCAGCAGTGTGTAGAAATACTGAAGACTAAAGATCGCAACGAGAGAGTAAATATTGACAGCCTACGGCTCCCTACAAATACGAAAACAACGTATATCTTCACGATCTACGTTGGAACTCCCTTTTAGATCCACTTATGCGCTAATTGATGTGACTACAAATTACAACTAGTGTGTATTGCAAGTCTGAAGGCAGAGAGGTGGTTTAAGCTACATAAGTTGACTACCTTATGCTACACAAATATCGACACAAGGAAAAAACCGATCTTCAATAAACCCCAAGCGAACGCCGGCGTTCGCGCATGTATTGTCTTACTATCGTGTCTCAAATTGACGGTATCTGAAAGGGGCAATAATATACACCGCTAAATTTTAATCGTTTTAATCCCGTGGAGAGTCGATCTGGTACATGAAACACTATCGATTTGTAAAAATAAAATTAAAAAATAAAGTACCTTTTTTTCTAAACTCGTATTAATTTACGCTTGTACGAAATTGATTTCTTTAAGATAAAGTCAGCTGAGCGAGTCCAATGACCTGAAGGTAATTTGTACTCAACGCCAACTACTACCTACAGGTCATTGGACTCGCTCAGCTGAGGCTTTCCTAAAGAAATTAATTTCGTACATGCGTAAATTAATACGAGTTTTGAAAAAAAGGTACTTTAATTTTTAATTTTATCTTTACTAATTGATAGTGTTTCATGTACCAGATCGACTCTCCACGGGATTAAAACGATTAAAATTGAACGGTGTATAATAATAATATATATATTTCTTCATTATTCTACCAATCCGCACTGGGCACGCGTGGTAGGTTACGGCCCATTCCCTCTCACAGAGAAGAGGCTTGCGTCCCAGCTGTGGGAATATTATTATGCTGATTATGCTATATATATTCCACAACTATCACACAACGCCGTCTAGTATTAAACTAAGCAAAGCTTGTGTTATGAGTATAAGACAACTTATAAACATACATACATACCTATTTCTATTTATATACATATTATAGATAAATTACATCCAGACACAGAACAAATGATCGTTCTCATCACATAAACATTTGTTTTAGGTGGGAATCGAACCCACGACCTCCAGCGTAGTCAGGGCCACTAACCACTAGACCAACTGGCTAGTCTGTTTGTTCGAAGGTTTATTCAGAAAAGTTTAATTGAAGTGGGTCGCTAGCTGTTTCTATACTCTAGCACTATCCTATCGTCGAAGAGTGTCATGCTGTGCTAGTGCTGCCTCAAGCAGCGGAAATATCCTCATCATATATTTTCGAGCCTTTTGGGTTTGAAACTCTTGGGTCATGGGGTCCGTGTGCTCATACACTTTTTAAGGAATTAACCAAACGTCTATTTGATACTTCGCGTGACTCAAGGGCTGACTAAAAGTCAGAGATTAAGCATTGTCATACAACGTGGCAATTCCATAAGTCTTTTGGGTACGACAGCGATGCGGAGAAATTTTTTGACGCCATTTTTAGCTAAGAATTAATAATTACCTTTACTGTATAAGTAGTTTAAATTAGTTAAGTGTATTATTTTTCTTGTTTTAGGGTGAGTTGCACCATTTAACTATAACCATAACAAAGCCGTTAACAGTTATCAAATCGTCGAATTGACCAATAGGCGGCTGTTTCACGACTGGTTATGGTTTGGTTATCGTTATAGTTAAATAGAGCAACTCACCCTTAGTATTTTAATTTTTATAATTGAAAAAAACAATTGAAGTTAGTTCCAAACAAAAGAAGGTATCTCTGAAACACTCATTAAAATACTTAGGTATTTTTAATTTCATTTTCATGGTGAATACTTGTATCAAATGAATTCGATTAAAGAAAAGAGAAGACAAAAAACTTTGTTGTTAAAATGATCGAGTTTCTTTCCAACTTTCCTTTCTTTAAATATTGATTATCTTACTTGGAATGATTCACATTTTTTCAAACCTAAATGTACAAGTTTCAGTTCGCGATCACAAAATAAAAAGTTTTCAGACCACTCTCACTGATTCTTTGCGTGATAAATCTCTAACCTTGTACGATTAATTCTGCACTTTATCATTGTGCTCGGATCTAACTATAATATTCTTTATGAACGTTTTACTTTTATGTGCCATCAATATTTTATACTAGCTTCTACCAATGGCTACGCCCGCGAGTGAGTCGAAAATTTTCGTAAGGGAATATACTACTATTGAATATA
This sequence comes from Mythimna albipuncta, assembly GCA_929112965.1. Taxonomy (NCBI): domain Eukaryota; kingdom Metazoa; phylum Arthropoda; class Insecta; order Lepidoptera; family Noctuidae; genus Mythimna; species Mythimna albipuncta. Next base: position 10,839,180 of record OV815969.1, on the reverse strand, counting down.
TGTATATGTATGTTTAATATATATATATGTACACTTGTTTTCTTTTTAACCTATTCTTTTTTTATGCACCTAACTGGTAAAGAATGCCTAAGGCATTAAGTCCGCCTTTGTACCTTTGGGTTGCATGAATTTCAATAAATAAATAAATAATACTCCCGGGATAAAAAGTATCTTACGTGCTGTTTCAGGACATGGTCTATCCGTGTACCAAATTTCTTCCAAATCTGTTACGCCGTTCGAGCGTGAAGAAGTAACAAATAAACACTTTCGTTTACTTTTATAATATTAGTGTGTGTACAAAGTAATGCTCGCTTAGCTCCATTTGTTCAAATAGATATTAAAGAGAGATAAATCACGCTTATTCATTCAGATTAAATACATTACAGAGAACTAGAAAATAAATGTTTGTACACAAAACGAAAGTGTTTAAATCAAAGCAATCAAGCGTTTTGTTTTCACCATCGAGGCGAGTTGGGAGCAATCCGGCTGGCGAACGGGCCGGGCGGTGGCGAGTGGGCCCGAGGCGACCGGACGGTTCCGTCAGTAAGCGCGGCACGTCGCCGAACCCTATCGTAGGCTTCATACTAGCCGGCGACATCTGCACATTTTCGACGTTATCGACTAGAGGACACATTTTTATAGGAACAAATTTAATCTAAGCAGAAGGAGGGATCAGTCTCGGGAGTGCCCTGCTCGCACGTGTCCCCACGACGGCGACGTGAGCACGGGCTAACGATTTTTCAGAACGTTATTATGTGTCCGATAAAAGACTTTATCTAGAAACTGCCTTTGGTGTCAGTCCCTTTTTTGTTTGCATATCATATTTATTTATCGCACTACGTGTACCTGTTTGGTCCGCTTACATTCACGTAGGAGGGTTTATGAAAATATTGCTCAAATATTGGTCCTGCGATCAACGTGCCAATAATAACGCTTACAACGAGATGTTGCTTACACGTAGCATGTTTACAGACCAATTAATAGATATTATAACAAATACATAATACCAAACGATATGGTACGCTTCTAAACGTAATTTTATTCAACATTCAAGAGGTAAAATTCGGCTAATGGTGTATACAAAACTTAAATTAAAGAGTATACATATATATCTGTCTATTTGTCTATTAACGGTGTTATTGTTATTGATAGGTTGAAACTTCACCTTTATCTCACCTGATGAACTCTCGGTTAATTATATTTTCTTTGATGCTGAATATGTTAGGTATGAATGAAGAATCTCCTCGCGCTCTGGGATCAGAATGAGAGGGTGTCAGACATTTACTGACTAAAACCAACCTGTATTCCTTCAGACGCCCTTTGCGTTCCAAGGCCACGATACTCTTGTGAACAATCCCGTAACCCAGGCAGACGACATACAAAATAAAATTAACCTCTATTGAACATTTCAACTCACAATTAAATTAACTCGTTGACAGTTGAAAACAACGCGCAAAGTTAAGTACTAGCCCACTGGCCCAATCTACTTAACTAACAAGTTTAGTAAAACAATAGGTTAAACAATGTAACCGCGGCAAGAGGTCATTAAGTTTTTGTAACTCTTCCCCCGGGGCTCAACAGGGATGTAGGGTCGTGCGAAGAAAATTTTCTTAGAAAAACAATAAATTTTGTGTGAGCAGCGCTCGAGTGAGTTTCGGTGTCGGCTGAGCGAGAGCACGCTCGCCATAATATATTGAATTTGAAACGAACAAACTTTCACGTTCTCCCCGCCGCGTGTAAAAAGATTTTCTCAAAATGTTTACAATGCAATAATTTTTATTCGACATCAAAGAACAGCTTTGTTTAATGCCAAAAACAGTACTAATAGCGCTGGAAATTATCTTTTTACGCTAACGGAAGCTCACAATTACCTAAGTGTGCTAATTATGTATTCAAGATACATACTTACAGGGCAGGCTTACTAGGAGCATCTTTTTCTCTTTTTTATTATTGATCGGCTCGCATTTGGCTACTATCTTATCTGTTAAAAACTGATAATATAGTCGACGTTGGACCACACTTGCCCAGAAATTATTTTTTTATTTTCTTTTATTGACCAACCAAGCAATTACTTACACTTTACTTTTTTAAAGTAAATAATAATAATGATAAATTATTTAAAAAATAAAACTTTTGGTCCGCTTTGTATGTTAGGAACACTTATAAAAAAAGCACTAGTCTACGGTAAGTACAACATTTTTTTTAGACTAGTACCGCATTCCAAATAATAATGTATTTAGTCTTGACTTAGAAACCAGGTTGTAGCTATCAGAAAATATAGACTCTACTCCTTCCTCTTCTTAATTTTACGCTCTATGATTATATTATGGCTTTGACCATGTACCCGTAGCGTATCGCCATACGTCCATTGGTTCGTGGATAGAATTACACTACGCAATTACGGCGCACATTCCCTGAAGTATATCCAGGCTAGAATCGCAGTGAATATGTCCAAGACTTTGTAGCTTCGACTCTATGAGTACATCTTTGCCGACGATCCTCTTAGCTCATTTTTCAATAGGCTTTATTACACCACCATTGACAATACTCCGTACAAAAAACTAAATACACTATTGAACTTGTGCTTAAATACTTTTACAGATACAGACTGCATCTGAAATGTAATACCAATTTTGACGGAAAGATAAGCTAAAGCGCTCAATGCATGGATTCCACGTTGATTTACTTTTTTTTATTATTTAGACTCGCGTTTGACCATCATCTCACCTGATGGTAAACGATGATGTGGCCGACGATGGAGTACTCTTGCCTAGAAATAACCTATTCACTCTTGACTTAAGGACCCCCTAAGTTGTAGGTATCAGGAAACACAGACTTTAAGCAACTTACTTGTAAGCAATAAAAATAAACAACTTATCCAGTCTTAAACGTAAAGCAATATATGTATAATGTGTGTATGTGTGTGTATGAAGGCTTACATGTGTGTCAAATTGGAGACAGATCAGACTATAAGAGAGCTAATTTTCAGTCTCCCGGAGACGGAGGACCTCGGATTATAAGATTTCTTTTTTAATCCTTAGCAACTTGCATGAGAGTGAAGAAAGGACATGAAAAAGAAGTGTAATGGGGTCCCATGCTGCTAATCTTCATGCACGCTCTAACAGGACGGTATCATTGAGGCATTAATTTGGAGACAGTCCTCCTAGGAAGGTCCATTTTCTCTAATTTCCATCAACTAGATGACGCATTCCAGGATTTTTCGTCGGTTGGTGGGTAGCCTTTCATGTCTGGCTGATACATTATTTGAACCAACTGCGGTTGGCCATTCCCTCCACGAATCTAGGCTTTCAATACGTCAATATCAGTGCAAACTAGGTTGATCTGCCTTTATTAGACCAGCTATTTCGACTAATTCCTCTGAATTGGCTGTACTGATAATTGTATGGGAAACGGCTAAGATGATTGGCAGTGCGTCTTTGCCAAAGACATTGGTCAAAAGCTACCATCAGTTAGTGTATGCTGATTAGCACCACTCGGGGACACGTGTAGGACTAGCTACAGGTATTCTCTTATGGACGCAAGTGACTCGACCCCCATAAAATATCTATAACGCCGACAGACAGCTGCCACCATACCTGTCAGTATAAATATGTTAAGTATTTTCATACCCCCGTTAGAGTAGCTTAGAAGCGGAAACAAAATAAACGTCTTACTTAAGCGAATATAAAAGCTAAAACCCCATTTATAATTCTTTCATTTTCGGAAACAGGAAAATCTCATTTACACCCTAATCCTTTTTCTTCGGGCTCATTCCTCATCAAAGTATCAATAAGAGTTGTGACGAATCGTTATCTTTCAAAACAGTTATTGATCGGTAGGAGACACTTTGTATCACGGCATTTTACTAACGGTTAAACCGCAAAAAGTATTTGTGAAAAGGTGTGAGCTCTTCTGGCTTAATCCCCGACGATTTGCAAAGACGGAAAAAAGGGTTTGTGAGCTTAGACACCACGGAGCCCCCCATACAACCCGCCGCCTGCCCACACTTATCACCCAAGCTCTATTTATTTTCCTCGAGTAAGTAGTAATACTGGAAATATCCATATCGACAGGTTATTAACAGCGTATGTCAGTAGCAATTCGTTGGTAACTTATGATGTTTAGTTTGAATATAAGCATTTCAATTTATTACTGTTTTTTATTGAGAGGTGTGGTGGATTAAATTTGTAAAAAATGGCCTGTAAGCAGAAAATATAAAAGAAAAATAAATCTTGTCTAGAAAAAAAATCTAAACTTACGAAAAATATTTCTGAGAGAGTTATGACTTTTCAATTAACCTTGTTTACGAAGCAATTCTAACGCGCTTTCTCCTGAGAGTGGCAAGTCTTGGACGCGTGTTCTTTCTCGACCCCATCCAACATCTTCACAAGTGTACCCTTTTGCATGCGATTACTTCCTTATACGCGAAAGTAACAGTGTAAAGCCTGCTAATAAGTACTAAATTTGCCAAATTAGGTACCGGATTATTTTGTGCATCAATAATTACCTACCTATTTATAGCTATGCTAGTTAATAAAATTCATTGGCAGTAAACAAACTTGTTAAAATTATTATTTTATAACAGAATTTTCACTCACGAAAGTAGTAAAATAATTTTATTTTATTATAAGTTAGGTTGCCGCGGTCATGCTCACTACGGCAGCACCCACAGTTTTAATTTATCTCGCCGGGCCCTGTAATCATAATGAAGTAGGTTTAAAGTTGAAACAAGTTAAACCTTTTAAAATATACTCGTACGCCAGTAAATGTGCAAAAGATGAGACCCTTTGTAACCGTTGCTGTAAATGATTTTGATTAAGTGAATTTACCACTCATTGAAAGTTAAATAAAACAAACACTTAACTCATGTATGCACTAAAGTATACAGACCAGTACCAAATTAAATCCATTTTTATCAAGTTTTAGCAAGTAGGAATATGTACAGTCTAGTCGTTTATACCTTCGTCAGTTATTAAATTCTTTCATTTATCAAGTCAGGACATATAATACGTTTTAAAATTAGTGCACTAATTAGCGTGTAAAACTAAGTTTTATTGCTGAAACACAAAGGCTAAAGGTTAACGTAAATCTTTGACCGCATTATAGTTATTTATTTATTTATTATAATCTTTATTGTACACCAAATAAACAAAAATACAGGACAAACATTTAAAAGGATAAGTGCACAATGGGCGGTTTTATCGCACAGGAGGATCTCTTACAGACAACCTTTGGATGGACTAAGAGAAAGGAGATAGATTTAGGATTGTCAGTGTACAAACATGATACATTAACACAAATACATACATACAATACAAAAAAAATATATACTAATAAATATCAAATATATAGTTGAACCAGGAGAAGAAAAATATATCAAAGAGAAAGGTAATGCTCATTCACCATTTTTTTAAATGTTGGTAGCATTTGAGCACGCCTTAAGGGTAACGCATTCCACAAACGTGCAGCTTGAATTGTGAAAGATTTGTCAGCGAATGTAGTGGAATGCGTGCGAATACTTAATTTTAGGTTTTCCGATGATCTCAAGGACCTACTATGCGTGTCACTAAGGAACTGAAGACGTTCTTTAAGATAAAACGGGGTACAAGGATTAAATAGCACATTATAGAGCAAAGAAAGTATATGGGCATTCCGGCGAAGGCAAATAGGAAGCCATTTGAGCTTAGTACGAAATTCAAAAACGTGGTCAGGATAGTCCAGGATAGTATCAACAGTTAGTATCAACTTAATATTTTTAAATAGGTTTATAAAACACTTGCAACCCGCACCGGATTCGTATGGGTGCAATATAAATCCTGGAGAATTTTCCCAAAAAAATCCTTTCACAAAACCCTTGTCCTGACAATAACGAACACAACAAAAAAAACAATCAAATCGGTCGAACTCCGTCGATGGTTCGTCATACATGTGGCAATTGATTTTTATTTATAAACTAGTGACCCGGCTTTGCGCGGATGCAAATTATTTACACAAACCAGCCTCGTTTATTACTCTTTTTATTAATAACAATTGTATCAAAATTAGTTTTAATTTAAGAAAAATTAGCGGGTAAACAGAAAGATATGGAAAACCGTTTTCTTCACTGCTGTTTAAAGAAGATAAAGATATATAACTTAAATCCGTTTTATTTAATCGTTATTGTTTTTTTTTTTCATTTAATCTTTACATTAATCAGATTTGTTTAATTCACATATACATATTCTGTAATAATTGCAGCAGATTTCGCCAGTCATGAAAAATATAACCTTAAGGTGTCGTACCAATTGTCTCAGCGATTGTACATCGACCGCATTCACGCATAATATAAAACTAGCTTGAAAATAATTAAGTAATAAGTAACGATGGCAAAAAACAAAATATTGACTCAAACTTTATAAACTTACTACTCGCCAAACATTTGTTTAAATCAAGAAAATGAAAAAAAAAATGTAACACGCGTATGAATTTATTTCTCATATCATTCACCATTATCGCTCTAGCATAAACACTAATACTAAGCTTTATTTAATTGTACGTATCACGGATCGTATTAGATCGAGCCGGTATTGACATATTAACATACTACAATTAATTATTCACGCTTATTGGATTCATCCGGCCTGAAACATTCTGATAATATTCACATGAACGTCGTTAATCGGAACTGCGAGTGTTAATTAAAGATGCTCCGTACTTGTCTGCGTTTCTATTAATTTATAGATATTAAGATAAAGTACCTTGTAATCATCGCGAAGAGTCTCGGAATTCTTAGAAACCCTTCAGCGAGGCATTTCGATGTAATCCTTGTTGCGAGATCGTACTCATTAATTATTAAGACACCATGGAACCTCATTGACGTTACGCACGCAAATTATCATGTAATCACATAAATTACACATGTGCTTACAACAATTTTCATACTCATTTGAATTAATACAGTACTCATTTCTTAAAAATTTAATAAATAGGATTTCACAAAGTTTAAAACGAAGTTACGAAATCCAATCAGTTCCGGGTTATCTTTCTTGAAAATTAGATTAAAAAAATAATAAAAAAATGGGAATCATTTTTATACCTTAGCATCAATCTCCGAAATATCAAAGTGAACTTAAAAACTCATCATAATTAACATTCATTTAAATTTGAAATTATTCATGGCAGAAAGCGAAGTTGCCAGCGGTGGTATTTAACGCCGCACCTGCCCGAGGCGTCTTAGCGTGGTCGAAATTAATGCGACGCAAAGTCGGCAAAAGTCAATTACACTTTATTAAAACCGTCTCCATTTATATCAATTTGACGCAAACTGTTACAAATACTGGTAATGTTCCGTCCTTTCATCCGAGAGCGAGGCGGGGCTACGCAAGCGCCGGGAGCGTGGAGCAGTGGTAGACAAAGCGGCGCGGGTAGCGTAGCGCGGCCAGTACGCAGCCAGCGCGCCGCGAGACCGCCGCGCGCCCGACGCTCCACGCCGCCGCACGCCGCACGCTCGCCGCTACCGGCTCCGCACACGAACCCCACTCGATTCACCTGCCGATGAATATTTAATGGAGCCGATTCCGATGGCGAATGAATGAGGGCACCTCGTTACCCCACTGACATTCATCACAACACTTTTGTTGACATATTTGCAGTTCTTGAAAAAGTTGTTTCGATTAACATGTCGTTGGGGTAAACTAATCAGCATGATGAGCGGACGCAGATTGGCGTCGTGTTCAGCAGTGACAGCGGTGCTGCCGCTGCTCATAATTAGCGGCTCAGTTACATCGTCGGATGGTGAGTAGGAAGTTGCTCGTTAAGTAATTAACAACATAACTAATAACTTAGCTCCGCCAAAATTTTAGTTGCTAGTTGTTTTAGTTAAAAGTAATAGAGATAAAGGCGCGAGCTTTACTGAAAAACTTTGTGCTTTTATAGAATTAGATAAATTAAGTTATGTAGTTATTTGGAATATTTTGGATCATTTGAAGTGTTTCAGATACTGTGATGTCTCATAATTTTCTTGTTGAGGAAATTCACAAAGTTTTCGTTTTATTTTCTTTGTAGAAAGTTTTAGACAACAATACCCGTAGTACTTGAAGTTCCCACGGATTCGCAGTCAAGTCATCGTCATAAAAACAGGTGGCTTCAGCCGTTTATGAAACTAAATCATTCTCACGATACTCTTTGATATTTTTCCATGTTTTTTTATTGCTACATTACAACCTACAATAATGCTACTTTGATAAGTTTTTATATACAATTTTTTAATAATTACTCTATTATTTTAAATTAAAAAAAAACTTTTTTTAATTACTAGCCAGTAATGATATTATATTATATAATGAGTTGACCTACAGAAAGTTGTATTAAACAACAGTACATGCTCGATACACATGTCAAAACAGCATGTCTTATATTATAATAAAACATATGTAAATATGACTCCACGACATATCAAAGTTACCAAGCATAAATTGCGAGCACGTAACTTTGAATGTTTCTATCATTAGTAGAGATTTCTTGCTCTCCGCCGTACCGCTTCCCCGACTGCTTGCCGGCAAACTTCAAAGCATGTGGCTTCTCATTAGGAGGTGCAATGTGATGCTTCATGCGTCTGATTTCAGGAGCGAGTACTGCCTGACCTGGCAGAGTAAACTGATTGTTTCAGTGTATTGGTATCGAGTTATTGACTAGATATCTGGTAGAATGTTTGGTTGTTTTAGTAATATATTGGGTTTTAAGAACTAGACACCTATAAGAATGCTTTTTTTGTGCTTTTTTTATTATCTATTTATTCAGCCATACGTATACCTATAAAACTGGTGATATATAGGTTGACTGTAAAAAATCGGTTTGAGCGATAAGACCGCCCATTGTGACACCCAATTAATTTTAAGTTACTATAGTTATTTGTATAATTGGGCTACAATAAAGAATATATCTATCTTCTATATACTGATAAATGACTAGCCTGTATTGTATTCTTTTAAGGTTCATTAAGAGATGTTGGCTTCAAATAATTGTAAATATACTACCATGTACTTACGACTTCACCCGCGTGAAAACGGTTAGTTATTCCAAGGGAACGCACTCACGGAATAAAAAATATTTTGTGGGCTATTAAGGCTAAGGATATTTTCTACTTATGTGCCAAATTTAATTTAAATTGCGTTTGAGCTTGAAAGAGTCATAAACGTACACACATACAAAATCTCCTATTAATGTTAGTATGATAATTATGCCGATACACTTGCCAGTTCGTCACATCTTAGGTATAGGGTAATATAATTAACTAGCTTCTGCCAGCGGGTTCGCCCGCGAGAAAGTCGGTTACTCCATACAATCGTTAGACCCCTGTTTCATCTCCTTAAGGGCCAAGCGCCCGAAAAGTGCCATAAAACAGTGATTTTCTGAGGCCTACTCCTCCGTAACGGCTAGGTCAATTGGTTTGAAAAAAAAAAATGTTTATTATAGATTCATGAACAATAATATCAACATTTGATTTTTTCGTGCAATCAATACTTATGTCAAAAAAAAAAATTTAGCAATTTCGCAACTTTTCGCAACTTTTCCTTACTCCTTCGAAACGGCTTGGACCTTTAGAAACATTTTTACACATAAAAATTGGTGGCTAAATATTCTTCAAAGTGAACATTGCATATGTAAATCAATAATCGATATCTCGCAGAGAAAATGAATTTAAAGCAAATAAATGCACAGATTTGCGTACTGCCGCCTAGGTGAGTGCGAGAGTTGCGTTCACATAACTTCGGCCAGATGGTTCATGGAACTATACGCCTTAAGTGGTGAATTTCGGAAAATCCCGCCAAATTTTAGGTTTGTAGGTGTTATAGTTTCTGAGATTTCGTGATTAATTAGTGAGTAGTATTTCGCTTTTATATAATACTAACTTTTCCCCGCAGCTTCACCCGCGAATATAAAATACATATTTACCTACACTAATATTTAAGAGGTAAAGTTTTTTTTTTATTTGTAGGAGGTAATCTTTAAAGGTACTGGTCCGATTGCTGAATAATTTTTTTTTCACCGATAGATAGGTGCTTTATTCTTGATTATATTTTTGTAAGGGGGTGAAGACGCATACAAAAGCTAATTTTATTATAACTTTACTCGGCTTTTTTCATAGAGTATAATGGAAATATACATAACAATAAAATGTTATTTCAGGCCGCCATGATTATTAGACTAGTACTTTCGGAGAGAAAAAAAACATATTACTTATGTATGGAGTTTCCTTTTTCATATAGTCTTTACTATAAACTTTGACGGCCAAATAAAATCTTCAATTTGGTTTCTCTTCTCTTTATTTGAGCTAAAGGAAGATAATATAACATTATTGAAGACGCTGTATATTATTAAATATAATATATGTACACAATATAGGTAACATGTAAACAAATATCAAGTTTATTGGAAGCTTTGAAACGGAACAATAAAAGTAGCTACATAAACAGTTATAGCTACATGAAAAGAAAGACAATAGCTTTGTATATATGTAATAACGTCTTGAAATGCAGTTCACAAATCCTAACCAATATTATAAATGTGAAAGTGTGGATGTTTGGATGTTTGTTACTTAATCACGCAAAAACGACATGGAAAAGAACATAGGCTACCTTTTATCCCGATTCCTTAAGTACCTAATGCCACGCGGGCGAAGCTGCGGGCAAAAGCTAGTAAATTATATTTTTTCCAATGTTTCTAACGCTAAACCACTTTATTTTTATCAAACGATTTACATTACCAAGGACAGCATTTGGTCCAGACCCTGCCAATGTGCTTTACGTCAAATCACTGCTCATACATTTCATTTTTTTTTTCTTAAGCCTCCTCTCTCTCCAACCATCGACCTGAATACTCATATTTTTTTAGTAACATTCATTTTGATCCTTCCTCTTAACATGACCATATCAAGACAATAATACCCTTTTAATTTTAGTCAATATTACAATTTCATTATTTTATGTCAAATCAAATCCTTTACCGCTATTATATTTTTAGGAATCGTGATTTCATCGCTCATTCCCATCTAGGGTAATATTTACAGCTATAGTTCATGAAATTAATATTATTTAATTTTTATATATGTGCATAAATAACTTAAATCTAACTAACTATTGATAAACCTAAATATGCTCATCATCAACATCTTCCCGCCCTGGTCCCATATTATTTGGTGACGACCCAACACATTTTTTTCTTCCATTTGTCCAGTCCTTCGTCACGCTATCACTAACTTCCTTGTCTTTCATATCTCCTCACAATATCAGGATGGCGGCCGACTGTTAAACAGTTGCCAAATCCTTTGCAACCATGTTCATATATACAAAATCAAAATACACTCGAACATTGAAGTACTCCTCTACATCATTGTCATTCAGAAACGTGATCAGAAGACTAGCCTTAACCTTAAATGGCAATGCTGATTATTTGGGCAAAGAACGTGCCAGCCTTCTGTTCGCGCAAAGAACAAAAAGGCAGTGGCATCTACTTACGTACTTGGATCATAAGATGCGCATGTGTGTCGACACAGGTTGCGTCCCACACCAGAGTCTGACGGGTGGGTTCAAGGTTTTCCCTTCGTCATGTATCATGTGTATGGTTCAAATAGCAGGTACGCCGAGTGATAAGAGTTCAACAATTAATGCCGCTGATGAAAAGAGATTATTATTACTACTTGCCTGTATTGTCTCTCTGCTGGACTAAAGCCTCCCAACCCCCAGCCCCAACTCTCAAGGCAGACATCCAGATCGTCCCACCATCTCACCTTGAGTCCCTAAGCTCACAACTCGTCAGACATGCAGCAGACAGGTCTTGCCTAGTCCCATTTAAGTTGAGCAGCCTTTTGAGCCACACCAACTATTTACGTTTTGAACTGCAAACGATATACTTAGTGTGTTTTAAATCTTCTGAAAATGTTGACAGTTTCTTGGAAAAATGCTATAAAGCCTAAATTCTAAACAGTCATAACTGCATTTCCCCCAACTCAGTATATTTCTATGGAAGGTCTTCTAAAGTTGAAGGTAATACATAACAAGGCATCTATGTTGAATAGAACAGTAAAGTACTTGTGTGCGATGGCGGCGCGGCGTCCTTGATGTGAAAGGGACATTGTTTATGGACTATCTCGGCTAGGAAACGTCGTAACATAGCATCAATGAACGCTTCAGAAACTTTCCACCTTGGGGATGAACAAATAAAAATGTCATAGGTGCTGATGCTTGTCCCCTCCTTCTGCGAAACAATAATGCTAGCGCACGCGTTAGGGAATGGACTTGCTCACGCTCTAGCTGCCGGGATCCCGACCCCTATTTCTAACCATCGTAGGCATGGCCATTTGTATTGTGTATTGTGCGCAAACAACGAGCAATAAGTAGCTCGCTGTACTGCCATCCGGTAACCGTCCGAGTCCAGGCGTCACTTCCGCACGAATCTGGTGCAAAAACTTCCCGAACTGACTATGTTCGGTGAGAACCTGTGTTATGCGGAAGGTGAGGACGCCGTAAAGTCTTTCTAGTCACTCCTCAAAAAGGGAACTTATCGACATAAATATCGGGTGGATTTCAAAATGGAATAGTATTCCTGAAAATAATATTTAACTTCAATATATATTTTTAATGTTTACAGTTTTTACATATTTATAAAATCACTTAACTATCATTATAGAAACAATATACTCTAAATAAAAATTTTAAAAAATACTTAAAAACTGTCTAAAAGTAATTAGTATGGCGTCAAAAAACTCCTCCGCAAATAATAATTCAATAAAACTAAGATATACTAACTTAGTAAAATAAGAATAATTCAATTTATTTTTGACACCATCTCATATCAGATTAATTTTAATGTTATTTTCCGGAACCCGTCGCCCGTAAACACTACTGAATCCAATTAAAATATCAACAAAGGCCGAGATTTATTATTTAAAGTTATTATTACCATAAAGTCACGCAGAGGCAAACAATTGACATATTTTTCCGCCATGCCTGCTCCACGGTGATATCTATAACCCCCATTATTCAGCGGATTAGCTTTTTACTGGATGAGTCGTAGAATATTCAAAAGGGAATTATTGGATTTCGTTGAATCTATACGAATGCAATCGGTCTAATATTTTATTGTTATTTATCATCCTCGTTTCAGCCGAAAGATGTCCAATGCTGGGCATAGGCTTCCCCCAAGAGTCACCATAACAAACGGTCTTGTGCGTCTCATCGGTCCAATTTGTAGGAGGCTTTCCAACGCTATGTCTTCAGGTGCACGGTCGTCACTCCAAAACCTTTCGGCCCTATCGACCGTCTGTTCTGTGAGCAATGTACTCTGGCTACTACCATTTAAGTTTGACGATTCTTCGCACTATGTCAGCAACCTTGGCAAATTATCCGGCCCTATATCTGTAAACCTCACTCAATATAAAATTAATTAATCCATCGAATTTCGAAATCAATTGCAATAATACAATAAGTAATTTAATACTGATTGTTCATCCAATCAAAACAACGAGGGGAAAGGCAAAACAAACAAGATTATGTATCTGTAAATTGTACATTGTCCGCCCTTGGCAACAACGGTGTTTCAATTACTGACCTCTCGAACAGTTATCAAGCTTGCAATTACCGATGGAGCGTCGGCGCGTGTTTGATTACTACTATTAATATATAAATCATCTATCTATGTTCCACTGTGGAGCACCACGGCTGCAAACTGACCTACTTATTGGAACGGTTGCGTCTAAGACGTGAGTTATGAATGTGGAAAAAAACTTGAGCGATGCATTTCATTTAAAACGAAGACGATGAAAATCAAGAGAAGTTTGTATGAAACTTGCGCAGTTTGATAGTTTGAGAACAGGTGCGTTAACTCATTGCGCTATAGCTTCGTCATTGTATACTCTCGTGAGGTAGGCACTCGTGAGGCTTTAAAGTAACAAATGGGGAATGTGTGGCAACTTGTAGTAGTCAATTGGGTGAAACAAATGATTGCGGCGCTGGTAGGCGCCAGACCAGCGATCTGTCTCTAGTGTGAGCACCACAATTACCCATTTACCTCAGCGAGGAATTCGCGGGTCTGAAATATTAGGTATGATACTGCGTCATTGGCGGAATAAAGCCGGCAAGCGCTCGAGCGCACGGAATAACGTACTTAACAAAGTGTTAGTTATTTAGGCAATCGTTCGCGTCTTCAATCTTCATCATTTTGTTTATATGTCATTCTCGGCATATGTACTACGATATTACGAGGCATGGATTGTGTGATGTAGTTATGTAAGTATAATATTTCATTCCACATTTTGAACACAAAATAAAGCCTTTTTAAATAACCAAAAAAGCGAATGTCAAACTATTCTAGAACCACTCGCAAATTATCACCTCATATTAATTTTGCATCGAAACAAAATGTTGCATAGATTTTGAGCTCCCTGTTTTCAAGACTAATAATTGTGTTCCAAATGTTTCCAAGCAAATTGGACGAATACTACTTCATTTCCTCGAAATGGTGCAGTTTTCATAAAATCGTTGCTAGACGTGAAAATTGAAGCATTTGGTCGAAATGGGTATTACTGAAACCAATCATATTTACTTAACCGTTTAAATTATAGTTTAAATAAAGCCTATTTTACGTTTAACATGCAACAATAAATATTTCATACATCAACATATTATATAGTTTTATTGTCGATATTTGCTATTATATAATTGTTTATTATTCCAAATATATAAAATAAAAACAGTTACAAAGAACAATATAGATCATTAAATTACAGGGAATTTTGAATATACGAATACACAATCAAATAGAGTGGATCAATATTTCGGTATCTGCAAATGGAATATGGTTATTTTCCCTTCTACTGACCGCAATTCCAGAGTGAGTTACTATCAGTCTGAAGTTGGATGAACTTTCAGCTGGAGCCGAACTTACCCACCTTGTGTATGATTATTTGCGAATTGCCGGCGCCATACTTCAATTTGTTACTGAACTCGGAACGCCTTTGCTGAGAACTTGCTCCCAGCTAGAATGCCGGTTCATTGCGACGCCAATTGCCACATAAACAAGCCTCGCCAACCCAACGCTATGCGGTCGCGATACCAAAACTTCGTTGTTTACTGTTCTCACTACATATCATAAAACATCTATTTCGGGGCAAACTTAAACACTCATCTTTGCGAGTTAACAAGCTCCACAAAACTTTGTTGTTCATAAAATAATAATTATTAACAAGAAATTCACACAAGTATAAGGGAAAGCTGACTTGTTGCGAAGTATTGAAATATACGACGATATCGATTCATTACAAAGTTCCCGCGCTCTTAAATGTTTGATCGTGTTGTTTGTTAAATATATGGGATTTATTTAATCAGTATTGTTTATTGAAAACAAAAATCAATAACGAAACATACCTGTTTTATTTCAAATACATTGCAATTCCGATTCCAAATATAAGGTTATAATAAAATGTTTGAGGGTTTATTATCCCCAAGCAATCCAAAACGGGAATTAATTTTACGGACCCTTGAGTGTTATTGTTGGGCAATTAATACATTGATTAGGCCTTTCCCGGTTGGTGTTCCGTTTCTTTTTAATTGAGTTCAATTAACACGATTAATGTAACAGGCTCATTAAAAAAAAATGATATAAAATAAAATTGATATTACAAAAAATAAACCGAAGACTTTTTGTACATACTTTATTTGCGTAGCTTCGTAGGCTCGTAGGGGTACTACGGCTACGAAAGTCTACGAAAACTCGTAGCGCTAACATTATGACGCTACTACATAATTTTATTATCCTAATATGAGCCCCCGCAGTCCTCTTCCAGGACTAATGGGACTCATTTTGAAGGACTGTTAACCAGGGAGTATAATAGTTTATTTAAGGTTTCTTTATAATATAATAACGCGTATAGTAACTATGTAAGTTAAAAGTTGTGTTGGTACATGAATATACGGTTTACTGTAACAAATATGAGTTACTGAAAATTCGGACACAATATAATCGGACATAGTGTCCGAATAGACAAACCTTATGTCCAATATTTTTTAACTGACTGATGCCGCCACTACCAAATTTATTTAACGCGTATAGTCCCTTGAACCATCTGGCCGAAATTATGTGAACGCAACTCTTGCATCTGTGCATTTATTTGCGGCCAGCAGCGCCCGAAAAACGCTTTAACCTTTCAATTGTGATAATTACAGGCACAATTGAAAGACAATAGGTGCGCGAACGCCGGCGTTCGCTTGGGGTTTAATGAATTAAATCCATTTTCTCTGCGAGATATTGATTTATTTACATATGCAATGTTCACTTTGAAGAATATTTAACCACCAATTTTTATGCGTAAAAATGTTTTCAAAGGTCCAAGCCGTTTTGAAGGAGTAGGGAAAAGTTGCGAAAAGTTGCCAAATTGCTAAATATTTTTTTTAACAAAAGTATTAATTGCACGAAAAAATCAAGTGTTGATATTATTGTTCATGAATCTATAATAAACATATATTTTTTTCAAACCAATTTACTTAGCCGTTACGGAGGAGTAGGCCTCTGAAAATCACTGTTTTATGGCACTTTTCTGGCGCTTGGTTCTTAAGCTATTTACTACAGTCAAATAAAAAAAGTCTTAAAATACAATATAAATAAAATTATCCAAAATTGCCGCCTAAAATAGTTTTGATGTTGCTTTTTTTCCATATATTATATTTTAAAACTTTTTATCTGACTTTACTAAAACAGTGTGTGTCCGAATCGTCAATGAAAAAAAATTTTGAAATAAAAATATGTCAATTCGGACACTGTGTCCGAACCATCAGTAAACAAATATCACCTAAATTCTAAGGCGTTTGCAATGTCGTAATTGGACGACTGAAGGTGCAGACTTCCTCATCAATTCTGCAAACCTCTCAGATAAACATTGGTGTGATGTAATACAAAAACGATAAAATTGTTAAAGCTAATATTTTTACCGGGAGGGCGTGGGTAGACCTCGGGGAGACCTCTACTCGGCAGAACATAATAACCTCAAATAAGATTAGATGAGATGCTAGTTCATTGTTTATGTGTAACAATGTAATTCACGATTTTTCCGGCTCCATAGGTAGCTGGAAAAAGGCGTATTTTTTGCTATGAAACAACCATAAATCTTAAGACTTTTCATAAAATTTCGTAATACATGTCACAGCAGTCTCGTATATTGCACGTTGCTTGACAATGTTCAAGAAAATTTGTCTTCAGGTGAAAACATGGAAAATTTCAACAGAATGTGTGAATCAGTGTTTGATATATGAAATTTGAATGGCTAGATGTTCTGGTGCAAGGAGCGAGGGATTCTCGGAATTGTAGTGTTGCCAGCTTGCGGAGCCGCGGCACTGGTTAGGAACTTTGCTAAGCTTTAAACCTTTCAAAACTCTCTTTAATCATATTCGGTTTGCCTGTTCGGTATTTCTACATTAGCCAAATTACAAAAATATTTTGGTCACATAAAATATAGTAACATGTTTGACGAGATATTTGGTATTTGTTCGCACTTCAGATGTATGTATGTTTTGGGTTTTCGGTTTTCATTATTTGTATTATTTTTTTGAAAAGTTAAATATATACTAGCTTACCCGTTACTTTATCTGCGTCAATTTTGTAAAACCTTCAAACATAGGTATTATACCTGTACATGTTCATAATTCTGTGCTTGTAACTAAATCGTTCGACCTGGTAAGAGTCGCGGGAATGCGGTCGATGCGAGACGCACAAGATCGGTTGTTGTGGCGACGCTTGGGGGAGGCCTTTGTCCAGCTGTGGACATCTGTCGGCTGAAATGATGATGGTGATGATCTAAATCGTTTATTTTACTATTGAGTACCTACATAAAACTATTAAAGGTCAAAACGCCAATTACCTACAGTAAAATTAGCTTAAACTTTCAATCGTGGAAATTACAGACACAATAGAAAGACAATAGGTGCGCGAACGCCAGCGTTCGCTTGGGGTTTAATGAATAAAATTATATTAGTTCTTATAACATAAGATAGCTAAGGTTGTATATCCATTTTGGTGATGTCTCCCCCGGGAATTAAATAAAAGTAATTTAATTTATTAAGTATTTTAGTCCACAATACATTTTGTATTCATTCATTAAATGACATAAAAATTGACAATAAATCAAAAGATCATAAAAAATAAATTTTAATTATGATAATTAATATTAAGTTCCATTCCCGCGAGAAATTAGTCATATCTCAAAGAAAGTTCTGTCTTGTTCAATTATTTGTTCATTAGCTTAAGTTATTCCTTAAAATATCAAGTATCCGTTTATGAGTCTTGCCAAAATTAGCCAAGCCGTTTCAAAGATTAGCAGTAATAGACAGACAGATAAACAAAAATTAAAACAAAAATGTTTTTGAGTAAAATTTTTAACGTACAAGTGCTGACAATGACCAGACTAGAATCTGGTCAATTTAGACATCCGAGGTTACACTAATTCGCACCCAGCTGAAAATTTGTAGGATTGTTCAAAACACCATCATAAATGAAATCTAAAACGTCCACATCGATCCGACACCTGAAAAAAAAAATTCGGGGTCAAAGGTCACAAAACGAGTTTTTCGTGATTTTCAGCAAAACGATAAGTTTTATCATAAAATTAACCGAGATAAAAATTGTAGATGAGATAATTATCTAGAAAATGGTATTAATATTTTTTTTACTAAGAGCCACCGTTTCTGAGATCTGATGATTCAAAAAGTTGAAAGAGGTGATCGTCATAATATACACACGTTTTTACGTCACCTTTGAGGTAGTGTACTTAACGCGTTTTTAGGGTTCCATACCTCAAAAGGATAAAACGGAATCCTTATAGGATCACTTTGTTGTCCGATCGTCTGTCTCCCTGTCTGTTTGTGTATGAATGTTTATCTGTCTGTGTATGTGTCTTTCAAGACCCTTTATCTCGGGAACGCGTGGAGGTATTGAGTTGAAATGAAAACCATATACTTAGGTCTCAGTCCCTTGAAGCTGTGAAAACATCATACTTGTAAATTAACGAAAACCAAAGATCAAGTTTTTGAATCATTATATCTCGAAAAACGGTGGCTCTTAGGAAAAAGTTATTAGACATTTTTATAAATAATTATCTGATCTACAATTTCGTCTCAGCTAATTTTATGATAAAACTTACCGTTTTACTGGAAATCACGAAAAACCGTTTTTGTGACCTTTGACCCCTAATTTTTTTTTCCAGGTGTCTGATCTATGAAGACTTTTTAGATTTTATCTAGGATGGTGTTTTGAACAATCCTACCAATTTTCAGCTGGGTGCGAATTATTGTAACCTAACCTCTATTGATTGGTCTAATTTGACTGGACTATTCTCTCTAGCCTAATTTAAACAAATGACTTTTGAGTTTGACTCCGCTCGCCGGCCGCCATGTCCGTGTGTCCTGCATAACGCGCCCTCGACCCCTCTATCTAATGAAGCCAATTTTCCCGCGCGCTTCACCTTGCTTTCCTTTTGAATTTTCTCGCTTATTTTCCCTGTCATCCATCTCCTTCCGCACAACCAGATTACTTTTGATTCCGAATTCCAACACCATTGATTTCATAAACAACAAAACGTTCATCTAAGCTCAGCGAAAGGAAATTTTCCAACACTTATTCATTTTTCGGATCCGCTGTCGGTCGTGCAATTAATATCCGCTTCGGAACAATTCGGATATCCTGATATTCACATAATGGTGTAATAACAATAATTGATATTGTAATTTCAGTACGTATTGTTCGGAATTTGGTATCAATTGTTGCACATATACAAAATCCAATATCCAAATTGTATACATACACCGATCATTTATTAAAACCTATATATTGATGGACGACTAGAGAATCTACCGATAACAGTAAGTTTACGATGCACTGAAGAAACTATGTAAGCAAAGTCAAAAGCAAGCACATAAAAACATGAAGGTATAAGGCTGCCTGTCCATTGACGCGGAGAGGGTCTACGGAGCGGAGCAGTGGAGAAAAGCGGAGCGGAGTTGCGGACTGTGTCCGTCCATTGATGCGGACCGAAATAGTACAGAGTGAAGTTGCAGACTATATGGGGTTAAGTCAAGTTTACGCGACGAATAATTTGAATAGGGACGCCGAAACGATGTCCATTAACACCACGCGGCCAGTTTAGCACTTCCTAGCTCCGCGTCCACGCACCTTTTCTCGGTTTAGTATGTTTTTTAACCTTTCAATCGTGAGAATTACAGACACAATAGAAAGACAATGGGTGCGCGAACGCCGACGTTCGCTTGGGGTTTAATTAATTAAACTAGCTCATCAATCTGTCTCAACTAAGTGAAGTGGAGATTTTATGTAATTTTGTTGCCACAGCTCCGCTCCGCTCTGCTCCACTGGACAAGCAGCCTAAGACTTCAGACTAGAGACGACGTGGTGTGGGCGCGACTGCAAACACGTTTGTCTCGATAGACGCCAACCTACGCGAGTTTTCAACTAATTTTTATTAGCTTCTGAGCGAACTTCGTCGAATGTGTTATTTTTAAAATAAATCTTAGAAGTACGTTCCTCTATAAAGCTGCTCCGTCTTTTCGTCTCTAGTAATATTTCGAAGCAAATTTTCTCTTACTTAAAGTTTATGCTAGTTGCCTCCGACTCAGATGCTACGTAACCGGCATTACGAGAATACGAACGAAATGCAGAATGCTAGCTCTTATTCAGCGGCCATTGAAAATTACCCACCCGTTCACCTAACTGCAGTGACACAACACGGCTTTGTAACAGCAAATATTAGAATCGCTGGCTCCCGAGTCTGAGAATACTACAATTTGTGTTACACAATGAAGAAGTAACAAGAAATAAAATATATTTAAAGGAGGTTTTCAACAGGACGAGCTCGTGACTAAACTATAACTGACGCAAGTAAGCAACACTTGCCGAGGTCGTTCCGTAGATGGATGATCATCTGGACATTTGGACTTTTCTGTGTGACTCGGAAAGCTGGGTTGTTGGCTTTTAACAATCCTTATGGGTTTTTAGAGACCAGGTTATTTGTCACCTACACCAGTCTTTCCAAAAGTTAGTAAGTAGCCAGGAAGCCGGTCCCAATATACAAATAAAAAAAGAATACATTGATCGAAAGGTTTTCTACACTTTATAGGACTCTAACGTACGTCAAAGTTTAAAAAAAAGAGAAGATAACGTGTCTGGCAATGCGATTGGCAAGAAAATTTTAAATGTATCGTCAGACAGCAAAGTAAAATGTGGGGGAGTTCATTGATTTCATAATGAATAAATAATCCGGCGTAATGCAGTGGGAATGAAGAGCGTTAGTCAGCTGCTAGTTCACTACAATGGCGCTACCACGGTACTTCGACGATTGCTCGATTAAATCATAGAGTACGAAAAAAATCGAATGTCTTTGAGACAGGCACTTGTATTGAAAAATCCCTTTTTTGTGGTATAAAATAATAATAATATTTATTTTGTTTCTCTCATAAAGGTGCAACTGTTGATAGTAACTAGTAATTAAGCATAAGCATAGCATAATCAGCAATATAATGCTCTCATTTCTGGGACTAAGAGTGGAGGACTCTAGGAGCGGAAATGTACGTACACCACCACGCGGGCCCAGTGTGCGTTGGTGAATGTCTCACCTCTTCGAATTTTTAGTTCTTGGACATGCCATATGCATATTCCCACCATGTGCCCACTATGGCGGTAAGTCCCCTCTTTGAGGCTTGGCTGGAAAGACCTCACGGCGTCCTTACCTTCCGCATGACGCAGGTACTCACCGGACATGGTTTGTTCGGGAGTTTCCTGCACCCGATTCATGCGGAAGTGACGCCCGGGTGTCGCCACTGTGCGGAACGCCCGGAGGACACGGTGGAGCACACAGTCGAGGTGTGCCCTGCTTGGGCGGAGCATCGCCGTGCCCTCGTGGGGGCGATCGGCGGCGGAGACCTCTCGCGCCGGGCCTTAATTGAGGATATCGTCCGGAGCGAGGAGGAGTGGCAGGCGGTCACCGACTTCTGCGAAGCAGTAATGCTCGCACAGGAGGAGGTCGAACGCATCAGGCAACGGCGTTATCGCCGCCGCCGCCGCCGGGATTCTGATCCTGATTACCGGCCAACGTAGACGCGGGCTTGCGGACAGTGAGCAATGGGTAGCTCACTGTCCGGCCGTCCGGTAACTGTCCGGACCAAGCCCAAGTCGTCGACGGCGCGCACTGTTCCCGCGCGCCTCAAGGAGTTATCAGCAACAGCAGGGACCCAGCCGGGTCGAAGCCTACTGGGGCCAGGGGTATCCGAAAGGGCGCTCGAGCCCCGGTATGAAGGCTAGAAGGAACGGGGTGGGTCTTTTAGTCAGCAAGAGTCTGACACTATCTCCCGCTCCGCCCAAGGACGGGGGATGTCAATGCATGATTTTTCCCACCATAAAAAAAAACCATGTGCCCAATCGTTCTTATTAAAATATGTATTTGTAATTGCTTTGCTACCAATTTAGATGCAGTTTCCAAAAAAAATATCTATTTTTAATGTTATTTGATGTTTCGTATCTACAAAAATAAACAGAGACAAGTATCCAATTATATTTTAAAATATGTAATTATTCAAAAAGCTTGTTAAATATTTTGAATGCAAACATTTGTTTGTTAAATATAAAATTTAAATGAACATTAAAGCCCAATTATCTATTGCTACATTAGATACTGTAGTAATTAGACATCTGTTACTTTTTATTATTTTTATTTGACTGAAACATGAACACTCAAAGAAAAATAATTACAAGTAATAATAGAAACTGATCAAACAATGCTTAATAAAAGGCGAAAAGTAATTTTAATATTTTTTTTAAATAGTGAAATATAAAACTACGAGTAAAAGCCACCCATTTTTTACAGCATTTTTACCAGCTATCTTTTATAAATATAAAACAAAGATGTCGTCTTTTGTTCGATTTTTTAATTAAACTACTCGTACATTTACAAAAAAAAAACCACTATTAAAAAGTCATAAAAAAAGAGTGATAACGTCTTGTGTCTTTTGATCTTGACGAGCTAAAGAGAAACACAGATGTTTTTTTTTTTTAAACCAAAGTGTTAAGAATATAAACTGTAAAAAAATTTACCACACACTAGGAATTTCTTCTGTATCGTCGAATGCGTTCACAAGCGTATAAACACATCAGGCATACGCCTAGACTCGAAACAACTATCTTTTTATTTGATTTGTGCAGGAATTGACCGAGAGGTTTTAGATATATTTTTTTCTATGTTTGAGATCCCACCTGATAGTAAGCAGTGATACAGTTTATCAAAAGTCTATTCATTCTAACCTTGAAGACAACTAAATTAAAAAAGAATAGCAAAATGGCTTAATACACTGGCAACATGTGAAAACTGAAACAAATTCATGTTAACTTCTAACACTGTTACAAACGATTTAATAGGAAAATGAATAACCTGTTAGTTGGCAAGTCGTTATCATTGAATAATAGCTACATATATGTACGTACATGTTTCGGCGACCCGGCACGAGTCGACACGGCCGCCTATAGTCCCATATTTCGTATGTACGGTACGTTTGGCCATATTTCTCGGCGTCTATGCCGATGCCGGCACCGGTAGCATTTCACGCGACGTTCCCCGGTTTTTCGATGTGCGGTTTCCGCGCGACAATACCATTTTATTTACGGCTCAACTGCACCGCTCTATGGAGTTCAGTCACGAAGCGAAGCGATGTAAGTAAGTGAATCTGGCGCTCGCACCGTCACCGCTCACGCCGTTTCGCGTAATTCACCCTGGTCAGGCGCTTGCGTTCCAATCTGGCGATATGAGGCGGAAACCATTGCCTCCACTCGATCTGCACTACACACGCTTTAAAATTTTACTTGCTGTTATACTCGGTGCTGTTGTAAACCAATTCGACATATTTTCCCGTTATTGTTCGATATTCTCTTGGACACAACAAAAGGATTCGTATTCTGAATATCTACACAGTTTGTTCGGAATCTGTAAAACAAATTTTATTAAACTAACAAAGTACGTGCATACCCTAAATTAATTACGGGCTGGTTGTGTTTTTCACTCACTCCTGTTCATTCACAGTACAGAACGGAATTAACTAAATTTTCCTGCAATTGTTGCTGTATTGTCAGACTGAATTAAATATCATCAAGCATTATCTGCGTGCTGCATTCGTGTGAACAGTAGCTACAGCTTCAGCTTATTAATTTAATTTAAATTTTATGTGTATGGGTTTTCACAAGATCGTCAACAAATCGTTGTAGTTTATTTTTCATATCTTTTATAGACATAATATGCTAAAGTTGATTGTGTAAGTAACAAGCGATCATCAACTATCTGGAAGCCGTAACGAGGCTATTAATTTTAATTGTTTCATAAATAAAAATTGCCATCACAGAAAATCCGATTCATTTATGGATGACCGCATAAATCATCGTATTTCCGCACCCGTTATGAAATGGACCGAAGAAGTATCCGCTATCCATTTTATTTGTATCTCGTTTATTTACTGGCAATCACTCAATTAATGATAATTGAGTATAAATGTAGTATGTAGCTCTTAATACAATTCCAGCGCGTTGTTAACTATTTACTGCACTCGTGTATGTATTTATATCCCCGCGAAGGTTGCGCAGTTGTAAATAGCAAGGATTTCACATTTGAACTTTAAATAGCGTCATACAGTACCCAGTTAAAAATAGAACTCTAGGCATTGTGAAGCTCATAATGGTGGTCATAACAGTAAGCAGTAAAATTAAATGGGACTCAGAACTTGTTAGCAATTTATCATCACTTATTTAATAAATTCTCTTATTTTTATGAATTAAGTCTAAACAGTTTGTTCAGCTATTGGTCCTACGAGTATCAAGACTATAATAGAAATAAAATTAGTTATCTCGAATGAGAATTCAATTCAAACGACGTATTTTCTTACTAGCCACTAATAATTTTCTCTCTGGCAACTAAAAAAAAAGATGATTTGACATAACAATTGGCGGGACGGATTTTTTTTTCTGCGATCCATATATTGTAAATGGTCAACTTACAAAGTAAATTCATTACAACATAGTTTAATATAAATATTGCATCGTATAGTACGCAGTGTCGTAACGACCAACATGTTTTTCAAACATATGAACTCAATATAAGTTTATTGCCAGCTTCCAACGGCGAGGGAAAACATCGCTAGAAAATCTGCAGGTTTGTAAAACTACTGCCGATGTAGAGAGGATATTATGTAGTAGTTTTGTATAAGTAGGTAGTAAAAATATATTTGGAAAAGGTGGCAGTGAAAACGTAGGTGCTGTGGACAAGGAGGTACCTACTTCCCAATAGATATTATAAGTTGTAGATATTTTTAAGGTTAAAGGGTAGTTCATCAATCAATTTTTTTTCTAATCATAGATACCTTCGGATTTTGCAACATAATTAATCGCAAAATTAATGTTTCCTATTGTCAACAGACAAACGCCCTAAGAATCGCCAAACTTAAGTGGCAGTGGGCAGGTCAGATTGCTCACAGAACCGATGGTCGATGGGGCCAAAAGGTTCTGGAGTGACGACCACGTACAGGAAGATGCAGTGTCGCGGGAATGCGATGGATGCGAGATTCACAGGACTGGTCGTTATGGCGACATTTGAGAGAGGCCTATGTCCAATAGTGAACGTCTTTTGGCTGAAATGATGATGACGAGACAAACGCCTCGTCTAAATAAAACCGTGTGTTAATCTTCTCTAATGCATTCACATTCTTCTTTAACTTGGGCATTCAAGAATACGATTTATGGGATACTGAAACTTTCGAAACTAAGTCCAAAGAAACAAATAAATAAGAACATAAACTAAATATATCGTACTAGGTGTACAGGAACAGTAGGCGCAATATTTATGCATATGTAGGTGGTCGGCAGGCGACACGAGGTGGCACTGCCGTGCCGCGTCGCCACGCCGCCGCGTCGCCGCTGCCACGCTCGCCTGTCGCAAACGCTGATTTATAACAGCAATATAACGCCAACCTGTCCTCCAGATATTTTTATAACCTTCATACTAACTTCGTATTCTTTCACGACATTTACGCTTTGATTTCGGCCTAGTGATGTAAAACAATGGTGGATATTGTTTTGTTTGTTTCGTTCTGATTTCATTGCTTCAACTTCAAATAATAATTCTTTTTAATATTACGAATTTAAATTTTATTTCACTTTGTGTGTGGAAATGAAAGTTTTCCCTGTATTTTTAACTTGGTTTTAGGGTTTCTTACCCAAAGGGTAAAACAAAACCCCTACTGCGAAGACTAAACTGTCTGTCCGTCTGTCTGTCCATCTATAACCAGGCTATATTTTATATCTCATGAGAAAAGATTGTTAGACCGTTGAAATTTTCACAGATGACATAATTATTTCTATTGCCGCTAGAAAATCAAATACTAAAAAACTGGGCAAGTGCGAGTCGGACTCGCGCACTGAGGGTTCCGTGCAAACTACAATTCCTAAATGGACTCTCGAAGATATTTCCGAATTGCAATTTTTTTTGTGACCTAGCTAACAATAAATTTACTATTTTCAGAATATTTCCTATACCTGTGCTAGAATACCTTGCTTTGTGCCAAATTTCAGGATTCTGAGTCAACGGAAAGTACCCTATGAATTTTGATCTTTGAGAGTATCAAAATATACGTTTTTTTGCGACATAAACGGCTGTCTCTGTTTTATTCGTTAAACTTAGAAGTTCGATTTTTCACAGCTGGAGGAGACCGTAGACTTATATAGAGTATATGGCTTTATTTTTAACTCGATACGTCCACGCGTTCTCGAGATAAAGTGTCTTGACAGACAGACAGATAGACAGACAGACGGACAACAAAGTGATCCAGCTTAATATATATACATATATATATATATTAAGCTGGATCAAAAAATACTTAAGGGTGCTCCCTTACACCCAACGTAATTTTTTTGCTCGTTTCTTGCTACGGATGGTACAGAACCCTTTGTGCCCGAGTCCCACTCGCACTTGGCCGGTTTTTTACCGCAGCGATACAAGAATGATGAAAGCAATGTTTTTGTTTTAGTATCATGTATAACATTATATTTTAGATTAAAACCTACAAACTTAACCAAATGTACAGTTGCCATCACGGATCTTGAACACTTGCGCAGAAGTCAAATGTTTGGTCTCTTTAGTGGTGCGAAGTGCGACGCGGGGGCGGGGAGTGTCAGTGATTGGCTGGCCACGCCATTGCGTCATAGACGCCGCTCCTCATTCGTTCACTGCGTTGCTGCATGTATCTAACAACGACGACGATTGACTTGCCAATGTATAGAATGCGCAAAGCATGACGCCGAGCGTTCAATATCCGTGGTGGCAGCTGTACCTATACCATACCTTTTGGCTACAACTTGGGAATCTTTAACTCAAAAGTGAATAGGTAAGCGCGCTCCATCGTCAAGCACAAACCTAACAACAAATAAAAAAAAACATGCAGAAAATTTTTAGACTTCATCATTTCTTTTGAATAACGTAGGTTGATACGTACTAACTTTAAGATAGTGTTAATGTGTAATCTATCTATTTATATAAAAATGAATCCCTTATTCCTTGGTCACGACTCACGCGTGAACGGCTGGACCGGTTTCGCTAATTCTTTATTTGTTGCGTTCGTTATTGCGTGAAGGTTCTTATGAAAAAATAATAATATTAGGGTAGTTTAGGGTAGAGTAAACTAGAGTAGGGTATGGTAGTGTAGGGTAGAGTTAAGGTAGAGTAAGGTAGAGTAGGGCAAAGTAGGGTAGAGTAGGGTAGAGCAGGGTAGAGTAGATTAGGGTAGAGTAGGGTGGAGTAGGGTAGAGTAGTGTAGAGTAGTGTGTAGGTTAGAGTAGGGTAGAGTAGGGTAGAGTAGGGTAGAGTAGAGTAGAGTAGAGTAGGTTAGAGTAAGGTAGGGTAGAATAGAGTAGAGTAGGTAGGGTAGGGTTGACAGCTTAGCTAAAAGGTATCACAACATAACTTTTAGGCGGTACGAAGTTCGCCGGGTCAGCTAGTGTGACTATAAAATTGTATTACAAAATGACTTCTTCCTATAAACAGTTCTGTATAGTTATAGTGCAAGTATCGAACGAATACCCTGAGGTATTTTGTAATAGTACTTAAGGTTTCAGTAGTACGCTACACAAACTCATGGAACTAAGTTCTCGACCGCATTTGTCTCTACTTCGTATATTAGGTAGATTTTAATAGCGATTCCACTATCGCTTTGAACGTTTCTCCGTTAACAATTGCATTGTATATCGAGATTAAATATTGATAATTCGATAAGGAACTTAAAATAGAATTAGTACAAATGAATGCTAGGTCACTTTCGTCGCTCCTTAGAAGTTTATTTTATAAGTCAATTTTTAAAATTGTATGTAAATAACGGCTCCGACTTACGGGTTGTCACGGGTTCAAACCCAGCCAGGCGCATTACTTTGTGTAATTTATTTCATCGCCACTGCTCTCAAAGCGGTGAAAGAAAACATCGTGAGGAAACCGGCATGTCCTAGAACCAAAAATTTGAAGACTTTTCACATTCACCAATACGCACTGGGCCCGCGCGTGGTGGATTACGGCCCATTCCTTCACTTGGAGCTGAGGTGAGATGATATGAGGCCTGAGTCCCAGCAATGGGTACGTTAAAAGGCTGATTATGCTATGTAAATCCTAAATAACTTCACGCTAGTGTCATTTCAATGTTTTTCTTAGGAACTCTACTACTACTGGAAGTCTTTTTGAATTGGAAATCATCAAATAACTTCTCCCATTTTGAGTAGAGTGATAGGGAGTATCAGACTCACTAAAATCCAATTGTGTTCCTTCCTTTGCATTTTAGGGCCACGGCTCTTGACTGACTTGACTCTTTCGAACAATCCTGCAGATTCAAGACATAGCTACATTTAATCCATCTATGCTCAAAATATGTACAGTTATGTGATACTAACACAAAGTACATAAATTAAAGCTAGCAACATATGTATAACTACGGGAGCAAGTGCGGAACAAGTCGCATTAGGTGCACTTAACAACGATGTAACGAAGTGCTACAAACTCAGGCCGTGAAGCGATTACGCTTAAGCATCTGTACTAATTGGCATCACACGTGTTAATGCTTACAATTAAACTTGAATGTAACAACATACGCCATGCCATTACAAACGAACATCTGCTAGCTACAACACAATCTTAAAAACAAAGGAAAACTGTACGCCATCCCAATACCTGTCTCATTATTTGTCAGCTACAATAACTTAGAAAGATTAATGGTGTAACCAAAATTAAATTCGACTCACGCAATAAATGATCCACTCCTACGATCTTCCAATGAACTCAAATACCACGAATTCGCGTCTCATTCTAGATAGTGTCGTGATCTATCTGCAAACTTCAAATTAGTTAACTAACAGAAATTTGCATTAGTTGTTTGTTCATTCAGTTTACACAATAGGACCCGGGGAACTGAAATTAGGCGCGACTGATAATAATAAACAGGCGGAGGAATCGAATCTCCGGTTAAATTGGCTTTATCAAGCTCTTCTTGCGAAGGGATGGCGGCGCCTGCTAGAATTGACCGCTAATTGTGTTACATGTTTATGCGTACACGACAAGCCAGCTCGCCGTACCCAACAGGGCTCATTCGCCCAGCTCGACAACGTACGCACCCATTTACAAGCGGCCGTATCTACGCCAATGTAATTGTAGAATAGATCGGTTCCTCACATAATGCGTATCGTATAGCCGACATGTTCAAGTGAATCTTGTTGCATTTTGCATAAAATCGATACTCATGAATACCCACAGCCACAGCGAAGCCGCCGTGAGACTCGGCAACTCGAATTTGCTACAATCGGTTTTATTTTAGATGGGCACCAATTCCCGTGTTGAAAATGGATAATTCAATTTTTAAATCACATCATATTTTCCCCTACGTATATTCCAACAGATAGGGTAATTTTCATCCAATCTGATTTTAATATTTCAAAGTCAAAACGTACCTAGAACAGAGGGCATGTATTTTAAACATGAATTTATTCAGAAATAAGCAGCGATTCATGAAATATCAAACTTTGTTATCTTTATTTATTTTGTGCCTCAAGGATCAGTGTTTTTTTAAACGGAAAGCTATTTGTATCCAAATAAGTATGTGTAAAATGTTTTACGTGAATAATACCACTATCCCAAGCCCATAAATCCATTAAAGGCGGCGGCCTGGATTAATAACTTCATCCTACCAGTGCAGTAACTAATAAAAACAAACAAAAAAGATTAATCGCGGAATGAGTCTTTGACGCGTATTTCAATTAGAGGAAAGTCAATTTAGGGTGAAAGAGGTAAGTAAAGCGAGTGGAGTCGGGGCATCGGGGCATCGGCGGGCGGCGGGTGGGCAGGGAATCTAATTTGCCGGGAGCCCAACACGGACTTTTGTCACAACGTACTGTGCCAATTAGGTAAATACGCGAGCAGTGGACGAGGCGCCCGGCAACCCGCGGGGGGCCGACCCGTCACGTGCATCCGTAAACACTTACGCCGTGATGAGCGGCCCGCCCGTAATCATATTTCAAGTGGCCGAGTAATCTCGTTGTCTCATCAACACCGACTACATTATTAACACGTTACACTGTATTAGCGCTTATTAAAGTAATTAAACCCTTTACAGTGGGACTTGACCGTCTTTGAGGGCTCTCAAGTTATGGAGGTAGGTACGATTTGTAATCACGTGACGATATTGCGTAGAACCGAAACTATATCGTTATATCGGCAGGTTTTATGAATGTAGTTGGTTCTGGCTTTTCAATTTACTTGAACTCATAAGCGTGTAGGTATTACGTGAGCAACACAAATGATCTAAATTACGTAGAGGGCAATAAGGAGGCAGACGACGTTGGTAATTCAATCAAAAGGTCAATTTATGGTCCGCTCATTTTACTTTCAAGGTTTGAAATGGTTGTACCTACTAGTTATTGAGCCAGACACACATTAATAATAGTAATTTTTAATATATAATGACTTGAAAGCTTATCAAACTAATTTCATAAAGGCAATAGTTTGTATGTACATACATATAAGAACCTATTTTTTTTGTTTTCGAGGGGAACCTTCTAAAGGTGCCCGGGCTTTGGGGATAAGTCTGGGGAGTGTGGGATTTTTACCTCACCCAAACCCACTCCGGTGATCACTGGAGGTCAGCACATAGAAGGTGCGCCGTTACCTCTTAAAAGACCATTCCGGAAATAAACATATGTAGGTATAGTTACCGACACGGATCTTGAGCGCTCGGCATCAGAGTGGGAATCGCTTTGCGCATTCCATACATTGGCGAGCCAATCGTCGTCGTTGTTAGATACATACAGTAAGCGCAGGGAGCGAATCAGGGGTGACGTCCATGACGCGATGTCACTACGAGCCAATCACTGACATTCCCCGCCCCTGCGTCTCACGTCGCACCACTAAAGAGACCGAATATTTCCCAGCTACAGGAAGTTAGCCGCAAGTTGTTCGCATCTGCTGGTTCGTTGAGAAGACTACGGCATTTTCTGCCGATTGCCACCAAGATCATGCTTGCACAATCTCTTCTTTTACCCATCCTTGATTATGCTGATGCCAGCTATCTTGACCTCACTGAAGTGCAACTGGATAAACTTGAGCGTCTTCAAAACTTTTGTATAAGGTTCATATTCGGTTTACGTAAATATGACCATGTTTCTGAATTTCGCGTTAAACTCAAGTGGTTGCCAATTCGCCTTCGCCGTAATGCTCATATTCTTTCTCTTTTGTATAATGTGCTCTTTTCCCCTTTTACCCCTCGTTACCTCAAAGAACGGTTTCAATTCCTTTGTGACTCCCACATGAAAGTTCTTAGGTCATCGGATAACTTGAAACTTAAAATGCCATTGCATTCAAGTACTTTCCTGGACAAGTCATTTACTGTTCAGGCCGCTCGTCTATGGAATGCATTGCCTGTGGAAATAAAGCGTGCACAAACACTGCCTGCATTTAAAGGGCTTGTGAGGGATCATTACTTGACTCTGTGACCTTGTCTTCGTTCTTCATTATCTCTCTTGCTTATATTTATTTTGTATGTATGTATTTGTGTATCTATTTTAGTATTAAGTATTTATTAAGTTTTCTTACTTTTATATTTGCACTAAGTGCAACCCCATTGATGTGCAATAAAGTATATATAAATATATATAAATAAATAAATAAATAAATATTTGATTTCTGCGCAACTTGAAGCTAGCGCTCAAGATCCGTGCCGATAACTATACCTATGTATGTATGTTCGCTACTCCTTCACACTCAAACGGCTTCATGGATTTGGATAAAAATTTGACCTGGAATACGCGTATCCCTTAAGATAATTTTGCTACTTTCAAGCGAGCAAAACCACTGGCAGAAGCTAATATTTCACAAATGAGTATGAGTATGGTTCAAATGGACAGTTTTTATTGTTTTTAAAGTAGAGGTTTTTACATAAAAGTACCATTTTGGTCATGGTAACTTTGGAAAGAAAAGAGTAAAAGCACCGCCTCGTACTTTTTATTCGTATCATCAATTCAATATTCAAGCAAAGGGGGTACTGCAATAGCATTCTCTAAGGTCACATATCGTAGAACACAACGATGCAGCAAACGCTTCGTCGCCTCCCCCGCTTTGTAACACAGTTTTCGACAATGTGACGTTAGAGAATTGACCGCGTCACATTGTGTACTATTACGTAGGCGTTCCCAACGTTGAACAAGAGACGTAGCACAATCATTTTTCTATTAAAAAAGGCTTGATCCCAGCTAAGAGCACATTTCACGGGCCATCTATCTTGCGGGATATTAGAAACAACATTTTCCGATTGTTTATACGTGCGCGGTAAGCTCTTCTTTCATTAGAGACGACGACGTCGCTTGCACAGCGGCCCGCGCCGCTCCGCCGCTAAGATTGATGGCCGCTGGATGGATTTGTTCTATTCGCGTTCTCACTCATCAATCATTCGCGGATATTTTTCCGTGTCTCAGGTTGTTTAGCCTAAATAGATTGTTGCAGCATTGAAGCATCGCTCACATCGATCGCGTTAGTATTGACGTCTACATACGTAAGTCTTCTCACTCTCAAAGTGGCGGACATTATTCAACTTTATCGACATGTTTTATTCATGTTTTAGGAGCCGATTTTGAAAATGTAACAACATAATCCTGACGCTGTGATTTAGTTTATCGTTACCTGCCTACTAAGTCATCTTGGAACCGTTTTACGGTTATAATAATTTGAAAATGTTTACTTTCATTTAATACTTCATTCCAATTATAAGTTTGAGGTTTGCAATTAAAGTTAGTGTTGACAATAAATTAGTAGCTCGGCTAATATAATCTTGGTAAGACGTAATTCACGAGCAATGGCTGATCATATAATAAGGGTGTGACCACAGGCCGCAATGTGACCACCTCTAACCGCCATTCGGTACACACTTCGCAGATAACCGAATGCGCTACTTGCGGTTTACAAGCCGCCGCGTACACGGCACCCAGTCCGTTACAGCTATCATGTAAATAAGGCTGCAAAGTACAAGCTCCAGAAACTGCTATTAGCTGTTTAGTTTACAATATCCACACACGTCGTAGGCTAATCTAGGTACCTACATAGATCTAATAAAGGTGTATTTCTAAGGCTACGACCGAGGTGAAAGGGACACTGGCCTGAAAATGTGAAACATGTCAAACGGTTTATTTATAAAACACTTTTTATGTAAAGAAATCAGATTTAGTTCAGACCCTAACCTAAATATCCTTCTATTAAGGAATCATTGGGCCAAATATTACTCAATACAACTCAGTTTCGTAAAGTATGTACTTTGATGGATTGCTCTCGTATGTATATGTACCTTGGCCCATTGTATGTATTCATGAACGACCCCACATTATTCTATGTGGTGATTGATTAATTTGAGTCCACAGATTTGAGTTCGACTACCTACCTGTGAAGGTAGTCAGACAATTAAAGCCGTTGTTTATAAATGTACTTCACTTAGATACGTTTTCATGTTATCTTTAAAATAATAACTTTTATTTACATTTATGTATACACAAGTTTTCAATCAAGTTAATGGCGTATATATTTTATTTTTAGGCAATAGTTATTTATTTTAAAATTCACTCGTTCTGAATATAAATTTGGAAGAACATGGAAATTCTTGGAGTATTTTCCGAAATGAACTCTTTATTAGTTCATACCTTTATTTGTCAAACATGCTCTTTTTCATCCATTTTCCAAATGTGTTACAATAAAAAAGGTACGAAAATAAAACATAGCAAACATCGTTTATCTGTTGTATTTGTTTCAGAATCATTGTTCCCTCGTTTCGTGGAGCCGGTCACGAACGTGACGGTGACTGTGGGACGGGATGCGCTGCTCGCTTGCGTCGTCGAGGACTTACGAGGGTACAAGGTAAGCTAGAAGTTTACAAGGGGCAGCTCACACAGAGATACAATTCGATGTGACGTAACAACGCTTGGAGAAGCCAGCTGTTATGTCATGAGATGCATAGTAAAGCTCCGGAGCGAAGCACTGGCTCAGCGGACTCTTGCACAAAGCATGTACCGAAGCATCACCACCTCGAGGTGCAGTTTGGTGTATTAGAGTTCTCACATTGAACTATACACCTTTTTATGCAGTATATAAAGTTCTATATTGTATACCTTTAAAAGTCGGGTCGCCTCGTATCTGAGTGTGACCTTAAATCCTTCCCTATTCATACAAGCAATTTTCAGAAACAAATGAACAAAACAAAACATTTTTTTTTTGTGTTTTTGTAAACAATCTAACTAATTAAACAAAGAATATAGGGGAAGGGCTTCTACAAGTTGAAATTTCCCTTTCAAGCATTGTTAAAAAGTCGCCCTGCGTTGTCATAGCAACGGCTCCCGTACTTTACCAGCGGCGGCGTTATGACGCATGCCCATTTATCCTGACGCGTTTTATAAGTAAATATAAAGCTTTTCATCCCATTTCAGCCAGACTGTACTTCACAGTGGTGTTCTGTACCTATTCGGTCGCTGAGCATAATACGCTCCATCGCGCACTGACTCTTGAGTTAGGACTTCTGAAACTCGGTCAGGAACCAACTTTGAACCCTGTGGTTTGAATAAACCAAATACACATGTAGATGAGCTCTTGCTTTTGTCATGGATGTCTTCAAGTTGAAATCTGTTTTGAGAAGATTACCAAACAACTAATTACATTTAATTAAAATGTATTGCAATAGGTGTCAGTTTTGCTATAAGCGCTGTAATTTTATATTTGTATGTAGTTTATAACATGATATTGTATTACCGTTTTATTTTAATGCCTAACTAATAAATAAAGTCATTAATTGCCTTTCTCGTATTGTAAAAATTTTAGTTAGTAAACTAAAGTGAATTCAGTACTTTTATATTAAATTTTTGAATACTTCAATGTCCAATATATATAATATAATAAAGTCTAGCCACAGCTTCACCCACGTGAAAGTAGACGATTACTCCAAGGGACCATACTCCCTGGATAAAAATTATCCTATGTGCTATGCATGGTCTACCAGAGTACCAAATTTCACCCAAATCTGTTTTTCTGTTTGTGCGTGAAGGAGTAACAAGAATACATATAGCCGTTAAAAAATTTTTTTTTAAAATTATTGTCTATGATTATGATGGAACAAATATTTTTTGTCATTAAATAGTCTTAATTATTATAATTGTATATATAAGTAAATTTAATAATTTTATGATTCTCAGGAAAACATGACAGTGAATCAACTGATTTTTTTTGTAACATCTTGCATTTATGTGTATACTCCTGTTTTAGCAAAATAAATAATCTTGAATTTTAATCAAGAATCTTTTAATAAAAACTATCAACTGTCAGCTCCTTCCCATCGTAAATTTAGTACCTAAATGGTCCCAACGAAACTAATACACTATACAATCATAACCAACCTTCAGTCTGGTCATGATTAGTGAGATATGATAGTGTAATTATGTACCATTATATTTATTAAGTTAACCTAAGGAGTCTCTTAACTGATACGGCACACCGCAATCGCTAATCCATCTGTCATGTTGTGGTATTTATGGCTTAACCCTCAATTACTGGCGAGACTAATATGATAACACATGTTCAACTGTAGATTCTTGATAAGATTTACACCGTATCGAGGTCACACAAGTTCCCCAGCGGTAGCGGTACAGTAAATACAGCTTGGATAGATGTCACTCAAGTATGCGTATACACGATGTGACGTCAGCGAACTTCAATAAGCTACGTCATGCCCCGCCCCGTCTCTATGCTTTATCGAAGAATAAAACGACTACAAGGTGGAGGAATTTTCTATTTAAGAACATTTACTGCAACTAAAACGCTTTTATAGAACGTTTTTTATGAAAGTCTGTTGTATTTTTTTAAAGGTTTTAATTTTTTCACTGTGGTAGTTTTTAGCTATGGTATCTACTTTTTTATTTATTTATTTATCATTAATACAAAGGATTACATGATTATCTAGGTTAAATGGCAACAAAAACCACTAAGGTTTAAACTTGTGCTACCATGAATTTATCTCAATATCGAAACAAAATGAGTTTTTAATTTTATATGTGTACGTTATTGTCGATATCAATTTATTAAACACTTTCTTTAAATAAGTAGAAAACATACTTAGATAACACAAGGGAACAAGGTTTTGGCAACCAGAACAGTAATCATATATTTTTGTTACACTACTCTTACCTTTCACACACCATGTCATAAAAGTGTTGTGACAGGTCTAATATTAGTTTTATTTAAAGTTTCACAATTTCACTAGAATTAATCTACCGTACACAAATATTCGCAATAAATATTACAAATCAACCAAACTTAAACTCCGCAGCCGCGACAAGTCGTGGCATGGCGAAGTTCCAGCAAGATTGCATGGCTCAATCATAGCAGTAAGTCCTGGCGTGGGCGAATATAAGTGGCCGCTTCCTTCTGCGGAGCAGTAATACTAGCGAAGGAGACAGCTGCACTCGTGATGGAACCGCCATCCTCACGCCACAGCCGCCGTGACCCTGACACCGACACCGACTACCATTTATGTTAGGCATGGGCTTACGGACGAAGAGCTATGTGTAGCTCGTCGATGTCGACAAATCGTAGGGGCCCAGCAAGACCGATGTCTGCTTTTACTCAGAAAAAATCTGACTCGCCTTCCCACTCCACCCTAAAGCGAAAGATGTCATTTCTTGATCTGGCATGATTTACTTTACAATCATCAAATGATACTTTCATTTGATGATTGTAAAAACATGCATATTAGTTTTATTTCATAGGTATCCGTACCTAACTCTTGGTTTTATCATCAGAACTCTAATATCAGATTTTAATAAGCCGAAACACGGCTACAACTTTGTTTTTTTACGTAGTGCCGGTGCTTTAAATCTCCTGACTTCAAAGTCAGATCAGGTCGATGCCATATCTTAAAGCCATACTAAGATACATTGTCTTATTAAAGTGTAAACGTATTACAAACATAAAAAAACATACAATTTGAAAATCTCCTCCTTTTTGAAGTCGGTTAAAAAGCCTGTGCCGTTTCTTCATTTAATAAGCCATACCGCAGACTTGTACAACAGTTTCTTGTTCTATTTATAAGCTTGCCGCTAGTTTATATTGGCATGCAATTAACCCTACATTACTACTCAAGTTGCGACGTACAAAGAAACTACTCATACGCTCGCGAGGCGCATCATTTTGACTAGATTTTATTCAAAACCTATAAGTGTGATTGATATTTTTTGACTGTTTATATAATTGTATATATTACTTAAAAGAGAAAAACACAATTTTAAATAATATTTATATATTTCTATTATAAAATCTTTAATCAAATAAATCTTAGAAACAAATTTTAGCAATTTAGACCATTAAACAGATTTCTCATAAAAAATTAAGAAAAAAGAACTTAAAGTATGCACTTCTCCTAAAAAATAGTTAATTATGAAGTAATTAACTAAAAAAAACTAACAAAGTAACAAAAAGAATATTTTAGATGCATTTGATATATACATGAACTTGATGTTCGCCACAGATAGATTTTGCGCACGTCATTTTGGACATCCTCTTCTTTTTAGATGAACAATAAGAGCAATATCTTCTTTATTTTTGGCGGTGGTGGACCCCATTTTCTACAAAAGAGTTATCCGAAGGTTTTTTCAGGATAACTTCGATATTATCCCGGATATTGCGTTTCAACGTAGGTACTTCTAGTCTTTTTTGCATTCATTCAGTAGTCAACTGCGTGCTAAGTATTTTCATAAATTATATTCAACCCAGGGGTTTTTCAGATGTTGAAGCTTCAAAACATACCCAAAAAAAAGATAAAACACACTAATAATGCAAAACCCCACTAAAAAATAATTTAATTAATAGCACAAAACTTACATACAAGCTACTCATACGTCTTTGGAGCGCCAAGGGTAGTAATATCAAAAAAACTAGCACACTTATCGTAATGCAACCACCGTCCTGCGACACGTGCTGGCGATGCCTGAGATGCCCCTGAACGTGAATGCCATATGTGCGAAAAATAAAAAGAGAGAGCAATATATCAAAAACGCGGGCGCCTCTGCGACGTAGAGTAGTAATCTAGGGTTAAGAAAGTAAACAGCGGTAACCTAGAACCATCAGCGGTGACGTCAGATGCCATGATGAACGAGCGCCGTGTAATTGTATGAACGGATACGTTGCACCAGAACTTCATACAACTCCATTCGTGCGGTGCACGGGGTAAAGTTTTAACAAGCCAACTTAATATCACTTTGCTCAGAATGCACGATTCGCCAGTTATTAATCATGCAGGACGGCTAGTTAGCAAAATTGGAGTGCTGTGTAGTGCAGATATATTTGGGATGGAAGACTGAATTAGTCACCGTTTGGATTAAATCCACAACGGTAAATTAAATCTTGAGTCTCATAGCGGAGAAGTCTGGCATATTATTTTGGTCACAGCAGCACAACACTGCTGTTATTTTTTTAATACTAGTTTATTATTCTAAAATAAAAAATGAAAGGGTGCTCATGAGAAATAGTTTATAACTTCGCAAAAAAAAAGCTTTTCGACTCCAACAAGATTGATAAGTGTTCTAATGTAGTTTTTATACTAAAACTTAGTTCGCGTGTGGATGTGACTCAGCCGGTAAAAAACTTGTAACTTTGTGTAAAAGATTACTATCTCATGGAACCCTAAATGTATTTGTCACTCCCGTAAAAATATGCACATATTATATTGCTACGTTACTTAAAACTTTATGCACATCCATAAATTCTTGGAAATACTTCAAAGGAAATACTTACTTTTCTGGTTTGCCGCACTTTTACATTTGCTCGTTCAGCCGTGAATGTCCTTCTCATGCAACCTTATGCCATACTTGCGCTGCGTAGAAATTCATTCGTATATGGTGGCGTCGCGTATTTGTACCATATGTCTTAATATTTCTCTCTTATCGAAAGTTGGGGCTTTTAAGTCCATTGACTCGATAAAACTTGATCTTTAGGAAATCTACTCTCATTTTTTCAGATCACGGTGAAAGTGTAAAAGTAAAATTAAATATGCAATCAACTTTTAGAAAAATAAGATCGCTTTATTTTATCTCAGATTTTTCTTTATTTCCGTGACAAAACCGTGATATTTTAACATGGCTCTCACAGGTAGCGTGGGTCCGCGTTGACACACAGACAATCCTGAGCATCCACCACAACATAATAACTCAGAACGCGCGCATCAGCCTGTCGTACAACGACCACCGCTCGTGGTACCTGCACATCAAGAACGTGCAGGAGGTGGACCGCGGCTGGTACATGTGCCAGGTCAACACCGACCCCATGCGCTCCAGGAAAGGATACCTACAGGTTGTGGGTGAGTATGCTACCTCCATCAGCCTATCGTACAACGACCACCGCTCGGGGTACCTGCACATCAAGAACGTGCAGGAGGTGGACCGCGGCTGGTACATGTGCCAGGTCAACACCGACCCCATGCGCTCCAGGAAAGGATACCTACAGGTTGTGGGTGAGTATGCTACCTCCATCAGCCTATCGTACAACGACCACCGCTCGGGGTACCTGCACATCAAGAACGTGCAGGAGGTGGACCGCGGCTGGTACATGTGCCAGGTCAACACCGACCCCATGCGCTCCAGGAAGGGATACCTACGGGTGAGTATGCTACCTCCATCAGCCTATCGTACAACGACCACCGCTCGGGGTACCTGCACATCAAGAACGTGCAGGAGGTGGACCGCGGCTGGTACATGTGCCAGGTCAACACCGACCCCATGCGCTCCAGGAAAGGATACCTACAGGTTGTGGGTGAGTATGCTACCTCCATCAGCCTATCGTACAACGACCACCGCTCGGGGTACCTGCACATCAAGAACGTGCAGGAGGTGGACCGCGGCTGGTACATGTGCCAGGTCAACACCGACCCCATGCGCTCCAGGAAAGGATACCTACAGGTTGTGGGTGAGTATGCTACCTCCATCAGCCTATCGTACAACGACCACCGCTCGGGGTACCTGCACATCAAGAACGTGCAGGAGGTGGACCGCGGCTGGTACATGTGCCAGGTCAACACCGACCCCATGCGCTCCAGGAAGGGATACCTACAGGTTGTGGGTGAGTATGCTACCTCCATCAGCCTATCGTACAACGACCACCGCTCGTGGTACCTGCACATCAAGAACGTGCAGGAGGTGGACCGCGGCTGGTACCTACATGTGCCAGGTCAACACCGACCCCATGCGCTCCAGGAAGGGATAACTACAAGTTGTGGGTAGTGTGTACCACCAAGAATTTGAATAACTAGTGTACCATATGTACGAAAAAATAAAATATTTTACATGATTAATCAACTTGCGTTCAGTATTGTACGCAGAGCTGCAACGTCCATAAAGTCCTGCGAGTTTTACAGACCCACTTACCTAATTGGACATCCACTCTACAGGTAGCTCTGTCCGAATTTATTGACTACATAGCGTAGCAAACGTGGCATTCCAGCATGGAATTTTAAAAGCTCTTTATATTATCAAACCTGAGCAAAGAGCAAGTTGATATTTTGACATTAAAATACCCGAACTAAATACCTTCGTATACTGACCCCAGTTCAGGAGTAATAAGGTTACAAATTTATATAGCATTGCTGTGGTTGCGGTTCGTACCCGGACAGAGAGCAGGTAGCGGGGTTTTGACCTTACCTTTAAATAAAAAAATCAGTCTACCAATAAATTATTATGATTATGAAACATTTTTCGTGATTAGAGGAGCAGACTTGCAGGCAGCTCTTTATGCCTCGTGATTAGAAAGACTAGAGCGAAACGAGTGTTCAGCTAAAAAATAAAGACGTAGTATCCTACCGCCAGCTACTTTTTTCGCAAAAACTACGAACTCCCCTTAAAACTTTTAAGACAACTACTATACTTGGTTCAAAATAACATTAGACGTTTAAAAAAAAAAACATTTTTACTGTCCGTTCAACCGATTTTGACCTTTGTTACGTTTCTGGCAACTGCAATAAATAGTTAGTTT
The DNA here is from genome assembly GCA_929112965.1 of Mythimna albipuncta. Taxonomy (NCBI): domain Eukaryota; kingdom Metazoa; phylum Arthropoda; class Insecta; order Lepidoptera; family Noctuidae; genus Mythimna; species Mythimna albipuncta. The sequence continues at coordinate 10,797,551 of OV815969.1, read as the reverse complement.
TGTAACCACTTCTTTGCTTTTAATGCCATTCTTATGCCTACGGAATAGAAATTAAAATTGGTTGAATAGACAATAAAAAGTTTTCTTTAAATGCCTAATCTTAACATGAATCGACTATAGACCATTTCATTTCATAATATTCATTCGTAAATAATTAATTGATATCCTTTTTTCCTAGTGCCACCAGTGATAATAGACAACATGACATCAACGGACATGGTGGTTCGCGAGGGTACCAACGTGACGATGGTTTGCCGCGCCACTGGGTACCCTGAACCCTATGTCATGTGGAGGAGAGAAGATGGACAGGAGTTCAATTGTAACGGCGAATCGGGTAAAACATATAATACTTCTTATTTCCCATAGTTAATAAATAAATATATTTAGCTTTCACCCAAAATCCAATTTAAGTGTTTCGTGGCAAATTATTACCAGGCTTGTCGTTGTGCTGTGGTCAATTTGGTTTCATTTGCTGAGTGATGTGTAGTCAGACCTGCTTCACCCAGTCTTTTCCTAATTTTCCAGTGATTATACTGATATTGCGAACTTCTTGAAGCTTTTGTTTCAGTTCAATCGTATTCAGTAGCCGATTTCTCAAAGTACTTCTTACAGAAAAGCGATAATCACGCCCTGATCCTATGCGGCACCGACCATATTCTAGTCGCCGAATATACCCACAGGTCTCTTAAAACCTCTGGTATACCAGATAAACAGGAAAGCAGCAAAAATTTAGCTGTCGAGCGACTTCATTTTGATTATGGCCTGCTTTGGGCAAGGCAATAATTTGAACGGCTTTTGCGGGCATGGTACCCATATTTTTCCAGTAAATTCATCTGTTTCTAATAGAGACGTTATCACGTTAACGGAAATTGATTAAAACTCCAAAACAGCACCCTTTTTGTAGCTCCAGGTAAAGGTGTAAGTAGTGAAATACAGATGCTTGAATTTGGGGAATTGGGTGTACCGCCGGTTTTTGTGAGTTACGTGAAAGTCAATAATCTTAATTTTGTGTTTTTATAAAGCTAACTTTGTATGCTTTAATTTTGCTTAATAATTTGTACTCAATACCTTTAGGTTTAAGTAAAAAACAGTATTAAACGAAATTATAAGCCATGTGCGATTTTTTTTGCTCTCAAGTGTAGTTCTAGCTTTAAACATGTGTCGACACACGGCAGACTGTACTGAGACGGGTGCCGAAAACCTCAATCGATGCAAAAATAACAACCTTATCGGGAGATATGTGTTAGTAGTGCCATATAGGGTTGAAATGGTAGTGGTCATCGATTTGCTCGCGATACCAGCAAACAGCTAGTGGATGCCAAATGAAAAATTTTTGGACGCTTTTGTACATATTATTATTTTCAGTTTATTATCATTTAATTTATTTATTAGTTCAACTATTTAGAAGTATATTGTACTTAGTCATATTTTGTTGTAAATGAATGTAAATTTTTTTTTTTTAATTTACCTATAGTAAAATTTGATGCAGTATTTCTAACTAAAGTCACACACATTCTAAATCTTTTTGAAGTAGGCACTCCATTTCACCCGTAACTCAGTTGCCATGATATTGGAATAAAACATGCTAACAACCTAAAAACTGAATAGTTTTTACCAGATTTTATTGCTTAAAAACGTAATAAAAACTCAGCTAAAATACACACAAGCCATGTAGGAAATTATAGAAATACTTTGTTTTTGTAAGGTTAAAAGTCATGTACTCTTAAATGGCAACAGAAAGAACAGCCAACACTGTTAACAAAAGATTTTGGTACTCTTATAAATATCCGGTCAAAACATTAGTTCCGGACGCTCATTATGTTGACGCCCTCTCGGCGAAACAAAGCAGATGAAAGAAAGAAATCTCTGAAGCGAGAAATGGAGTGGAATGGACCCACTGGGATCCCACTCGCGTACATCGTCCAAACAAACGATGTACATCGCAAACGAATTCTCTTCAAAATATTTTAACAAAATAAATGTGTTTAAATAGCGTTGGAATTCATCTTTTATTCCTCTTTTATTTATTAAGGTTTTACTACAGTTCGTTGAAAATTAATTTCATGGAACAAAATACAGATTGCCAGAAAGTGCCAGAACTGAAAGTGAAAGTCAAAGTCAAAGCCAAAATATTTTATTTCACATAGGGCTACATGGACACTTATAAAACGTCAGAAGCTAGTGCACGGTTCTAAATTCATCGTTTCCTATGGTGAAGAACCGGCAAGAAACTCCATGGTTACTCTTTTAAAAAAGTGGTTGTTGTTACAATATTGATAGATATTATGTAAGAACATTATAGACCAGTCAATATTGTGCACAAAAGCACTATAAAAATAATCATAATATAAAAATTAAGTCGTATAGGAAGTAGTCTAAGAGTTCGTGAATTTCATTTAAATATTTTCAGAGAATTGAACGTGAAGAATTAACAAACATGATGCATAATTATAATTATTCGCCTTTAGTGTGCTAAATATTGTTGCCAACTAGTTTTGTTAATTAGATACATAGAATCTCAGCTATGTAAAATAACTAGCTTTTGCCCGCGGTTTCGCCCGCGTACATAAGAGACCCCCCCCCCCCCTTTTCTCACTTTTTTTATAAAAAAATTAGCCTATGTCCGTCTGCAGGGTCCCAACTATCTCTGTAGGTACAGAGAGAGATAGTGGGGTGTAAAATTCATCAAAATTGGTTTTGCCGTTTAGGCGTGAAGACGTAACAAACAAACTCACTTTCACTTTTATAATATTAGTAACGATTATTTATCTGTCCTGAAAATTTGAAATGAAAACACAGTTATGAAATAAGCAGTGTATTACACTTTTCGTTGGAAGGCCTCCTACAAGGTGGACCGATGATCTGGTGAAGGTTGCGGGAAACCGATGGATGCGAGACGCACAGGAACATTCGTTGTGACGACGCTTGGGGGAGGCCTATGTCCAACAGTGACCGCATATCGGCTGAATTGATAATGATCATGATGACACATTTTAACGAAAAATATTTAGAATCAAAGAACTCATAACATGTAATTTCCACCGACATCCGACTCTCACAAAAGGGCCCAATACGACATAGATTGTTCCATACAATATTATTAAATTATACCCGCAACCAGCGCATAACAGAAATATTCTCGCAATTGAATTAACAATGGACTATCGAACGCGAATAATTACGAAAGCCCGTCATAATTCACTTATAACCAAAAAGCCATATCGTAAGGCTTTATGTTTTTACATCATTTTTACCAAAATTATACGTAGTTATATTATGACACGAGTACTTTATATTTTATGAATTGTCTATAAGACGTGGTAACATTAACCACTTCATAAAATTATTGATTGCTTTTCATATTTGACAACTTATTGATTTAGGTCTGAAGTTTCATTGAGCTAGACTCTTCATCTGTTAACTAGCTGATGCCAATGGCGTCGCCCGCGTAATAGTAAAAAAATATTCTAAAAAAACATAATACCGGGATAAAAAGTATCCTGTGTACTATTCTAGAATATGGTCAACCTTTGTGCATTCAGCCGTTCGAGCATGACGATAAAACAAACATACATATTCTCTCACAAACTTTTACCTTTATAATTTTTTTTTTATGGCGGGAAAAAATCATCCAATGACAACCCCCGCTCTTGGGTGGAGCGGGAGATAGTGTCAGACTCTTCCTTCTAGCCTTCATACCGGGGCTCGAGCGCGCTTTCGGATAACCCTGGCCCCAGTAGGCTTCGACCCGGCTGGGTCCCTGCTGTTGCTGACAACTCCTTGAGGCGCGCGGGAACAGTGCGCGCCGTCGACGACTTGGGCTTGGTTCAGACAGTTACCAGACGGCCGGACAGCAAACTACCCATTGCTCACTCTCTTTGTTCTTCTGTTCTATTATACATTATTTTTTTTTTGGTTGCAGTGAACGTAGTGGACGGTGAAAACTTGACCATATCTAAAGTATCCCGGCTTCATATGGGGGCCTACTTGTGCATCGCCTCCAACGGAGTCCCGCCGTCAATCAGCAAGCGAGTCGTGCTTATGGTGCAATGTAAGTTACATGATAAATTATTTTTTTTTTTTTCAAATGGGTTCTTCACAAACACTTTTACAAGTAAATTTTTTCGTCAAGAAGAAACACTGAAACAAACTCAGGGTTCAAAGTGTCTTTTAAAGTCCATACAGCAAAGATGTCTTGCTTAAATCATATGAGAACCATGCATGTGATGGTCAGCATGTTTGAGATGGTCTTTTGAGGAAAGAACCACATAGATTTGAGTATACCTTTCCAGTCAGTGCAAGCATTTGTCAGTATTCGTATAGCTTAACACAACTTATGTTGTTGAGTTGAGAGATAATACTTCTTATCTGTATATATAGTTGTTTTAAAATATACGTAATGGAGATATATAACATTTTGTTTATAAAGGTGTGTGACTTTTGTACGTAAGCGAGCATAAAACTCAAAAAAAAAAAACATGAACACGCAAGACCAACAACAACATTAAACATTAATAAGATCATTCGATACCTAAACTAATTTTTAATACATCACATATTTTATTTATTCCGTGAAAAATTTTGGTTTGACTGTTCTTGCACGGAGAACCTGTCAAATTTTCGACTGCCTTCACAATTTCTAAAAAAAACTTAAAATTAGATATACCATTTAGTTCATTGAAATGTAGAGTTCTTTTCTAACGTGACAACTCTCGACAGTCCAGAGTCAGAAGTCGAGGATATCAAAAAATATTTAGTTGGAAAAATTAACCCTAAATGTTGAGTTCGTACTAGTTAAAGAAGTCTGACATTGTGGCTAGCCTAACATTATCGCTGTCTATGCACTTTAAAGTGCACATAGCTGTTCAGTTACCATAAAATATTTAAATAAAAAAAAAACGCTAAAATACTACAGATAGTACTAATTAACTTAGCAAAACTAAACCGCAATATGCATACATGTTAAATCGGTACGCTCCTACACGGTATTCCTTAGTTGACTGTATAACCCTGGATGAAACGAACAGCGGCTTTCATTAACACATCAAGATAGAAATATACAGAACTCACCTGTACTTAAAATTTATGTACAGAGAATTTTCTCTACTTACCTCTCCTTCGCAGTTTCCTCACTTAACAGAAAACTTTCATCCTGTCGGGTTTGAATATAGTAATAAAATACTTAAGAAAGTCTACTTTCAAGACTTCCAAAGCATTTATGCAGTGTTTGTGTGCAATATTAATCGCAAATATTATCAAATATTCAACATAAATATACGGTCCCAAAATTTTATAAATAAAAGTAATTTTAAACTTGAAGCTGTACACGAAATTTATACAATTAGTTGGTTAGATGGCTAATTAATTATAAATTATGCTGCTAAAGGCGTTTAAACTTTGAGATGTAAAGACTAAAAAGAATTAAGAAAAATAATAACTTTGTGGACTAACAAAATTAATATCCTTAGCAGCTGCTTATTTAATTTAAATAATTTCAACTGAGATTTGTCTAGTGAGAAATACATTAATTCGGTCCGGTGTCGGCCGGGACAACTGCACAGTATGGGGCTGTCTTCGACACTGTAAGACAAGTTTAGCAAACTTTATTCCTCGCAGTTCACAACCCAAGAAGTTCTTTAACAACAACACTTACTAATAATATTATAAGCAGCGTATAGTTGGTTTTTGCTGGTATTCTTTGAATTATTTCAGTCAAAGCCGTTCAATGTTTTAGCTTCAAATAAGGGAATGAAAGAGTGGGTGTTTCTTTGTCATTAATCAAATAAAATGTTAAGTATTCTTTTTCGATCACGGTTTAAGTAAAGGGTGTATTGTCCAGTATTTTGGTATGTATTATATTTATAACTAGCGATACGCCGTAACTTCGCACAAGTTTTAGAAATAAATAAATTCTTGGCTTTTTTCTACTTTAGCATAGATGTATTATACAACTGAAGCTTTCTCAAGAACCAGTATGTCTATTGGTAAACACTACATGAGACGGGTTTATGATATGTAAAGAATATGTTGTAGAACTCGCTAACAGACAATTACGAAAGCGAGTTGTTCTAAATCCCGGCAAATCTAAGATACACCGTTTGACAGTTCTACACGTAGTCCATTTTAATTTTAATTTGTTGAATAAAAATTGTGTAAGTTGTGATAAAATAAAAACCGGCCAAGAGCATGTCGGGCCACGCTCAGTGTAGGGTTCCGTAGTTTCCCGTCCATCACAATAAGTGTACCCACTTATGAGGTTAAAAAAATGCTTGCCTATACACTTATATAAACTTAGTCCAGAAATTATTTTGTAGAACCCTTTTGTCTTTTTGTACAAAAACTGATCTTTCCATCAAGTTCAAAATAATTTTCCTAGAAAGTCCTTGTAAAGTTCTACTTTTCAGATTTTTTTCATATTTTCTAAACTTATGGTTCAAAAGTTAGAGGGGGGTGACACATTGTTTTTTTCTTTTGGAGCGATTATTTCCGAAATTATTGACATTATCAAAAAATGATTTTAGTAAACCCCTATTCATTTTTAAATACCTATCCAACGATATATCACACGTCAAGGTTGAAAATAAAAAAAAAAATACCTCCCACTTTACATATAGGGGGAATAAGTTTTCGGTGGTAATTTTGGATTGCGAGAACCGATTTTAATAATTCTTTTTTTGTTTGAAAGAAGATACGTTCAGGATAATAAAATATGTAAACGAAGTTAAAAAAATGCTTGCATATACGATTATACTACAAACTTAGTCCAGAAATTATTTTGTACAACCTTTTTGTCTTTTTTAACCAAAAATTTTCTTTCCATCAAGTTCAAATTGATTTTCCTGGAAAGTCCTTATAGAGTTCTACTTTTCAGATTTTTTTCATATTTCTAAACTTATGGTTCAAAAGATAGAGGGCCCCCCCTCACATTGTTTTTATTTTTGGAGCGATTATTTCCGAAATTATTGATATTGTCAAAAAATGATTTTAGTAAACCCCTATTCATTTTTAAATACCTATCCAACAATATATCACACGTTAGGGTTGAAATAAAAAAAAATCACTTCCCACTTTACATTATATAGGGGGCCGGCTACCCTAATAAAACATTTTTTTCCAATTTTTATTTTACCACTTTGTCGGCGTGATTGATATACATATTGGTACCAAATTTCAGCTTTCTAGTGCTAACGGTCACAGAGATTAAGCGAGGACGGACAGACAGACAGACGGACAGACAGACAGACGGACAGACAGACATGGCGAAACTATAAGGGTTCCTAGTTGACTACGGAACCCTAAAAATTGCTGCATAATTCAATGGTTTTACGGAAACGATGATAATAGAAATAGAGTGAGTTACGCCTATACAAGTACAAAGCTATTTTTATAGAAAAGTGTGAAACGCCAAACGGTACTTCTTAGATTAGTTGTGATCTAATAAGCTTTTATTTATAACCAGTGCTTTTAAAGCAATCTACCAATAGGAGCACGCCATTGGTTGTCATTTGTGACTTATTTTTGGCAGCGGCTGTAACCACAATATGCCCGTAGCTATGCGTTGCGTGACAATTAACGGCCAGCCATCGTATTCCCAAATCATCGCGTTCATATGTTCGCTCAGCCATTCGTAGCCGGTTCATCACATCTGATTTATGCTCAAATTTGCTTATTGCTATTGTTTGTTTAATCGTTATTTTTAACACTCATTCCTCGTTGCCAGGATCCCTCTCTTTACCCAATTACACCAAATTGAATAAAATATATCCGAATTTTTGATTTGGGATGAAAGTCGTAATATTGTAATATTGTTATTACTTAATTGGATTGGGACTTGCAAACTTTATTTAATACTGATCTGTTATTATAGTAGATTTATTTAGCTACTAATAGTAGAATCCCACATTTTAGAAAGCCATCTATAACCTACGTAGACATTGTCTACTTTGATTAGGTACTATTTTTCTAACAGTGATTTGTAGTGCTCATTTTGCATTATTATGAAATAGGTGCAATATATAAACTTATGATGACTTACTAATCGGTAAGTAGGTAACTACTTGAAAAGAACTAGAGATTAAACACGTAGGCCGATCTCAAATTTTCTTACGTCATTCGAATTATCTTTATCTTGTAAATGAAGACTATAGGTACACGTGATACATAGTACTTATAGTTCAATATAACGTGAACCAGACATTATTTTGTAAAAGAGATATAAAGTTCAAACAACTATATCAAATGGAATATCATCGAGTAGGTCTTTAAATATAAAGGTCATAAAATGATAAAATATTTAGGTATCTCAAAGATCATAAAATTTTAAGACCTAGAACGATTCAATTTATTTTTTTACTATTATTTTAAAATGGTCACATGGGTATTAAAATAGAGATCTCGACTAGATTATTCCAAATACATTTACATCGAAAAAAGTTATAGCTTCTAAAACATTTGGTACCATCAAATTCGTGATGAAACTAAAATACGAGTATATTAATGTTTTTTTTAGAACAGGTATATGTTATTAGGGATGGAAATATTTAAAAATGCAACAAATATTTTTGCATCAATTTGCAATTAAGTGACCTAAAAATAAAACGGTTGCCGCAAAATAAAACGAATAGGTAAACATGCATGTAAATTTCGAGCGGGTCGATTTCACGCGGTTTAAATTAGAAATTTGAGGTTGAAATCGGTCCAAATAATACTACCCGATAACATTCGAATATTGACTGGCCTGTTGATCTAGTGGTTAGTGGTCCTGACTGCTATGCCGGAGGTCATCGATTCCCGTCCAAGACAAATGTTTGTGTGATGAGCATGATCATTTGTTCTGTGTCTGGATGTAATTTATCCATAACATGTATGTATTTAGAAATATATAAGTACGTTTATCAGTTATTTAGCACTCTTAAAACAAGTTCTGGTTAGCTTTGGACTAGACAGCGTTGTGTGATATTACTATTATTACATCATCATCCCGACAGCTGAATATGTTCGCTCATTTGTCTCGTCCGTTACCTCAGCATCAAATTCTTCCGTTCGTAAGTACGTGAGCATTTCGTGGCTGTCGTTTTCTCAGTCGGACTCAGCGTCGAGAAATATTATTTTTCTTGGGGGTGGGTGTCGTTAACGAGTATTTACGAGGACACGAGCGTCTCTACCTGACGGCGGCGCCTTCCGTCGGATCGGCGGTAATTGCGCCCAATTAGAGCATTATGCTGACGTGAATACGGTACGGACGCGATAATGGCGATACTATCTGGCCTCCCGTCGCCCTCGCCACCGAACCCAATGAAACGCTTTTCTTTTCCCTAATTCACATTCCGTATCTCAGCGCGTTCGCAGTCCTCTCCATTTCTTAGAGACGTGAAACGCTCACGTAACTTTCACTCGATTAACCAACGAGACTTCCTTATGAATTCACTGTCAGTTTTCATTATATTAGGTAGTAGCGGAGACAAATCTTTATGACAATGTTATTCTTTATGCGCGTCGCTGCCTGCTTTTATTCATTCATAACTTTTCGCAGATAATATATTACATGCAGCAAGGACGTAAGATCTACCTAGCTGTTTGTGACTCGTGTAGGCCACCGTTTCTTCGTGATATGTATTATGTACAGGTCTTGTTATTTATGTAACAAGTATAAAGACAAAGTTTTTGTGAATAGGAACATTTTTCATTCTTAGCTGTGCGTGCGTTAACTACGTACCTGTGCGTGCGTGGTACGTAGTTTCCGCTATTGTTAGAATTCACTAATGAAGTACCTGAATTCAATAGTAATTTTGGCAAATTAAGTTTGTATTTACCACTCAAGAAGCATACATTTTAAAATCTGTTAAGCAAAAAGTATAAATTAGGATAATTACATCAAAAGATTTTTTACTGCCATTACTTATAAAAAAACAAAACATATATGCATTTGCAAAAGAGACTTTGATCTCCAATTACTCTGAATTACGAGACTAAAAGAATAATTTATTTAAAACACTAAGCTTTTTAAACGTGTTAGACGCTACGAGTTCCTTTTTTGGCGTAGCGTACCGTGTGTCGTATCGCCTACGCCAACAGTGCTACGGATTTGACACGAAAAACATCACGATCATTCGATGAACTATTGAATCTTTTAAAAAAGGAAACTGAAAATGTATTTATATTTTCCATTCGCTGGAGTATCGCAGATAAAAGGGAAAATATTTTTAAGCTTTTATCGAAAACATTGCCCAATTCTTTCATTTTTTGCCCTTGTGACACATACAAGTCTAGACTCGAATAAAATCATAGAATAACATTGGGATTTTGTCACAAAAACAGTGAACATTAAAAACTCAAAAAATGTTTCTATTTATGCGACTTCAAAGAAAAGTAGGTTTTTAGATAGACGGTATTATATCGATTAAATTATTTTAGCCCAGTCGAAATTTGGCTTTAGCGGATCAAACAATTATTTAGACCAGTCTGAACTTATATTTAATGTGTTATTGTTAAGTAGATAAGAACTATACCTATATTTTACTAGCTGACCCAGCGAACATCATACCGCCTAACAGTCAATGAATCTTTCGATGTAGTGAACCGGTGGCGATAAAAAAAAGCCTAAATACTCGTAATATATCAAGTTACCCACATCGAGTTCATACATTTTACGTGATGCGGGCACAACTAAACTACTACACATTTATTATATGTGTAGAAGTGTTAATTATAATATTGCATTTTATGCATCTGTAAGGGTGTTATGATATAATTTAAAAAATAAATAATAAGCAAATGTTACACTCTTTGAATTAGGTGTTACGGAACATAAATTCTTCAAATATGCTAACCCAATAAGCATATTACAACTTATATAGACACATACTTGTACATAAGGCTACAAAGCCCGCGTATGCTTACAATTTTTTGTCATTTTCGTCATAAAAATGTCGTAAACATTTTCAACATAACTTGAAGATGCAAATTAAATATTACCAAGGACCCGGCGCGCACCGTTTTACGTTAGCCTATAGAGAACCAATCCCTTTTGTCATTTACTAAATAATTTATACACAACATCTTTCTTAAAGAACGTTCTAAATATTCTAAAAACTGCTTCAAAATCCATTGAGTCCTTCCATTTTCAATCGCATTTGTATTATTAAGTAGGTTCCCTCACAAACGGTATTGGATAAGAAGGTTGGTGTGATTCGGTTTAGGTAATTTTATATTTTCACGGCCGATAAATTCGAAAGGTTAAGATCTGGATGTGAAACGTGTTTCAATAATACATTAATACTTACCTGCTTGTATTCGTAAGCTGTTTTACAAGCTTTTGATTAACTTGCGATTTTTGCATGTATATGTTACCGGCAATCTGTATATTTCGGGTATTTTATAAATTATCTAGGAAATGTATAGAATACCTGGGGCGTCCAGCCAACGTATGAAATATTATCAATATTTGTGTCCATTACATACTCTACCTAGGTAATTTACACCTGCCTACCTTTAAGCTTTAAGCTGCCTACCTTTTTTTGCTGGTCAACCGGCAATGTGTAAAATAATAGATTTTGATCTATGTTTATCAATGTAAACCTATCTATGAAAAGAAGAGCAAATAAAACAAGTTATATTACTTAAAATCAATAGATTACGAGAGAAGAGAAGGACCTGACATGATTTTAGGGCACCCCAACACAAAGCCGTTTGAAAGAAGTAGGGAAAACAAGCGAAAAACTATCATGTTATTTATTTTTTTGTTGGCTTAAGTATTAGTCATACGAAAAATCATATGTTGATAATGCTATACATGGATCATGGTAAAGAATGTTTTTTTTTAACTTATTAACTTAGCCGCATCTAAGGATTAGTCTTCAGAAGGTCACTGTTTTATGGTATTGGGAGCTAGGAAATACTGTTTGGAATGATCTTGATCTGTGCGCTGAGTTCAAATAGCTTTTACTTCAACGCGATCGAAACGTTTACCGCGTTTGGTTCTCTGATTGGTTAAGAGCTCGGAGCGGGCCAATCGAAGCGCCAAACGTCATAAACATGTCGAGCGTGTTAACGTAAAATAAAATGGTATAGGCACTCAGTTCCAAACATCACGTCTAATCACGTCTAACAGAAGTAACGAGCAATTGTAAAATAGGCTCAAAGTGAAATTACCTCGTTACACTCCACAGGTATCGATATCTTGACGCTGAAAATGAATATTTCAATGGATTTAGGTAATACTTTTACGAGGTCAACCACCCCATCAGTTACTTGGAAATAAGTCTGTTTTTTTTTCTTTTTAACGTTACTATACCAAAATTAAATATAATAAACACATATCCACAAAGTAGTATATTCAAAATTGGGCACTGAATCCTCCTTTGTGATTACATTTTTAATTTGTTTTTTTTTTAATTTATTAATAAAATTCTTGATAAGTCATGATTACGTCATTAAAGTCTTATTTTTTTATTTATTGGCACACCAACAGCATTACATACAGAATTCTTGTAAAAATAATATTAATATCAATACAATGGTATGCATGCCAACGTCTTTGTGTGTGCAGGCATAGATAACAATTTTGCCAAAGCTGTTTACACAGTGTGTCGATACCCATATTGTTATTGTTTGACTGGCCTGTTGGTCTAGTGGTTAGTGGCCCTGACTGCTATGCAGGAGATCATGGGTTCGATTCCCACCCAGGACAAATGTTTGTGTGATGAGCAGGATCATTTGTTCTGTGTCTGAGTGTAATTTATCTATAATTATGTATGTATTTAGAAATATATACGTATATTTATCAGTTTCTAGAACTCATAACACAAGCTCTGCTTAGCTTGAGACTAGATGGCGTTGTGTGATAGTTGTGGAATATTATTATTATTGTTTTTTAGGTCAACCAAATAGTTAAAAAACACTTTTTTAGTTCATTTAAGGAAAATTTTAATGCTTAAATATTATTATTGTAACTTAATTTTCAAATTGGCTTATATAGGGGTGTGCATTATTTCAACTACAGGTCGTAGGTATATCGACACATTATGGCAGCGCAATTTTTGTTTACCAATATAATTTAGCCTTATATAATTCTTACTCAAATAATTATTCTTACTCTCTTCTATTCTTATTCTTACAATACAGTTCCTCCGATGCTGTCGATCCCAAACCAGCTGGAAGCTGCCTACATTGGGCAGGATGTGACGCTGGAGTGCCACACGGAAGCATACCCCTCATCCATTAACTACTGGACCACTGATCGCGGGGATATGATTATATCAGGTAGGTGACCATGGTAAAACTCAGACTCAAACTTAACTAGACAACATTTATTTATTAATTCATTTATATAGACAAAAAAAAAATTAAATCAGAAATAAGCGATAAGACCACCCATTGTGGCACCCTATTAATTTTAAGTTTCTTATGTAACTGCTTTATGTTTGGTGTACAATAAAGAAATTATCTATCTATCTATCTATCTATCTATCTATCTAAATACAGGTCGAAGATCACAAAAGTGGTGCTAAGTTTTCAAAGAATAGCTTTTAGCAGACCTGTGACAGGAGATTTGGATCACAAAAGTAGTCAGTCTGTATTTAGAATGGGAAATTTAAAAAAATCTAAAATCACTTAACATTTATTTATTTATTTGTGTAAACACAAGCATAAAAAATAAAAACAGTAAAAAGAAAACAAAAAAGAATGATACAAAGGTGACGCTTATTTCTAAAGAAATCACTTCACTACGATTTCTTTCACAAATACTTTCGAAATGAAATCGTAAAAAGGGATGAAGACTCAATGTCTATGTATGGAAAAAAATACAAAGCTCGAAATATTTTTAAGATAATACATACATAAGTGTATTAGCGACATAAATATTATAAGATAATTATAATAGTACATACTAATATACCTAAAACTAAAAGAAACATCATTTTAACAAAATAAAATGGCTAGTGCTCATAAGTGTCTCATGGACAAACAAAAAAGACTATGAGACTAAGATTATTTTCAGACGGCATTGTACTTTTTAATCGTTTGCAGTATGTATGCAGTACAGTCCATGTTATTTTTGAGCTCTGTGTTGAACCAAAAGAGTATTGCATGACTTGATTTCACCATCGCAATTCTACTATCGGACAGCCCAACGTACGGCGAATATTCACCCTTACGTTGTTGAAACCTCTACGGTTCGAACTAAGCATTTCGCCTCGTCGTTTATACCGCGTACGTCGAAGGACTGGAACAGTTTGTCTGCTGCGGTCTTCCCGTCCGATTATAATTTGGGTGTCTTCAAGGCTAGTGTGAATAGGCTCTTAATAAACTAGTGCGCCTCACCATCAAAGATTGCATCGCTACTTACCATCAGGTGGGATCGCAGTCAAGCACTAGTTTATTTCAATAAAAAAAAAAATGAATACAGCAAAAATATAGAGTGAATGAATATACACAACATTATTTTTAGTTTATCCAAAACCTGAATTATAATTTGTTAAGTACCAGTTACTGAATGGATTCCAATAGTTTTTACACCATATTATATTTTTTCCCATAAATATTTAAAAAGGTCACAAGTTGGACACCTCCGATACTAAGTACAACACAGGTCACGGCAGATCATAACGGGTATGGAGCACCATCAGACAGCTGGGTGCAAGTGCAAAACAATCCCTCAGTCGCCTGGATGGCCTGGTGACTTGGTATTTTTGCTGACATAACAAGCTTATAACTTTATGATTTTTCATGATACAGATATGAAATGTTTGTACATAAAAATACTAGACACATATTTCGGGATTCGCATATAAGTACTAAAACTAATGTTGTATAACACCAACTAATAATGACTAATCAAAAATTTTGAGAACATTCTATACGACAGATTATACATGACACGAAATAAAACTTTCCGTTCTATCGGTTACGAGAACAATATAGTCTGGCGTTGAAAAATGGCCGCCATGTATGCTGGCAAACTAACCGTGACGGTTAATTAAGTCCCTGGCGTCCTTGAAACCTGAATACGGTTCCTAACACCAGACTGCCAGGGTAATGAAATTAGAAGCTAACTTACGATGGTACAATAATACCACCGGTTACATCATAGAGAAGCCAGCGCTATTTATTTTAATATATTATATTTCTTTTTATTCAAATATGTAAGGAATCGATTTTATTTTTCAGCCGTACTCTTTTGATCTTAAAAATCAACTAGTTTCAAAGACTTTCTATCGTTACAAATAAATCTTTGTGCTAAAACGACAATTCTTTTTCTCCCTGGCTTCCAAAACTAAAATAACAAAAGTTGTCTGGAAACTTTTACCCCAGGAAAATTTCCAGCCGCTAAAATAGCACAATTCACAAACATAAAGTAAATTAATCTAACACCGAAACAAGATTAAAATATGAATTTACTAAGACGTAATTGATTCGCTGCGTAATTGATAAGTTAGCCTGACGGCTTTCCGGAATGAGCGAATTAATCGAATTACTAATGACTCCGTTTATCTGCAGGAAATAAATACATCACTTCACTGAGCGACGACAGTTACAGTCGGAAAATGAAATTGACTATACGAAGAGTGTCTTCTCGAGATTTTTCATCTTACCGCTGCGTCGCGAAGAACTCCCTCGGAGAGACGGATGGGCTTATCCGACTTGACGGTACGCCACATTATTCCTAGTCACACTATCTTATCTAAAATAAACGTCATGCTACTATTTTTAAATCATTTGTGTATTTCCTACTCCATTCCTGCATTTATTTTAACATAATTTTAATTAGCTTATTCATGCCTCTAATTAAGGAAATTTCTCACAGAAATCCCCGCCCCTTCAACTACGAGTACCACGGATAACAACGTCCCCACATATCCGCAAAGGAAAAAAGGTAATTTCTTTAGATTTCTCATTTTTCCTCTGATGTTATTTATAGTCAATTTTACGATACTTCATTATAGTAGTTAGTACAAAAATAAATCAACCTTTCAAATAAAAGCGTTCCAGAATTCAAAATGAATCAATAAGTTGGGTCTCAAAAATTCATGAGCACAACTGTTGTCTTGTTCAACCGGAAACTGAAATTATCAGTTTTGGCACCTGAAACCCGATAAGGGTCGTCAATAGCGAAAAGTTGAGTGCAAGCCACGGCGTGCCACGGTTATACATTCATCGCAGACTCACGAATACCTCACGGAAGGGTCGATGGCGAATTTGTATTTATCGGTTTTACGCCACAGCCCAATGCTTCCGTACAATTGGGTCGTTAGTAATATTATTGTGGGAAAAGCGATTTTGTTTGAGCTTTGACTTCCAATATACCTCCTTATTGTTATAGATTTGGGTTTTCTTTTATACTCTTTACGGCGTCGTATGTTTCGTTCACACTTGAAAGCCTACTTTCATAGCCCCTTAGCAGCATGTAAGAAAATTTTACGAGGCAATCATTTTCCGCATGGTTTTTTTGCTCATGGGACATTTCTATCACATGTACCTTGTTTCTGTCAGGTAAACATAAAAACCGATGGCGGGACAGCTCCGCGGAGAACAGAGTCATCGGAGACTACGAGGTGGAAGAGTGGAAAGATGTCGGTGAGTGGAATACCTATCTACTTACATTATTTAGTAGTTTAAAAGCCTTTTAGTGTTCCAGCAGTACCGCTCTATCTCGATAAAGTTGCCTACGAGGGGTAATTGGCATGATAGAAAGATGCAAATTGATAAAATATTTCACTAAAGAGAGCTCATTTAGTATGCTGACTGGAAATAACTTTAATATGCAATTAATATTTTTATAATGGTAATTTTAGCACCACTACACTTTCTGTTTTGGTTACATTACCAAATTAGATTTAATATTTTCTTGAATCCCGCTGTTTAGATTACGAGTCGACCCAGTCTTCCCGGTCCACTATCAGCCGAGGAGTTTTATTCATCATCATCGGAGGTTTGATCATTAGCAGCTGACACACGGCTATCACGGATGTCCACATCATATCATAGTGCCAATAAGACATTTGTGCTAAAAGAGATACGATATAATAGCAGTGATAAACAATAGGATAGGTGCTGCATCAGTCGTAACTTTATCAAATAGTTTAATTGCAATTAAATCATAAAATATTGTTTAAAAACTGTTAACCACATCGAAAATATCAACTTGTTTGACATTATCATTTATTTTCGCTGTAAGAATATTTTTATGGAAATGTAGTACATCTATTTGATAGAAATTGTAAATATTTTTCGATATAATTGAAAGACTGATAGGATCGTACGGTAAATGTGCCATATCTAATCAATATTATTGTGTTTAGTTTTTAAGGATCTTGTTAAATGGAAATTTGCTTGATTACTATAAAATATAAATAGAAATCTCCGAATGAATGTCCCATCAAAACCTTTCCCTTACTTCGATGTACGTAGATTATAATTTGAACAACCTTCATGGATCTGAAATCCTTTACAACAAAAATTTAGTATGCATTGTTTTCAAAATCAATAACAAGCGTTCTCAAAGTGTAATCCACTTCAGTGTGTAGGTGTAGCATTATACGGATTAAATACTTAGTTCAGCTCCACACGTTTTCATGATGCAAGTGGGTACCACACGGGTTACACGCTATATCGTCCGTGCCGTGTCACGTACTTGCGCATTAAGATACTATCGCCCATTAACACTCGTTACAATTACTCACCCGACAGTTAAACGACCATCAGTTATTTCGGAATTAACTTAAGGCCACATTAGTTTTGCCTTATTTTCTTTTATCTTTCAAGGTTTTTTTTAGCTCTCTATATTTTCCTTCACTGTAAAAAATAAATAAAGAGAAGATATTTGAAGTTGGTCCTCTTCAATGTTCTATGAGTACTATCCCGCCACATTGTAGCAACGACAAAGAAAATCAATTCTTTGCTTTGTATTTTATTTTCGTTGTAAACGTTGCTTTTTTAACTATTTTTATTCTGGTATATCGACTAATTTATTTACATTTTAAGACTTTATTTGATTGTAAAATGTAATGATAGAGTTTAAGTTTTAATTATGTATCGTAATTACGATTGATTGTCCTGCCTAGCGTTTCGAAGAATTGTAACTACTCAAAAATTTATAGTGTTATCCGAAAGACAAAGTCAAGTGAGCGCTTATTTCTTAGTAGGTTAACCTACATCAGGTTCAATCATCTTAAAGTGATATTTAGTGACTGATTATATCTTGGCCTAGGTATTCAATCCTGTAATTTTTATTTTTATTCGCAAAATATTCAATACTAAGAAAATAATTTTAAACATGAAGCTTCTATAAATAATGAATAATTTGTTCCTTGAATAAAAGCTTTATACATTAAATGTAAATATCACAAATAATAAAATTGATATTATAATTATGTTACCTGTTCCTTATTAACGTAAACCTATACGTTTTGTAAATAAACTCATCACTTCTGCAATAAAGACAATATGGCGTGCTTTGTAATATAAATAAATAGCTATGTAATATTTCAACGTACTTCGAAACTTGCGTTACATACTCACATAATATAAATGCATCCTTCGATAGAACATTGGTTATTGTTTGTGCCATTTCCAGGATTGTTAATAGAAAAGTATAGACGAAATGACCTTTTATTTGTACATGTAGATTTAAAAATATATAGCTGTATAGTCTAAGATCTACATATCTTGGAAATGGTCTATTACTGCGTTGAAAACTTTGTATAGAGACCGTTGCAGTTAGCTGTTTATGTAAAGTTACAAAATAAATAAAATTTCTTAAATCCTTTGAGTATAATTTGTCACTGAATTTACTCCAGACTGAGAGAGACTTTCTGAAATGTAACAGAAAGATAACAAATGAACTGTGTACCGTAATGAATTATTATTCACCACTGGGTTAAAGCTATGAATGAGATATATTTTATTCACTGTGTATATTTTTAATCAGCTCTGTTCGTGAGTTCATAATTTCTTATCTCCTTATACACAAGTCATTAACAGAACGTTCAATTTACTGGTTTATATATTAACGATTTTAATACTTTGAGCACATCACATACGTAAACAGCAAGTTATCACCACGACGCTGCGAAACGTTAACGTGAAGAGCAACAAAGCTCTATTGTTTACAGAATTATTACAGTTCTCCCTCTCGGGCTTATTTTGCATAAAATAATGGACGCGAAAGCGGTACTTGGGTACCTGGGTACCTGGGCATCTGGGAACTTGGGTATCTGGGAAACCGGGTATCTGGGTACTTGAGTACGGCAACAACCACTGGCGGCCGTGCCAGACACTAATGCACTTACTGCCAAGAGTCACGGTTAACTGACGAGCGTGAATATAGCTTTACCGGTTTTAAAATTCGTGGGAGCACAGTCCATTCAAAACTCGGTCGACTGACGTACGGATGGACTTGCCTCGTTTGCGTTAACACACGTCGGCCCTTTTACACGTCTTTTTTTCAGTAGTGTTTAAACGCATCCGTCATTATCTCTCGTTGGATAATAATAATATATTGTTGGTTTAAAATATACTTTTAGCAGCTCTATCTATATTAATTGCGATTATTATTATAAAATAAGTATGAGTTTGCGTATACTGTCTATTTACTTATTACTGACATGCTTTTGCCCGCGGCTTCGCCCGCGTAGCATTAGGTTCTTAAGGAATCGGGATAAAAGGTAACCGTTCAGCCGTTTTTTGCGTGATTAAGTAATAAACATCTACACTTTCATATAATATTAGTTAGGATTAGAATTCTGCTGATACAAAGTTTGTACGCATGTCTGAGTAGGTATTTATGTAGTTGTGATTCCTCCACGTTCAAACAACAGAACAGATTTGGATGAACGTATGTCCTAGAATAGCGAAGGAAAACTGTGGGAGTAGGTTCACTTGGGATAATTTTCTGTTTTCACACAAGCGAAGCAAAAGCTAGTTATAAATAATTTAGTAGAAGTCAACTATTGTCAAAAAACGTGTGTATTTTAACTTGAATTATAACACAATAAAATTAAAAAAAACATAAGACACTAAGGTTCCATAGTAAACCATTTCAATGTTATAAACAAGTCAGAGGTGTTCGGTTACGCTTACCACCACTATATGATGACACATATCGATTTTATGCAAAATGCAACGAAGTTCCTCGCTGCGAACGCTCTGTACTATATTAGCCATAAACCGCGCTTATTTTGCCCAGGCTGCACGCTTAATATTATAAAATAAGCCATCAATTTATCGTACCTACTTATCGGACCATCGTTGTAAATTGGTGTTGTGCACAGCGTATATCAGTCGACCTATCTACATTACCTTTATTATTTTTATAGGTTTTAAAAGCAGACTTGCCCATACTATCATTAAATACTACAATTTTCAGAGCAGCTATCCCCAAATATTTCATGATTTAAATAGCCACATCGTGTTGTATGTATGTTCCAAAATTGTACCGATTGTTTAATCCTAAAATGAGTTTATTTTATATGAACGAGACAATATTCCCATTTTACGCTTAATTGGATTTTGATAACAGTAAATGGCACTTCGGAACACTAAGGGGGATCGATGACTTAATATGCCCGCGGCGACGAAGTGAAATACAAAACGTTCACTTATGCACCTCTAATAGGTATATCTATATATAGATACCTACACGTAGTGCCAATGAAATCGATCGAACTTCGTAAACACGAGACCATAAGTAGGACCACTCTAGATACTTCAAATTGAAGTCGACTGTTGATACTTAATTAAACTTTGAGTTTAGTCAGAAAAGTAAACGAAAACTGACAAGCCGAACGAACAAGCCAATAAGTCTTTAATAATATAAATAGGTACTATTTCGTGCGATCAATTTGTATTTTCACTTTTGATAGATAGCAATCAAGATATGATCGCTGTCTCCAGACCAGTAGACATGAAATAAAAAAACACGTCTCACGGCGGTTCAATCAAGCAACAAACATTTCGTTTTTATTGCCGATATCCTCGTATAAAGAAAAGTATAAAAATAATAAGGAGTCGTGAGGGAAAATAAAATATAATAATAGCGCGCCGTCAAAGTCATTGTCCAACGGCTTGAAAGGATTTAGGGTGTGTTTTAGAATTATTATACATAAGTATACGACGTTGAAAAGGGTATGCGGTCAATTTTGTACGATTTGAATTTCATGTTGCCTTCAGCTTTCCAATCATAAAGTACGATATCGATGACAGTCACAATTTTGTTTACAAGGATTTATCTGCTCGCTTCTGTCGCAGAGCAATATTGCTCCGTTTATTGTGTCGCGGTCGACGATATTTGACGCGGCTCCTGATATCTGTTACGCCGTGTAATGCCAATAAAAATGTTTATTTCCGTGATCATCTTGGAAAGGAAAAAATACGAACTGTGTAACAGTTTCTTATTACGGTGTGCGAATTGTAAAACTCAACTGAGGGAAAGCGGATATTGATGCCTTTTGAGTGCTTACTTTTTGATTATACGATTGACTACGAAATACAAACTGATTTTCACTTTTTTACAATTCCTAACAATAATAAATTTGTCTGAAAAAGTGCTAGTACCTTATTGCTTACCTACAATCCTAAGAAGGATCCAAATTGGTTCTTGTTTCATGTTATAGCTTTCTCTTTGCGTCTCCGAACTATTCGGCCAATTTTCGCCACGTGATCGACCCGTCTGGGCCGACAATGTCCTGTTTTGTCTGATCAGGGTCAGGGAAATACTTTCACAGTGAACCTTCATTTCAGGAACCGCCAGGTTACGTAATACTATCCCAAAGTAATACCGACATAACAAGTCAGACCACCATTACACAATATGGAGCTCCCCGTATCACAACTCAAGGTTCCAGATGACAAGATGATGAGCGCTGACATTTTGATTAATCCAATTATTTGCCGCTGTACATAATATGCCAAATTAATAAGATATTTGACTGACTCGAGACTGTATTGCTATTTATCAACTATTAATTAACTTTTAACATCAAACATTATTAATACCATTAATCCGTCTAATGAGGGTGTATTACCAACAGCAACGTGTGTAATTAATCGACAATGTGTCTACGTAGGTGATACTAGTTGTAGTATTTTGGATGGTGTGCTCATTATATTGATAAGCTATTAAAATCGTACTCGAAAAGATATCTCTAGTAGCTCTGTAATTATAAACGTTGCAACTTGGCAGGCGTCAGTCATTTATTTTTCTCCGTCATAGCTTTCCCTCATTAAAACGAGTTGCTAAATAACGCTTCTCAATTGTAGGTAGGTTGATATATAACAAAATGCAAGGTAAAAATGTCTTCTTTTATCTGCCATAATTTATGAAGCAACGCATTATGTACATTTCCCTCGGCTTCTATCAGAAAAAAAAATAGTTTTCGTGCCCATCACATTAACGATGAAAGCAACTACAACATTTTAAAAACTTCCCCAGTCCACCATTAAAATAATAACTTCCTCTCTGTTGTGCTTTTCTGTAACGACCCAAACATAAATATTTTTATATTTTAACACAATACAGTGGAAATAATATGTAGTAACTGGACGTTGCCAGCAGTTTTGTACAAACTGAATGATTGCATCAAAACACAACATTAAAGTAGCTGAACGAGATTGTGAAAAGTTGAATTCTCAACATCAATTCAAGTCGATATCAAGTTTCACAAAACTTTTTAATAGGAACCCAGATATGCGTTGTAAGTCGCATTGAGTAAAACAAGTTTAGCACAAAGTTAAACAACAATTAATCAGTTGGAAAATTGAACGACGTTACATCACATCATGAAGATAAACCACTGAAACATGAGCCCAAGTTTGCGTAAACCGAGTTGCACAAAGCGAGCAAGTCAACATTATCGTTAATAAGATGGTAGTCGAGAGCTAGCTCGGCTTTCTGGCGAAACTCGCCGGCCGCCGCGCCCGTCGCGTCTTGTTCGCGAACATGGCGTCAGCTTTCCTTTTATTTTTTACTAGCTTTTGCCCGCAGCTTCGCCCGTACACATGAAATATATCCTATGTCACTTAGGAATAAAGCAGCTTTCTGTCGGAGAAAAAACTTTAGTAATCGGGCCAGTGCTTCCAGAGATTAACTCCTACAAACAAACAAAAACAAAAAAACAAACTTTACTCTTTATTATATTAGTGTAGTGTAGATTTACCATCTTCCAGATGAATATAGTACGAAGATTCAGTAAAGTGAATCTACCATGAGACGAAAAATCGCATTCAGAAGATCTGTATATTGCACCTGTAGGTATAGAAGCTGGCGCCTAAAATCGTTGCCTCTAATCGAGTATGCAATATTTTTCCAGGTTGCAGCTTACTTACGGTGTATGGATTGAAGTAATGATCTCTATATACTTTTATAGGCAAAGTCCTGACTCATATTGACTTATCAACACCTACCCCAAACTTTTGGATCTAGAATACTTAAATTTTACACAGACGTGCCTTTTATATAAAGTAAGTCTATCATTATCATCGTATCAGCCATAAGACGTCCACTATTGGACATAGGCCTCCCTATTGCCTAAGCATTGCCACAGCGACCGGTCTGGTTTATTTGGCACACAGGTACACACAATGATATATAGTATGGGATCTTAAACTTAAAATGGGTACGTATCAAAATCCCGAATTTTATAAGACCGAATTTTAAAATACCGACGGATGAAACACCGAAAATTGAAACACCGAATGGTCGTTTGGCCGAAAGTTTAAAATCCCGAAAGTTCATTTGACCGAAAGTTTAAAATCCCGACATTCAAAATCCCGACTAGTCCGTGTCGGGGTGCCCTAAGACACCGATCTGTTTTATTTTGAGAAGTAGCGTGGTCGGTCACAATTCTAACCTAATCTAACCTAACCTATCCATCGGTATTTCGTCCATTCGGAATTTCGTCCATTCGGGATTTCGTCCTTTCGGGCATTTAAAACTTTCGGTATTTTGAATTTCGGTGTTTTGGACGTCGGTATTTCAATCATAGGTATTATGAACTTTCGGGATTTTGATACGTACCCCTTAAAATATATTCACATTGTATGTCCCATGGCTGCACCAAATAGGTCCAGTTCAGCGTGATGCCAGGCCACTACGTAGCAGTTGCCTGACGCTGGTTTGGCTGTGCGTCACGCATCCATCGGATTCCCGCGAGCTTGGCCAGGTCATCGGTCCACAGTAAGTATATAAAACTAAGGAAAGATTATCTAAAATTCACCCCCTAAGGGAATGAAACGAGCGTTCATTTGTATGAAGAAACCTACATTACCGCGGACGAAGGTAGTCTACAACAATTTCATTTCGTTGAAACCTAAAGAGAAGGACCTTAAGATTTAGTACGTATAGCTACAGTAGGTAGGTACGAATAACTAAAAAAATATGCCAGTCTATCTACAGTGTAGCCAGGTTCTCGCACTAAGTCTAGGTATAACTAACTATTATGAGCCATATTTTTCGACCTAATAACTCGTCGTTATATAAAGCTTGAACTCAACGGTAAGTCTACAATGAATGGCTCCTAAATACCTCTAAGAGAAGTCTCTCCCTGAATTTGAATCTACATAGTTCCGTAGGCTACATTCGAGCATGTGAAACTAATAAAGGTAGGTTATAAATCAGATGGAATGGTTGAAAATTTATTTTAATGTTTTCACAAGACCTTTAGGGCGTTTTCAATTTATGCGTGCTGCAGTACGGGAAACGTGCGGCAGCCGGCGTTATCTGATTGCCGTGCGTTTGTATGTGCTATTCAACACCGCATTGTTCAATACCGAATTGAACACGAGCTGCTTGTGACGTTGCCGTCCTGTTCGCCGCACGGTTGCCGCACCGCCGTCCGTACGCAGTACGACTAACACACCTCATCCGCACCGCAGCAGACCGTCAAAAAACGCATAATATGATAGCACCATTAAGACTTCTACAGACAGATGAGACACAACGACAAAGGATATGTTTACCCTAGAATAAGTTTCTATGAAAAACCGTCGATGCGTACTCTGCGTAGGTAGTTGTTGTGTAGTATTTATTTGTGGACATTTTAAGAAGAAAATATTCAAAGATTTCTGAAGGGTCTTCTAAAAATATTTAATACCAAGTATTGTCAGCAGGATCCTTTGTTATGATGGGATGTATAAAACTACAAGTATAAAAAAAAATCTAGTATTAGTAGTTTGTTTATTTCTATACTAACTTCAGGATACTCCGCCACTAATTGGGTTCAAGTGATCGGATGGCTGTCGCTCCGAATAACGAACTGATATCCTTTCTATTTTTAGACTAGAATTTAGGAGATTGTTGTAGATATCATTGATTGCCCTGAATCTACACTTGCCGAGAGGAAAGTGTAGACACACTGACAAAGTGTGATGACCCCTACTTAGAGTTTGTGCATAGGCAGCAGTAGAAGAAAAAAAAAATCATCTGTGTTCCATCTTCTAAATAATATTTCTGGAACTATTAACAGCTTTATGCACTTTTAGTGGCGTGGAGAGCAGTGGTGACTGAGTGGTAAAGGCTCCGACTTACGAGTTGTAGAAGCGGGTACAAACCCTGCTAGGCGCATTATTTTGTGTAGTTTATTTCATTACCACTACTCTCAAAACGGTGAAGGAGAACATCGTGCGGAAACCAGCATATCCTAGAACCAAACATTTGAAGACATGTGACATTCACCAACCCGTACTAGGCTCGCGTGGTGGATTACGGCCGATTCCCTCTCCTAGAGAGGAGGCCTGAGTCTCATCAGTGGGAACAAAAGGATGATGATGCACTTTTATGTGGGTTTTCTTGCTTTTAGGATGACAGGTCAGAAGTGTACAAAAAAACTTGGACACTGAAGTAGAAAACAATAAGGATGTCAGCAACCATGTTGCTGAATATAACATAATCAGACTATACCTACCTATAGATACTATAGAAAGAATTATACATATAGTTATAGTAACTCCGCAACTCAAAAGTTTTTCTAATAGTCATCAGGACTTACTAGACAGGTACCTAGTCGTTCTAGCCAACTGTAAGACGCCATCACCACCTTAAGTACCCTTCCAAAGGAAAAACTAAGTGGATTCTTAACAAAAACGTTATTAATCATATCTAACACAATTTAGTAAACGAGGTCGACGGTAATTGCTCGCAAATGACAGAATCTCTGCAAAGGTACTGCGGCCGGGACCATTAATACTTGTTAGGACGAACATAAAAGGAATCATTCCGTCTTTACGGAAAAATTATGCATTCACCTAATATTCTACGATGCCGCAGATTGCAGCAATTATAGACCCCCACTAAAAGGCTTAAGTATACACGAGGAACTTCTATAAATTGACATTATCGGTGTTCGTATGCGGTTCGTAAGAATTTTACAGGAATTAGAGAGCAATTATAAATTACAAAGTAAGGGCCCAGCAGGATGGAAGCCTACTGGAGCCATAGGTTCACTTCTGAAAGGAAAACCCGGCCCTGGTATGAAAGGCAAAGACGAAACAGAAGTGGGTTTTAGTCAGTAAAGTCTGACACGCCCTTTTGCTCTGCACAAGAGCGGAGATGACATTAGATGATTTTCCTGCCTAAAAAAATATATAAATTACAAGATATTGGTCACGACTTTGCCCGCGTGAATGTCCGGTTATTACATCATCTCTCTACCCTTTTCCCAACTTGTATGGGGTCGTTTTCCAATCGGCCTCATCTAGCATAAACTGACGAAAAAAAAATTGACGTGTAAAAGTGTTTTTTAAACCTATTTACAAAATAAATATCATTTATCAATCTAACCGTATGCGGCTAAATACCCTTGTTTTACATGAAGCGAGTCCCTATCAAACTTCTACAACTCAGTTACCATGTGACATTACCCCTTGGAAAAACCAATCTATCCAAAGGCGTGCAATATCGTGTTGCCTGGTGTTTTATTTATTAGTATAGCTATTAGTTTTAAAGGAATTAGTGAGTAATTATAAATTACAAACATTTGGCAACAACTTTACCCACGTGAATGTCCGGTTCATTCATTCATTCATCACGTCCTTTTTACATTTTTATTTTTTTATAAACTAGTAGGTACTTGACTGCGATCCCACCTAATGGTAAGCGGTGAGGCGCACTAGTTTATTAAGAGCCTATTCACTCTAGCCTTGAAGACACCTAACTTATAATCGGACGGGAAGACCGCAGAAGGCAAATTGTCCTAGTCATTCGATGTATGCGGTATAAACGACGAGGCGAAACGCTTAGTCCGGACCGTAGAGGTTTCAACAACAACACAGGGTTCAAATTTGCTTGAGGTTAACTTCCAATCTAACCGGATGCGGCTAAATACCCTTGTTGTACATGGAGCGAGTGCCTATCAGACTTCTACAACTCAGTTACTAGGCGACATTACCCCTTGGAAAAATCAATATATCCAAAGTATATCGTATTGCCTGGTGTTTTATTTATTAGTGTACCTATTAGTTTTACAGGATAGAGCAATTATAAATTACAAACTTTCGGCAACAACTTTGCCCGCGTGGGTCAAATTTAATTTACAAGATTTGATTACAGACAAACATCGGGACAGACAGGTGAAACTAAATAAAAGCTTGTAATAATGGGTTATTGCGACACGAAGTCGAAAATCAATGTGATATAAAAAGTAGCCAATGTCCTTCTTTAGGCTAACTCTTTCGAGCAATCCCGCAATCCTAAACTTTGAAACTTTGTGACAGATGTGTTTTTTATTGTATGTATTTGTATATTAATGTAACTAACCTTTTGGAAGTACTTTCATGTCTGGGCAACATTTGTTCCCAAACCCAGTCAATGTCTTGTACTAAATATATGTATTCAAAATTTTTTAAATGTGTTTGTTTGTTGTGTGTTTTGTCGTTGTTAAATTCTTTTCCTTTTAGGCATTGTCAATGAAATATAACGATTTGATTCGTTTTGTATTTTATTCTTTCTGAAATTAGACGGTTGTATACAAAATAATATTTTTCATAAAACAATAGACATCAAATAGACACAATATTTACTAAAATTATGACGAAGTATTTTCGAAGCTCGAAAATATCGAAAACAATCATAAGTTGGAAACGCAAGACTCAAAGAGATGTCAGCAAAACCGTTAGAGTCCAGCAGAGCCTAAGCCTACTGAGGCCATGTGTTCGCTTCTGTAAGGAAAACCCAGTGTCCTGAAACCCAAGCTAAAAAAGGAACAATAGAGTGGGTTTTACTCCATAAAGGTATGACATACCCTTCCAATCCGTCCTAGAACAGCAGAACCATTGGATGATTGGACCGCCCATTGTGACACCCTATTAATTTTAAGTTCCTGATGTAATTTTTATTTTTGGTGTACAATAAAGAATATATTGTAACGCAGCTCAGCTCATCGGTAGGCTCGTATAGGGATTCTTCTATGAAATAAAACAGTTCGGGTGGTGCCCTCTTATATTTTTTAACTTATTTCAACGAATACATGCTATCCTTACAAAAATCACTTCAACACTGAAAAAACAACAGACCTTCTTTTTTTCTACTAACTTTCAAACCTATTCTAGAACAGCATAATCCTTCGAATTATATTTTACAAGCCAGTTCGTTGGTTATATAAAAAAAGCAACTCATGCGATCTCCTTTCGATATCACAATATCTATCTATCTATGTATGATTTCCCACCTAAAAATCGATTATATTCAATTACTTATAAGCGTCTACGTACGCTAATCATACAAAACTCGCAAATTGTTTGAACAAAATAGTAAATCGACACCATAAACACCAGAAAACAATTGAACACTTGTACCAGTGGATTCCAAACAGTAATAACATCACGACCACAGCCGAACGCCGCTGCCACCCCCTGATATAAACCACACTAGATAACACTTCCAAAACATTGCTTTAACTTACAATAACATTTTCGAAAGGACTTATCACAATAGAACCAGATAACGTTTCACATTGTTTCACACACCATAAGCTTTACACAGCTGCTATAAGTTACCAGTTTTGCTCAAATGAATAATACCTCTAGAGACTTATGCCGAGTCAGGCAAACTGTTTGAGGCTAACTAGCATTTGCAACTAGTCAATGTTATAGAAAAGCATAGCTTGTCATTTTTATAGTTATGAACACTAAAATCCTTCTACATTATAATTATTATATACTAGCTTAACCCACAGCTTTGCCCGCGTTCCTACATATAATATAGCCTATGTCACTCATGAATAAAGCAGCTTTCTAATGGTGGAGAACAGAACACACACAGTTTTTCGATGTACCGCGCAGTAGGACAAACTACGCTCAAAACTCTGTCGTTGGCAGGATTTTGAGGAACTATAATAAGAAATTCTCTCATCTTGATTTATTTAATACCAAAAAACATACTTTCAGGAGACTGCTGGTAACGTCTGTATGCGACGAATTAATCAATAATAATTTTTTAAAAGAATGATGGCCATTAATAACAGTAAAATAGTATTTCATACACTACATCAACTCTTCACACTCACTCCAACACACCCACTCACACAGCACACCACTACTAGGCTTGAATGGTACTAGCATTTTATTCTGTTTGTTTCTGAGGCATAAATGTTTAGTTAGTAAATAGTAAATCCTTAATTGGCTGTAATATTAGTTTATTTTTAAGTAAATTTTTTGTAAAAGAGCTGTGGATTTAGTGAATAAATAAATAAAAATAAAATAAAACAGAAAAGAATTTTAGCAATCGGAACAGTACTTCAGAAATTACATCCTACAAACAAAAAAACAATATATATGTACGCGGACGAAGCTGCGAGAAAAAGCTAGTGATGTATACAAACAATAAGAAAGGATTTTCGAAAAATTCACCTTCTAAGGTGATGACACGGGGTTCAAAAGTTTGTATAGAGTGGGTATCTAACGCGGGCATAGCCGCTGGCAGAAGCTGGTAATATTCCACAACTATCACACAACGTCGTCTAGTCCCAAGCTAAGCAGCTCTGCTTAGCTTGGGACTAGACGACGTTGTGTTATGGGTACTAGACAACTGATAAACATACTTAAATATTTCTAAATACATACATATTATAGATAAATTACACCCAGACACAGAACAAATGATTATGCTCATCACACAAACATTTGTCCTGGGTGGGAATCGAACCCACGACCTCCGGCATAGCAGTCAGGGTCACTAACCACTAGACCAACAGGCTAGTCACAAAGATAAAAGTCAAGAATTAAAAACATTTCTAAACCCGCGCCAAACTGGGGCTTGTTGCTTAAATAATTAGCAATACCAAACACACACTAAACATTCTTCAATACAATGATTAATTATCCGAATTTGTACATTACATTTACTCATCCGAATTTCGTATTTGCAAGCATGTCAGTCTAATTATACACCCCTTTGATTAACATTTCTGTGTTAAGTTAATGTCGACGACAAGAGACCTATTTATTCTAGATTTAGTGTAGATAAAGCGGAATTGTGTCATTTTATTACTGCTGGTATAATTTAATAACGAAAGTATATGGCATATTTTTCTTACATTTTGCCAGAAGGAAAATAAAATCACACTTTCTCCAAATCGCTACCTAGGCCGGATATATTGTTAACAGTGCCATAAAACTGGAGACAATATTTTTTCATACCGTCGCTCATATAAAACGGTGTTTTAATAAAAGGGGATCACAGCTCTCCGGCTGAATATTGTCGCAGATATTTCAATATTGGTGGGATTAGCAGCCTATTTAAACATCACTTTCAATGCTCCGCAGCGTCATATCGAAATACAATATCATTCAAAAGCAACCCGTCATAATATTTACCGAACCTTTTTAATTCTGTAGTGAACTGAACACCTTGGGTTTATTGCCTAAGCCCTTTCTTGTATATTAGAAGATCTGCTATGGAGATAAATTAGATATACCTAAAATAATTTATTTTTATGTTATTAATGACAGACTAGCTTCTGTTAGCAGCTTCGCTCACGCCCATAAAATAGCCTATGTGACTCAGGAATAAAGCAGCTGTCTGTTGGTGAAAAATTTTAGCAATCTGTCCAGTACCTACTTTCAGAGATTACTTACTACAAAAAAAAAAAAAAAAACTTCACCTCTTTATTATGTTAATGTGGATGATATCAAATATTGATGATATAAAGTATTAACACATTAATTGCTGAACGAGGTCGAATATGCCTCGTACGTGTCTTCTTTGCGATGTGGCTAATAAAAAGATAGTCTACTAAACCAAATTGAAGTCCTCCGACTAGGGACTAGGACTTCAATTTTGTTTAGTTTAGTAAAGAGACGAATATATACCCAAGATGCCCTATTAAAACAGAATGAAATAATGGAACTTAAATACGATACGGGGTCACTTTGACCTCGTATCGTATTAAAGCACTTAAGCAAAAAGTTTTTAGTTCCTTAAACGTTACAAAGTGTAATTAGCCCCTCACCGTCATAATTACAGTTTTCAAACGAGATTTTAAACGGTCCATACTGCAGGAATGGAACAAATACAAAAATGAGTGCCGCTGTCAACGTGTTAAACTATAATCATTATTGTTGTATCTAAGTGAAAATTTTATGGCTCTATTATCTACATTTTAGGAACAGGCTACCATCAGATAAATATAACTTTATATATAGAAAAAAGGGTCCTTCACCGGAACTAGCACAAATCCTCGCTTATGGCACAGCACAACATTTTCCCCGCCCCATTGAGATCTTTTTTTTTAATTCGACGCTTCCACTGAGAGTTATGAACCTCCGAGGTCCCCTTCACAAAAGGTTCTCCCCTTTCGTGACTTCATAACCAAAAATATAAAAATTGAGGGAAAATACGTGGGAATAATAGCTTCCTTTATTGCAAGTTAGTTTTAGAAACTACTCGCTATTGTTGTTGCAATACACTAGGCCGCAAAAATATTGGGTCGATTCAGTAAAACTGCAATATCTCCCAAAGTTATGTACATAATTATGCTATGCTATACATACTTATATCTGAAAATACTTGATTCTTAATACGCGGGCAAAGCCGTATTAAAACTAGTGTTATTATAAACAGACAATGGTTTTAATATTGAAATGACATTAGTTTTCTCTTAAAAAATCAATCGATCAAACAAATCGTCAAATTTAATTTACAAGATTTGATTACAGACAAACATCGGGACAGACAGGTGGAACTAAATAAAAGCTTGTAATAATAGGTTATTGCGACGCGAAGTCGAAAATCAATGTTATATAAAAAGTAGCATATGTCCTTCTTTAGGCTAACTCTTTCGAGCAATCCCGCAATCCTAAACTTTGAAACTCTGTGACAGATGTGTTTTTTATTGTATGTATTTGTATATTAATGTAACTAACCTTTTGGAAGTACTTTCATGTCTGGGCAACATTTGTTCCCAAACCCAGTCAATGTCTTTTACTAAATATATGTATTCAAAAATGTTTAAATGTGTGTGTTTGTTGTGTGTTTTAATGTTTGTTTGTTGTGTGTTTTGTCGTTGTTAAATTCTTTTCCTTTTAGGCATTGTCAATAAAATGTAGCGATTTGAGTCATTTTGTATTTTATTATTTCTGAAATTAGACGGTTGTATACAAAATAATATTTTCCATAAAACAATAGACATCAAATAGACACAATATCTATTAGAATTATGACGAAGTATTTTCGATGCTCGAAAAATCGAAAACAATCATAAGTTGGAAAGACTCCAGAACCAGAAAGAAACTAGAACCATGAAGAACTACTATTTTTGGGG
Source organism: Mythimna albipuncta (assembly GCA_929112965.1). Lineage (NCBI taxonomy): Eukaryota > Metazoa > Arthropoda > Insecta > Lepidoptera > Noctuidae > Mythimna > Mythimna albipuncta. Next base: position 10,764,801 of record OV815969.1, on the reverse strand, counting down.
CTTAAAGCTATTAAAAAACGCAAATTATTAAGTTTAATAATGTATATTAGGAAGATTTTACATTCCTCATTTCCCTCTTCGGTACAAGAACATAAATTCTTTATTTTTCACAATTATCTACTGCTACTACTACTACAATGTATCGATACATATTGATGCTTGATGTACATATATTGGTGTGGTTGAAATACTTATACCAAATATTTATACCACAAAAATAAAATATCGTCAGTATTTTTTTTCTAGATAAAACATGAGATAAACGTTATAAAAGCAAACATTCCAGTCGAAAAATTAAACTTCTTAAATAAAGTTACCAAGCGATGACAAAAAAAGCCTTTAGATATAAAATTGAAGTCTCTTAGAACACTGGTCTATTTTGCCGCCGTCTGTTGACAATGACGACAAGCAATGGGTAGCTCGTCGTCCGTACGTCTAGTAAGGAGCAGGCTCGAGTCGACGGCGTGCAGTGTTCCACGCGTGAATAAAGGAGATGTCAGCAAAACCATAAGGACCCAGCAGAGCTGAAGCCTACTGGGGCCATGTGGGTTTTAGTCCGTGAAGGTCTGCCATACCCTTCCAATCCGTCCTAGAGTGGCAGAATCATTGGATGATTGGACCGCCCATTGTGACACCCTATTAATTTTAAGTTCCTGATGTAATTTTTATTTTTGGTGTACAATAAAGAATATATTGTAACGCAGCTCAGCTCATCGGTAGGCTCGTATAGGGATTCTTCTATGAAATAAAACACTTCGCGGCGCCCTCTTATATTTAACTAACTTATTTCAACGAATACATGCTATCCTTACAAAAATCACTTCGACACTGAAAAAACTAACTTCTACTAACTTTCAAATCAATTCTAGAACAGCATAATCCTTCGAATTATATTTTACAAGCCAGTTCGTTGGTTATATAAAATAAGCAACTCATGCGATCTCCCTTCGATATCACAATATCTATCTATGTATGATTTCCCACCTAAAAATCGATTAAATTCAATTACTTATAAGCGTCTACGTACGCTAATCATACAAAACTCGCAAATCGTTTCAACAAAACAGTAAATCGACACCATAAACACCAGAAAACAATTGAACACTTGTACCAGTGGATTCCAAACAGTAATAACATCACGACCACAGCCGAACGCCGCTGCCACCCCCTGATATAAACCACACTAGATAACACTTCCAAAACATTGCTTTAACTTACAATAACATTTTCGAAAGGACTTATCACAATAGAACCAGATAACGTTTCACATTGTTTCACACACCATAAGCTTTACACAGCTGCTATAAGTTACCAGTTTTGCTCAAATGAATAATACCTCTAGAGACTTATGCCGAGTCAGGCAAACTGTTTGAGGCTAACTAGCATTTGCAACTAGTCAATGTTATAGAAAAGCATAGCTTGTCATTTTTATAGTTATGAACACTAAAATCCTTCTACATTATAATTATTATATACTAGCTTAACCCACAGCTTTGCCCGCGTTCCTACATATAATATAGCCTATGTCACTCATGAATAAAGCAGCTTTCTAATGGTGGAGAACAGAACACACACAGTTTTTCGATGTACCGCGCAGTAGGACAAACTACGCTCAAAACTCTGTCGTTGGCAGGATTTTGAGGAACTATAATAAGAAATTCTCTCATCTTGATTTATTTAATACCAAAAAACATACTTTCAGGAGACTGCTGGTAACGTCTGTATGCGACGAATTAATCAATAATAATTTTTTAAAAGAATGATGGCCATTAATAACAGTAAAATAGTATTTCATACACTACATCAACTCTTCACACTCACTCCAACACACCCACTCACACAGCACACCACTACTAGGCTTGAATGGTACTAGCATTTTATTCTGTTTGTTTCTGAGGCATAAATGTTTAGTTAGTAAATAGTAAATCCTTAATTGGCTGTAATATTAGTTTATTTTTAAGTAAATTTTTTGTAAAAGAGCTGTGGATTTAGTGAATAAATAAATAAAAATAAAATAAAACAGAAAAGAATTTTAGCAATCGGAACAGTACTTCAGAAATTACATCCTACAAACAAAAAAACAATATATATGTACGCGGACGAAGCTGCGAGAAAAAGCTAGTGATGTATACAAACAATAAGAAAGGATTTTCGAAAAATTCACCTTCTAAGGTGATGACACGGGGTTCAAAAGTTTGTATAGAGTGGGTATCTAACGCGGGCATAGCCGCTGGCAGAAGCTGGTAATATTCCACAACTATCACACAACGTCGTCTAGTCCCAAGCTAAGCAGCTCTGCTTAGCTTGGGACTAGACGACGTTGTGTTATGGGTACTAGACAACTGATAAACATACTTAAATATTTCTAAATACATACATATTATAGATAAATTACACCCAGACACAGAACAAATGATTATGCTCATCACACAAACATTTGTCCTGGGTGGGAATCGAACCCACGACCTCCGGCATAGCAGTCAGGGTCACTAACCACTAGACCAACAGGCTAGTCACAAAGATAAAAGTCAAGAATTAAAAACATTTCTAAACCCGCGCCAAACTGGGGCTTGTTGCTTAAATAATTAGCAATACCAAACACACACTAAACATTCTTCAATACAATGATTAATTATCCGAATTTGTACATTACATTTACTCATCCGAATTTCGTATTTGCAAGCATGTCAGTCTAATTATACACCCCTTTGATTAACATTTCTGTGTTAAGTTAATGTCGACGACAAGAGACCTATTTATTCTAGATTTAGTGTAGATAAAGCGGAATTGTGTCATTTTATTACTGCTGGTATAATTTAATAACGAAAGTATATGGCATATTTTTCTTACATTTTGCCAGAAGGAAAATAAAATCACACTTTCTCCAAATCGCTACCTAGGCCGGATATATTGTTAACAGTGCCATAAAACTGGAGACAATATTTTTTCATACCGTCGCTCATATAAAACGGTGTTTTAATAAAAGGGGATCACAGCTCTCCGGCTGAATATTGTCGCAGATATTTCAATATTGGTGGGATTAGCAGCCTATTTAAACATCACTTTCAATGCTCCGCAGCGTCATATCGAAATACAATATCATTCAAAAGCAACCCGTCATAATATTTACCGAACCTTTTTAATTCTGTAGTGAACTGAACACCTTGGGTTTATTGCCTAAGCCCTTTCTTGTATATTAGAAGATCTGCTATGGAGATAAATTAGATATACCTAAAATAATTTATTTTTATGTTATTAATGACAGACTAGCTTCTGTTAGCAGCTTCGCTCACGCCCATAAAATAGCCTATGTGACTCAGGAATAAAGCAGCTGTCTGTTGGTGAAAAATTTTAGCAATCTGTCCAGTACCTACTTTCAGAGATTACTTACTACAAAAAAAAAAAAAAAAACTTCACCTCTTTATTATGTTAATGTGGATGATATCAAATATTGATGATATAAAGTATTAACACATTAATTGCTGAACGAGGTCGAATATGCCTCGTACGTGTCTTCTTTGCGATGTGGCTAATAAAAAGATAGTCTACTAAACCAAATTGAAGTCCTCCGACTAGGGACTAGGACTTCAATTTTGTTTAGTTTAGTAAAGAGACGAATATATACCCAAGATGCCCTATTAAAACAGAATGAAATAATGGAACTTAAATACGATACGGGGTCACTTTGACCTCGTATCGTATTAAAGCACTTAAGCAAAAAGTTTTTAGTTCCTTAAACGTTACAAAGTGTAATTAGCCCCTCACCGTCATAATTACAGTTTTCAAACGAGATTTTAAACGGTCCATACTGCAGGAATGGAACAAATACAAAAATGAGTGCCGCTGTCAACGTGTTAAACTATAATCATTATTGTTGTATCTAAGTGAAAATTTTATGGCTCTATTATCTACATTTTAGGAACAGGCTACCATCAGATAAATATAACTTTATATATAGAAAAAAGGGTCCTTCACCGGAACTAGCACAAATCCTCGCTTATGGCACAGCACAACATTTTCCCCGCCCCATTGAGATCTTTTTTTTTAATTCGACGCTTCCACTGAGAGTTATGAACCTCCGAGGTCCCCTTCACAAAAGGTTCTCCCCTTTCGTGACTTCATAACCAAAAATATAAAAATTGAGGGAAAATACGTGGGAATAATAGCTTCCTTTATTGCAAGTTAGTTTTAGAAACTACTCGCTATTGTTGTTGCAATACACTAGGCCGCAAAAATATTGGGTCGATTCAGTAAAACTGCAATATCTCCCAAAGTTATGTACATAATTATGCTATGCTATACATACTTATATCTGAAAATACTTGATTCTTAATACGCGGGCAAAGCCGTATTAAAACTAGTGTTATTATAAACAGACAATGGTTTTAATATTGAAATGACATTAGTTTTCTCTTTATTTGTTTTTTTTTTTTTTTAATTATAATATAATTTCAAATGTAATGATCACAGTTTTTAGGATTCCGTAGTCAACTAGGAACCGTTACAGTTTCGCCATGTCTGTCTGTCCGTCTGTCTGTCAATCACGCCGACAAAGTGGTAAAATAAAAATAATCGCTCCAAAAGTAGAAAACAATGAGTGTGTGTCCCTCTACTTTTGAACCATAAGTTTAGAAAATATGAAAAAAAAATCAGAAAAGGAGAACTTTATAAGGACTTTCTAGGAAAATTATTTTGAACTTGATGGAAACAACAGTTTTTGTACCAAAAAGACAAAAAGGTTGTACAAAATAGTTAATAAGTTTCTGGACTAAGTTTGTAGTATAATCGTATATGCAAGCATTTTTTTAAACTCATTAGTGGGTACATTTATTGTGACGGACGGGAAACTACGGAACCCTACACTGAGCGTGGCCCGACACGCTCCTGGCCGGTTTTTTTATTGTAATGGCATGTATTGAGAATTCGCATGACGGTGCTGGATTTAAACGCTTTCTCTTTTATGTTATGTGAAAAATATTGTTGGTGGTGCATTTATTTGACTTATTGAATTGTATAATTTACTGTAAAATTATATTTATAATGTGTAACCCTTTGTTTTCCCAAATAAATAAAATTCCCAGCGGGAAGTGTAATTTCTTTTGTATTACTCATGTACTCTAGATCGCGGCGTCATTTTACCATGAAGCATTGTAATCCTGCCGATGACGGCTATGCATAAATTGGTGCGTCCGCCTCGAACCAGCTCGGGTCATTTATCAAGTCCGGAGCTGTTTCATAAACCGTCTATCGCATTGTTATCACGTCATACGACATTTATAGTTACTGTCCTGTCCTGGCACGCTTTGATTAAATAATCTATGATTAAAGGGAACTCAGGGATTTCTTATTCATAATATGTTCGAATCTATAGAAGACACCCGCGTTCCTTCAGCCAACATAACTTTTGACGCAATACACTATTAAGGGCCTGTGCACACCACGTTTTTTAAACACGCCGTTGATGCGCGTTTGTAGCGATACAGACACACACGCAAGTCAGACGCAGCCTGTAGACCTTTCCACAGCTGTATATATTCAAATACGCGTTTGAATCAATACAGACGCGCGTGTGTAGCGATACAGACGCGACGCAAGCGCGCGTGTGTATCAATACAAACGTGCTGGCATTTTACGTTTTTAAGCAGGACCTCGTCAACAGTAGCAAGATGGCGTCGGTCGAGACATGAATGTTGATTGCATGCGCCTTGTTATTAATTTTTTAAAAAAGGAAGAAGAAATATTACCGATTTACCGTTTGAATTGAAACAAACGCTATACTAACGCGCGTGTGATACAGACGCGCCGATGCCGCACGTTTGAATCGCGCGATGCTAAAGCGCGTTTGTTTCGATAAAAACGACATACATACAAACTGCTTCGTAAGATAAAAGCGCACCGTCGACGGCGCGTTTAAAAAACGTCGTGTATACAGGGCCTAAGTGTCCCCGCACACGGGCCACATAAAAAAGCTAGAAGCAGCCACAAAAAAAAGCTGAAGCGCGCGATAGCTTCTGGCCATGCGTGCAGTATTATGATGGACTCTGACGAAGAAGGATTAAATGCTCAATAACATGGCATTTTGGCCGCCACAAAAAAACGCTAGAAGCGGCTTCAAGCTTTTTTTTGTGGCGGCACCGCCGCACACGAGCCACAAAAAAAGGCCGCCTCAAAAAAAAGCTTGATGCGGCTTTTTTTGTGGCCCGTGTGCGGGTACATTATACAACAGATAAGCGTGTCAACGATGAAGTAAGACCGTTGTATTTTACTATCTCCGTAAACTCGGCTAGTTTGAGATTTGGCTAATTCCCTAACACCCAAGTTTCAAACAGAAACTTGATAGATTGCTATATTTTCTAGACGTTTACTAAGATTTGTGTATCTAATCTCAATGTTCCATTATTTGCTTTTAGTTATTGATGTAAGAAACTTGTACCAAGTTTTCAGTTTGAATAATGTTTCCAATTTAGAGAAACCAATTTTCAAACACCATATTACTAAATATATTGACAAAACGTAACTGATAAACGCTTTGACTGAGCTGAAATTTAACAATGCAATGCAAAATGAAATAGAAGCAGCGTAACGTGTATATTTCCGATTAACAACTTACTTATCTATCCAGTAGGTACTAAACAGTGTCGAAATTACTACTGCAAAGTCTAAATAGGTCACATTTAAAATTATACAGGTCTATATTTCTCCTAAATACATTAAACAAACGAATCTGACTCCGTTTTTAATTCAAAAATAATTTTTATAATGCCTTGAATCAACACGGTAACAAAGTAAATGCATTTTTGTGAAACAATTCGTTACTTTACGTAACATAGGCCAACAGTCGTATCACGTCATAGTTGATATTTATATTTACGGCTCCAGCACACGGTGTTTCAGAATGGATGAATAAACAAGTAAGATTGTCCGAACACCCTACTCTAACTCCATTAATCAACTCGGGCCCATTTCATAAAGTGACATTTTCATTGTTGCGCTCCCCCCAAAAGTTCGTATTTACTCGTTTCTTGTTCATAACGTGAGATGAGTCGACGCTTACGCATGCAACTCCAATGACATAACCGCAAATTTTATGACATTTTCATTACACATACATATTCATGCAGCAAAATGTGTTCATTAACTTTACATCGATTTTATTAAAATATTTAAAATTTTATACGCTTACAAATATTCGTGGTTTATTATTTTATTTTTAATCTCATGCTTCAATGGAAATTGTGTTATAGGTACTTGGTTTTTAATGTAGTAATATTCGTCATACTTCTATAGCATTTGCTGTGGTTAAATGTTGATGTAGGTACAATTTATGCTTCTGCCAACCTTTTTATTTATTTATATATACTTTATTTACTTTACCAACCCGCACTGAGTCCGCGTGGTGGATTACAGCCCATTTCCTATCACAGAGAGGAAGGCCTGAGTCACAGCAGTAGCTTTCTATGTTATATGGTACACCGAGATAATAATTTACAAAAAGGAAAACTTACACCTAATAAACTGGGCAAGTGCGAGTCGGACTCGCGCCCTGAGGGTTCCGTACAAACTTACCTATGTAAATAGTTCATTACCGGAATGGAGCCTCGGAAGATATTTTCGAATGGCAAAAAAAAAATGTGACGTAACAACAAACTTACAGTTTTCGGATTTATGCTTTTTAATGGTGGGGAAAATCATCCAATGACAACCCCCGCTCTTGGGCGGAGCGGGAGATAGTGTCAGACTCTTAAAAACCCACCCCGTTCCTTCTAGCTTTCATACCGGGGCTCGAGTTCCCTTTCGGATAACCCTGCCCCCAGTAGGCTTCGACCCTGCGGTTGCTGAAGACTCCTTGAGTCGCGCGGGATCAGTGCGCGCCGTCGACGACTTGGGCTTGGTCCGGACAGTTACCGGACGGTCGGACAGCGAGCTACCCATTGCTCACTGTCCGCAAGCCCGCGCCTACGGTTTCGGATTTATGCTCAAGAGTGTCGAAATGTCGTCTTTTGCCACATAAACCGAAGTATCTTTTTTCGGGGCGTACCCTAGCAGGCAAAAGTTTGTGAGCGTGTGTAAGTTTGTCATTTCTTCACGCTAAATCAGCTGAACAGATTCGGATGAAATTTGTTCCAAAAGTAGACCATAACCTAGAATAACATATTATGATACTTTATATCCTGGAGTAAGTTCCTTTGGGACATTTTTTTCCAAGCCGCTGGCAGGCGTTAGTGCAGTTATATTATATTTTAGGTGGGATATCATTTTATGACATCTCCCGCCTTGGGCTAAGCGAGAGGGAGTGTCAGACTTTTACTGACCAAAACCCACTCCTGTTTCTTCTTTGCCTCGTTCCAGTGTCCCGGATTCCTTCATGTATCGGCGCGGCAAACACGTTGACGAGACAGAAAAGCAAGGGAATAAGTGTAATCGATCAACCAATTTATCGGTGATCACAACATACCGCAAACAGTGTTGACATTCCGCTCAGTGCTCCCGCTTTCATTCCACTTTCCAAGAACACTTACTTTTTCTCAGAAACCTAGTGACGAAAGCCTTTCCTTTTAGCGAAGTAGCAGGTTTAATTCAAGTTTTTACTTGTGTTTCTACTGTTTCCCTTCTAATTCATTGTTGTTTCACCCGAGTGCGCCTGTTTGTAAGAAACATTTCTGCAAGTTTGTAAATATGATACTGAAAATTTTCAATTGCATTTAGAATTTTAATAAAAGATTTTTTCGCACAGAAAATTATACATTTTTAAACATTATAGGATTGGCAGAATCGTTCATTGTGGTGACACTTGGGGACCTATGTCCAAAAGTGATCTTTTGCCTGAAATAATAATGATAAACCTTTAAAAAAAAAATGAGAAAAAAAAATTCTACTTAGATGTAACAGATCTGGCTGCTGTTTCACTAATAAACCGCCCTTTAACCATGCCCCAGTTCATGTTTAACTGTTAAATTCGGCAAGTATCTAAAATAAAAGTCATTATTATAATCACTATGTAATCACATTAATTTCATAAAGGTAAAAGTGTGTATGTGTGTTTGTGTGTGTGTTTATTATTCTTATACACTAAAAATGGCTGAACGGATTTGGTTGAGATTTGGCTCACGTATGGTGAGAGTCGCGGGAATGCGGTGGATGTGAAACACAGGATCGGTTGTTGTGGCGACGCTTGGGGGAGGCCTATGTCCAACAGTGGAGGTCTTTTGGCTGAAATGATAATGATGAATGATTTAATACGGGAGTTTATTTCTTTAGATCATTTTCTACTTTCACGCGGGCGAAGCAGAAGCCAACACATATTTCACAAATAAAAAATTAGTTTAATAAATTCATAATTTTAGTATATACATAACAGAACATGAGTACCTATCTACACGAGCCAGACGAAGCAGATACGCCGAACAAAGAGCTTTTGTAATTATAATGTTCCAAGTTCCAAGAAAACAGTTTCGTTACAAGAATAACATCAAAACGTAATTCAAAGAACTTCATTATTATATTTGGCATTCACGTCAATACTCGCCTAATTTTACCTACTGACATCCAGCCAAATTAGACCTCGGTAAATCGGATAACACTTAAATATAGCTGAAAACATCGCAAAGGTGCATTTGAGTAACCAAACTACAGAATAATTGGACCTAAATTCTTGGCAGTTTGAACCAATAAATCCCTTGCTACATTAGACATAAAGTTGAAAATTCAACGGCCGATACTCTGTATAGGTATAAAATTCGTATTGCTAATCGTAGTCTTACCTAGATCGCTTCGCCCACACTTCGATCCGGACAAATATTCTGTTCTGCATAATTTTGTATCATGAGTTTTTGCCCTCGATAGATACTGCTACATGATACTATTCTTGAGTATTTCGAAACAGTTTTTATTATTGTAGTAAGTAGACTCAAAGTAAAACATAAGTGTTTCAGTGTATCAAATTCCTTTAGACATTTTGAAGTAGAAAGGGTATGTTGAGCTCCATTATATTTCTTTGAAAGAATAAAACATAACAGGTCGACAACATGTCGAAAAATTACTTTCCTACATAAATAGAAAAACCGTACATAAATGTAATAATAGGAAAAGAATTCCATCATATAAAAATCCATCTGTAATAATTCCATACGAATGTAACCGGAAAGCGATGAATCTAATGTATCCCTTTACATTATAGAAACGGTGTTTCTGACAATAAGTAGGAACCAGTTTGTGTTGTGAATACATCAATACGGGGGATGTCGGAAGCCTCCAATGCTTTATTTATGCTTCACAAGTGACGGCGACGAGAATGTGGCGCGTGATTGATGTAACAGCCAGAACAAGGATACATCAAATCTTTTTTGTATAGGTAGCGAAATTGCGTATTTCTTCTTTTTTTCCTTTCGATCAACTGTAGGGTAAAAGATAAGTTAGGCTAGGTTTGTCTACGCCAACACTAAGGGTGAGTTGCACCATTTAACTTTAACGATAACCAAACCATAACCAGCCGTGAAACGGCCTCCTTTTGGTCAAGTCGGCGATTTGACAACTGTTAATGGCTTTGTTATCGTTATAATGGTAAGTTAAGTTATAATGGTGCAACTTACCCTAATTCAGATAAAATGACTTTATAAATGTTTAACATCTAGCATAATTACCACTTTATTTATTTACACGAATAATTAAGAAAAACCTAACTATAATTACAGTTAAATAAAAAATAATAATAATCCTACGCTAATTACAACTAACTAAAATCAATCTAAAATATGGCGTCAAAAAAACCTTCCACTTCGCTGTCGACTGGTAATGTGCCCAAAAGACTGGCGTGATTGCCACGCTGTATGGCAGTTCTTATCTCTGCACATCTAACATTAATTTAAAACTTGCTTCTGCCAGCGACTTTTTTTACGTCATCATCATCATCATATCAGCCGAAAGACGTCCACTGTTGGACATAGGCCTCCCCCAAGCGTCGCCACAACGACCGGTCCTGTGCGTCACGCATCCATCTTTTTTTACGTAAAAGTTGAAAATTATCTCAAAGGGACATATGTACTTCTGGAATAAAGAGTTCCCTATGTCCTATTTCAGTACCTACATGTTATAAATATTTTATCAAAATCTGTTTAGATGATTAAACGTGTAGGTATAACCAATATATACACACACACTTAAGTATACAAACTTTTGGCTTTATAAGTGTGATCAAAATATTGTTTCAAACTTATTATGACAACAAACAGATTTAGTTCTAGAAAACAATGTGAACATAAAAATTCTTCCGTAACCATTTCATTTGCAGCCCAAGGCACAGGAAGCGAAATGCACCATTCCATTTTCTCGACGTAACTACGTTGCACGCTTCGAACAATGAAATGCTTTTAAAACACGAAACAACCTGATTCAAATATATAAAAGTAATTTATGGCGTCGAAAACAAAAAAGTCAAGACAACCATGCACAATACAGTAGACATGTATTGTTCAATACATCTTTTATCTACTGTCACTTTACCGTCAAGTTTATTTAAAACTTTTAAATAAAAAAAATATGACTGACTGGTAAGTCATATTTTTTTAATTTAAACTGGCGAGCAATTAAATATTATTTATCTTGTAATATTGGTCATTACTCTAACGGGTTTTTTTAGGAGATAAATCATCCAACGACTTTTCACGCTTTAGGTTAAAGCGGGAAGCTGTATCATAATTTTAAAGAAAGAAAGAAAACGCCAGAGGTCGTTGCCGACGATAGCCCCCGAGGGCACGGCGCGGTGCTCTGCTCAAGCGTTGCATACCTCCTCCATTACACAACATGGTGATTTCACCCGGGCGTTTCTTCCGCAGGAACCTCTCGAACTTACCATGTCCAGTGAGGACCTTCGTCATGTGGCAAAAGCATTTTAAGGTACTTTACGACAACGATGTTGATATAGGAAATACTCAGCATTGGACAAATATAATTATAAGGAAAACTACAAAGAACTTGCTACAACATTTCCTTATTTAGGCAAAATAAGGTAAACTTGTAAGTAAATACGTCATTAATTTATATGTTCTATGGCTTTTCATTTTTATTACTTCTAGGGGCTAAGCTGCAAACTCTACAATATGGTACATAATATTGTATAATTATATGGGGTAATTGGTAATTAGTGACCGATAAATGTACACGATTTTATACTCATGATTACAAACAACATTTCCAAAGAAACTTTTTTTTATACTCATTCGTTTTATTACAATAACAAAACAGCTGTTCGCGCAAATTCGCGCGCACGCGACTGCGACCTCTCAGCTGTTAGCCGCGTATCGCCGTTGTGTCACGTACCTTACCTACAATAGTGATAGAGCACCCGCGGCGCTTGCAAACCCGTCGGGTGTATGTAATCAGTGTAGGTACCTACATGTTCCAGTTAAAAAATGTATTAAAAAAATAGTTTCTTTGGGAAAGTTGTCTGTAATCATGAGTACAATTACGTGTATAATTATCGGTCACTAATTACCAGTCACCCTATATATCTGTATGGCAAGAAACCTCTCTCTGCATTGGTGTAATTACACATTACGTAATTATACAATCAGGCCTGTCATTTAAAACATTTTAGGTCGCAAAAAAATTGCTGTGCTGAATTTTTAGATTATTGTTTCGATAGATAAAAAAAAATTGGTTGCCTGTAAAGTCGGTATATGGGCGAAAGTTTTACGTGACAACGACTTTGAGTGGTAAAATAATTTTAATGTGAATATTCATTCGTATAGTAGGAAGAAGGATGAAATAATAGTAATCACTTTTTATGTCTGTCTCTCTCGCTCTTAGGCGGGCTAACCATGCCCGAGTGGAAGGGACGCGTGCCTCTCACTCGCTCTCATTGTGAGCGCATAACGTGAGCGGAGCGTAACGCAGTTTCTTGAAGTGTCACCCGGCAAACCAATTTATAAGACGTTGTCACGTCAAAATAGTGCAAAAGAAAATGATAGTGCTATACGTGCTAAACAGCCTGTAAAGCACCCCTTTCTCTCCATCTTTTATCAGAATTATGATAATTATAAGACATCATGGTGCGTCCCTGTGCTAACAGCGTGTTACTCAGAAAACGTCTACTTTAAAGAAGACATTTTTTTCTATAATTCAAGTGAACTCGTAGCTCTGTCTTGTAGCAGTCAGTCTCGAGACACAAAACTTCAAACATTTCACATTATTCCCAAAACATTCGAAATTGAATTCGAATTGAATAATGGAGCATAATAATAGGGCATTTTGTAAAGGATAAAAAAGCCAATTCAAAGCCAGCATTGAGTTCGTTATTAATAATCCTAACTAACCCTAACTAATATTATAAATGTGAAAGTGTGGATGTTTGTTACTTAATCACGCAAAAACGGCTAAACGGATTTGGATAAAATTTGGCATGCATATAGCCTTTGACATAGAAAAGAACATAGGCTACCTTTTTTCCCGATTCCTTAAGTACCTAATGCCACACGGGCGAAGCCGCGGGCAAAAGCTAGTTAATTATAACGTATAAATAGCATATCATAATCAGCTTTATAGTGTTCCCACTGTTGGGACTCAGGCCTCTCCAGGAGAGGAAATAGGCCGTAATCCACCACGTGGCCATAGTACGGTTTGGTGGATGTCACATGTCTCCGAATTTATATAATAACTTATAATGGTAAAATTTAGTTTTGGGGGCATATGACAGAAAATAATTAACCTTATGTGATGGCGGGACTTCGCTTACTTAGCTGACAGAACCACATAGTAGAATGTAAGTTACCTAGTCATGTAATAACAAAAGGCAATGAACATCCTTCTTCCCGTATATACCCCGAAACTCTATAAGCTCATTCATAAGATATACACCATTGGGAAAATATTTTCAAGAAGAACATTTTGCCGATTGATATTTCGTTCGAAGTTAATGATTGAACGGGTAACTGCCTTTGTGCAACGAAGTTAAGGACCTTTTAGATCCTTATGACATACATAGCAACAGAAAGTTATCTTTTAGAAGAACCTTTGTTGTTAACACATCTTTTGCTAGTTAAAAGCTAATGGATCTAATAACCTTAATATATTTATATATATGTATATTAAGTATACTTTTGGGAAATAATTTTTTAAAACCAAATTTATTTTATTGTAGCTAAATTTTACCTTCTTCAAAAATAGACTGAAAAACTGTCTCCGTAGAACGCACAATTTAGAAGTTAGAAGGCATAACCGAAAAATTGCCAAAAAATTTCAGATCTTCCATACAAGCAGTTACAACTTTTGAAACTCCAAACTTTGTTATATTGTTGTCTGTCCTAAAAACGTCTCAAAAAACGAGTACAGCGTAATTAATTTGCAACCTTACGCCTTTAATCTAGTTACGCCTTTAATCTAGTTACGGCGGCTGATATAAATAGAACAAATTCTAGAGCACTTGGAAAAAATTGGATAGATGGTACAACCTTTTTGCAAACATGTAAAATATTTTCTGATACCTAGTAAACTAGTAGAGTGTAAGACAAATAAAATGTGTTAGAAACACAAACATCACCTCACAGATAAGTGCTTTCACGTGTCGTTTACGTGGAACAAATAAATCCGTTAGATGTGCTTTCAAATCAAACAAACACCATGCCTAAACAGGGAAATATACATGCTATGTAAAGGAAGTATTTGCGTAACACAAATATAAATAGCCATAAATAATATTGCTTTATTGTTAATATTACACGGACCACGAGTCTGGGCTGAAACGAAGTGGAAAAAGAATTTCCGGAAGGACTTTTGGATGGCTTTTGCCCAGAAGTGGGACAGGAAGGGCTAAATAAATGTATATATGCAGGAATATTGGCTAAAAGTATAGATAGTTACACATATTTTTCTAATTTAAGAATAGTGATAAATTAATAGTAGGGCAAAACATAATTTGGTAGCTAACATAATTATAAGGTAAAACACACCCACAATAATGAAAACGATCAACAAAAAGAAAGGTAGAAAGAAATTAAGACCTTTCCATTTTGTGGCATGTCTAAGCCACAAAATCTCAATAGCACTAAAACGTAAGATACCTGTTTCGGTTCGGTCGAAACAGAAAAGACGATTTGATAAATATCTACAAACTTTGTTGTGCCGTATTCGCAACGGGGCTTTTAGAAATGTACGAACACAATTTGAGCGCTCGCTTTTCTCGCCCGCAGCTTCGCCAGATGCATATATTTTATCTATCTCGATACAGCTTGGATAGGTAGGTACTATAACGATGTAAAACTTCTCTATAGTATGCAGTACGGGCAATTTATATGAGTTTTTGTTAAAACGTACCTAGAGCTTTTTCTTAGTATGAAAAAAACCTTTCTTTTATTTTGAAGTACCGAAGTCATCGACTAACTTCTTCTTCTCGCGAGAGAATGTCAGACTTTTACTGACTATTTCCTACCTGTGTTCATTCAATTGCCTCTATCGTTACAGGGTCATGGACGCTACGGTAACTCATTCGAACATTACCGCAGTCCTTGCAGGCATCAGGTCCTAGTAGGCCCCGTCCATGTTTTTGATATCCCTTTGTGGTCCACGTGTTGGTGTGTAGCACCGAGTAACAGCACGTTGTGTTCCAACGTGCCGTTACTTGGGTTTGATCTTTACCGCACAGCCAGATGGTGAGCTATTCAATGCTTGCTGCCTGTAAATCCGAGTAGTATGAAAATCCTGTAATGTAGACTCGATCGTGAAGTGCAAAAAGTATTTTAAATAAATCAAGTTTTCTGCTCTAACTTACCCCTTCTCTCGTTATTCCTGTTCATCTCTCATTGACTCCTGTTCTTTTCTCACTCACCCCTGTTCTTCTCTAAGTTAATCCTGTTTTTCTCTCAGTTACTTCTATTCTTCTCTCAGTTACTCCTGTTCTTTTCTCAATTACCCCTGTTCTTCTCTAAGTTTCTCATTTTCTTCTTTACTCTCATTTTACTCTCAGTTACTCCTGTTTATCTCTCATTTACTCTTTTTTTCCTCTCAGTTACTCCTGTTTATCTCTCATTTACTCCTGTTTTGCTCTCAGATACTCCTGAGTCTTCATTAATCCTTGCCAACCGCTTCATAACCCTTTAACACGCAACTAAATATGAAGGAGCAGATAACTGGTAGTTTAAATATACATCATAATTAGTTTCCGCTTGTGGCTTCGTTCACGCAAATTTGATTTTTTGCTTGTCTCAAGAGAGCCCTAATTTTATCCGGTAGAAATTAGGGTATTCCCTTGAGAGGTTACCTACTTTTTACCATCTTGGATTCGTGTCCGTATAAATGTTGTTCTTTCGATACAAAACCAAACTGTTCACTTATTTTACTTTTCTATTTCAATCGATTACAGTCAGGATACATTTGTATGTTAGTTTATAGAGTGTTTTATACTCGTACGAATAAATAATGACTGAAATAAATTTTCAGCGGTGAGCCTTTGACCTTTTACCGATGTAGTGACAAGTCAGTACATAATCCACCCCCAACCGCTGCTATATTAAATGTCCTTATGAATTCGCATAATATCCGTGGGTGGTAACATAAACAAGTAATTTTACTAACAGATCGTTTTAAAATAAATATCGTTTCGAACAAGTTAAAAGAGACTACGAACAGAAATAAGTACCTAACTTTGTAAAATTTTGGGTTGTTTATCTTCCCACAAATATTTGAAGCTGAAATGTCTGTGCGAAGCAACAATACGATATTATTGTAATTCATAGATGCGAAAATAATGAAGTCGGTTGCGGCACGAACTCCGACAGGGGATCCCGATTCCCGACAGTAAATTAAATTTCTCCCTTGCCACCACTTGACCCTCGTTGAGTGTCCATTGTGCACTAACTGGTTATCGATGCAACGCATAAAATATACTATTGATTGGTTCCTATTGTAACTGATCTTATAACCCAAACTTGTAAATAGGTTTTTTTTTTTTTGGTAGGTAAATATCATCCAAACGACATCCCCCGCTCTTGGGCGTCCTTCTTGCCTTTCACAACGGGGCTGAGCTACCTTTTCGAGCTAACCCTGGCCCCAGTAGGCTTCGACCTAACTGAGCTGACAACACCTTGAGGCACGCGGGAACAGTACGGGCCGTCGACGACTTGGGCTCGGTCCGGACAGTTACCGGATGCTTGGACAGCGAGCTACCTATTACTCGCCGTCCGCAAGCCCGCGTCTACGATGGCCGGAAAGCGGGATCGGAATCCCGGCGGGGGCTGGAGCGCTGTGAGCGCCGTTGCCTGATACGGTCGGCCTCTTCCTTTGCTAGCATTACTGCTTCGCAGAAGGAGACGATTGTAAATAGGTACTTATAAAAAATAATGAAACAGTAAAGAGGGAAATTGTTTTTAGTTTCAACATTAAATTAACATTAGGTACTTTGTATCGTAAGCCATCATCATCTTTCAAAAGCAGGAAGACATTAATTCTGTCTTTGTTCTGATAAAATAAATGTTGCCAACTTCTCATCAATTAAGTAGCAGGATTATTTTAAAATATTGCTCTTTAACTACCCTCAATATATTCATACGATCAAAGACCACGAAACTTTACACTTTACTGAAACGGAAGATAACTATTATCGTTAAAGTTAAATTAATTGCAGTCATCGAAGTTGGCTCCCTATTTCTGTTGTAAGCTGTTCAAGTTTTTATATAGGTGCTGGTACATAAGGGGCCAGCTAGTGGAAAGGGTAGAAAGCGGATCAAGTTTATTATCCCTAAAATTCACTATACAAGACAGCTATGGTTTACCAGAAAAAGTTATTCCGTGATAATCTATTCTATCGGTTATAGGTGGTTATAAATTCGTCCCGTATTTTAGCGTCGTCCATATTCGCTAGTCACTGCTCGTTCTATTCCGCAAACCCTTTCGAGTGCTCCGGGCTAATTGGATCTTTTGAATTTTTTCGAAAATAATTTTTCGTCTATCATTTTGCCGTGTAATTTGCGCTTGTTTGCCATGCAAACATGCCTTTGAAGTTTACTACAGATCCGAGATGTTTACATCCAGAAATCTGGAAATGATTTTAATTTGTTTGTGTGCGTAATCGTATTATATGTAGTTAATACTCAAATATTGCTGACTAGATGTTAAATGAACAACAAAATTTAGAAAAAGGTAATCAGTGTTACCACTTAATGGGCCAATTAGAATTGAGTGTTTATTTGTGTCCACTACGAATTTAATCAACATAGAGCCTGCGATGATGTATCACTGTTGTATTACACACGTACTTAATTGTTCTGTTCCCTATCTCGCTATTAACGCGCACTGACACGGGGCCGGCGAGCCTTAACAGCTGGTTTGACTAATGTCCACATACATATAATTACAGACAGGTAAATGCATCAGCGATTAATGTGTACAAACTGCATAAACAATAGTCCATCTATATACTGTGCCGCTGCAATAGCGTATTAATAATTACTGTTATAATAAACTATGTAACATCTTATGATCTTACCCCTGTACTTAAAATTCCTTTTGAAATGTACACAGTATTTAATTGTCGATATCGGAAACATAAAAACTAACAAATAAAAAAAAGAAATATAATAATACAAAAGCTTTAATAACTTGCTGTTTTTATGGGTACAACCTTTTCATCTTTTGGGTTTTTCAGCTTTCAATGAAATACCTTTTCAAGCAGTCTAGAAAAATATCGAAAAAACACAGTTCGGCAAACCTTGAGCCCGTGACCTGACAGCTACGAATTCATCGTTGTGAAGACTGAATAATTTACGATAGTCCCCCGTAGCGGTAATAACACGAACCTACTTTATAAAGGAAATGCGCCACTTTATTATGATAATTGGTCGACCTCGAATCCGAATCCCAATCGAGTCCCGTTTGAAAACGTGATCAAGATTCGAAGACATGGAGTGGCCCGCTAATGAGCTCATAAATAACCACGAACCTTTACAACTTTCTTCCGTTCACTTTTCTTTGACGAAGTGTCAACAAAGGGTATGAATAAAAGGACTCGCGAGTATTTGTTGTGTACACATGTTCTTGTCTCGCAGAAAGATGACGATACCCGAAAAAATGGTGTAAAGATATCCTTCGGTAAAGTTAGCCGTGTCACCGCATCACTTTGGCAAATAATGTTTACATGTAGGTGACGCGAGGCAAATCTGAAACTCACCTCGGGCGGGCGGGGCCGTGGGGCGCCGACTTCCTATAATCCATTTGGGCGAACAACTGAAGTCATGTCAGGGTGATTGATGTAGGTAGGTACGAGGTGATCCACGCGGCGACTTTATCTACACCTCTTTGACAAGCGGTCCCGAAAACTTGAACCGCTAATGTGTACACAATGAAGGTGAACGAACATGGCGCACTGATTACCCATATGTTGGTTGATCTATGTACAATATTAGGTAGTTAGTAAATGTAATAATGATGAAGCTTCGTGTTTCTGTATTTAAACAGACACCTATTTTTAAAGTCTACTTGTTTTGTGTCAAAACAATAAAACCGATCAATGCGAGCGTTTAGCGACGCTCGAATTAACGAACCATTAAGAACGCCGTGAATGTCAATGACAGACGAGGAAACATGGATATTTACAGTCCGTTACCGCGAGCCAAAGGCAAACAGATACCTATCTGTTTTGAAGTTTATTACGCCGTTTACAGATTCAGTGAGATTTAATACACAATATTATCAAAGTTTCAACGTAACCACTTAATTGGGTGTAAGTCAGACTTGTGGCCTTTTATGGCTTTATTAAGTGGAAGTAGTTTGTGTAAGTACGTAAGCCGTTTGATTGGAAATATGATTCCTTGGAAAAGTATTTCATAAATCAGTTTAAGATCCAATACACGGAAAATATAATTTACACAGTTATTACAAGGTTTCTTGTATCTATTTTTATTATTAGGGTTTCAACTTTCTATGAATCAATATCGCCGTAACAAGATTTGTATTCAGCCACACTATTATAAACATCGATGTTCTATTTGTTTGTTTGTTAGGGGTTCACATAAATTGAGCTTATCGGACTGATATGAACCTTCACTATCGGCTTCGTACCGTCCTGATTATATCGTAGGGTTTGTAACGTCACGAGAACTGTCCCCAGGGTCAGAGCTTGATAGTCAGGCAAAAACATGGATTCGTCCGAAAATACATGAATTATTCTTTTTGTTTGTTTTGTTAAAGCTTCCAACAAAGAGAAGCTTTCTAACTGTCAATATTTTATGTAAAATAACTAGTAAGAAGTAATGCTGTGATCTGATTTTAATAAAAGTAATTCAATTATTTATTATCCTCAATTTACACTCTCTCTCTGCATAGTTACTATAATCTTCGACAGTCAAGTAGAAGTAGATGAAACAAAAAAATAGCGTTGAGGCGGGCGACATCCGGGACTTACCTTCATATTTATTCGGAATCAGAAAAATCTCTATAATATTTTCCTCATCGGCTACATTAAAATGATCAAAAGTGCGGGTCAATGTAATACGGAGTTTCCCGAGTTAACGGCTCATTGGAGCGGCGAGTGGATGTCTCGCCCTCTGCACCGGTGCCTAAATCTCCAATCTAAGTGTTATTTACTTTTATATTTCTCCCTCGGAGGCTTACTGATTTTATGCTTCGCTTTATGGCGCATCCGGTACAGGTCATAAAAATAGTCTCAGTACTGATTGCCATCGCTCGATTCGAACAGTCAGAATAAATAATCATTAAAACTTGTGATTTATGATAGAGCTAGAACATTCATTTGGTACTAACGTCCTCTAAATTGTTCGATGGACTAAATTTTATTACCTGACTTAGTGAGCTGGGCTAGTAGAGGAGACGTAACAAGGTGAAACGACCGTTTAGAGAGACGAATTAATACAGGGTTCCCAATTCGGATGTATTAAATAGAAATAATTTTTTGTCCAACGAAAATTACCAGATATTTTTCAATATTTTATTTTTCAGGCTTCACAATTTTATGTGGGAATCAACAATATCTTTACCTGTTTGCTGGCTGAAAAAACCTTCGTGTTTTTCATCAAATTTTCACTTGTTTTATTAGGTAGGCCACTGTTAAACTTATATGTATTCGGCTTTTAATATTCAAAACAGTCTTTTTTTGGATAAGCGTACAGGAAAATTTAAGATCTGTCGATTCTCATGTATGTGGGGGGCTAATTCACTCGTAACCAAAACATAATAATAAAAATAATAAAAATTGGATCTTTACAATACAATATTATTAAAGATACTAGGACATTATGATTTAAAAAGCTACCAAAATTAAAATTGTATATCTTTATCTAAAATATGTGGATATCAAACCACAGTAAAAATTTAACGCAATATGATATGGTGGCCAAAAAAATAAACAGTTAAAAAGAAGTCGGCCAACCTGTATATATCACAATTCATACAGTCTGTCAAATACACCTAGGTAACGCTTTTTACTCAGACAAATAACCGTATCTACCACTACGTACTTTGAAGTACAAATTATAATAAATTGTATGACCTACATACAACCATTTCTTTTGTACTCGCTCTAAATGGTATTTTAATTAAACAGCAACGACAAACATTTGGCACAATAATTTGCCTAGATTTTAAGACAAGGCAAACTCGCTACTTTGGTCACAACCTAACTTATTCATTCAGGAAAGTGCAGCAGTGCCGTAACATTACATGTCTGATGCAAGTAAACACCACTAATTAACCCAGTTACACGCCGCACTATACGTAGATATTTAGATTCGTTTTACACTATTTAATTCTCGAGTTAGTCGTATACGTACCTTGTATGTTACCCTAGAGAACACTAAGTATTGTAGTGCAACCTAATATAGCCTAGATTACTTAAATGTGCTTTTTCAACGGAAACGTGCGAGACAGCTAGGCAGCGCGAAAATACGAAGCGGCTCTATGTAAATGTGTGAGTGTTTTCACTAAGCAAAGTTGCGTAGCATATCTATAAAAATGGTACTTATTTATTTATTATCTCCCTTACAACTAGTATTACAGGTAAATACCTAATGCGACAGTTCAGTCTCAAAATTGACTTAAATACAATTATAAATTTTAATAACAAAAAATAATTTAGTTTTACTACATCATACTTATTATAATAACAATACCTGATATATTCAATAAATATAAAAGCCCAATTCTTAAAATATAAAAATATTTACATAGGTATATATTTTAAGCTATAGAGCCTACTCTAATCTACCCTAGTTTAGTATGTAGCTGGCTGGTGCGAAAATATGTAGTGAACTCTGTTCGCGAAGTTCTGTATAAGGGAGTGAACGAGTATACGCAATGCTCGTTCTCGTCCCGCGCCACAGCTTCCTCATACGCTTGCACTTTTTTATTTATAAAAAACCTAGCTCTGAGAACATTTTCCACTATATCTAAGTTAGGCAAGGAAAATTAAGTGATCTCATTGGTAATTTTTTTCTAGGTTCACGCCTTGCTATTTTTGATATGTGGATATCAAACCACATGTGGTGCTTTTCCTTTTTTACCTTTATTAAACAACAAATGCCCGTTTATATTCATAAACAAATATCCACGATAAGCATAAGCAATAATCTCGAATAAACCAAACGCGGCTACAAGTATCATGAATAACGGTTAAAGACATTATCCTGTTTAAACAGAGCTTCTAAAAAAATCTCTATATCTGTTTTATAAAATTCATGAAGATTTATTTGTAACTTAGCTGATGTTAGCACTGTTCTTTGTCTAATTAAACTAGTTATCCATTATTATCTATACGTACGTATACATAATAATGGATAACTAGTTTATATGTACGTATATGTACGATGTCTGTCTGTTACGCTTTCACGCTTAAACCGTTGAACCGATTCTGATGAAATTCGATACAAAGATAGACTATAACTTGACGACATATATAAATTAAAAGACGATGATGAGAGATGTTTTTTGTTTGTTATTTTATATCGATCATCAAAACAATGTTTTTTTTGTTTTTTTTTTTAATAAATAATATCATACCTAGCATAATGTTGGGATGCGTGCTAGATAACCTCCACGTGTGCTCTCTTGCTGTTCGTCCTAGTTCATGCATGTATGCATCTGCATTTTATATGCGGCTGTATGTAGGCATTCGCTGGGAAGAACAGTGGGGGGGACGGTGCATCCTGGGCGCCGCTGTAGGTGGCTCTCTTACGTGTGTCATTTCTTATGGCATAGGTAGGGAATCACTTACAGCGGTGGCAAATAATCGGCAAAACCCAATCCAAGGTGTCATACGTACCGAGCCGAGGGATGCGTGGCCAAGGGGGAGCTTGGTTCCTATCGGTGTCTCTCCAGGGAGATGGCAATCCTGGAGTAGTAATTTCGCCTTACCTGGGCAAGCGGGGCTCTGCCCAGGTGGACTGTTTATTTCCCTAGCTTCTCGTGGGAACTGTATGGATTTAAACTTGTTTAAAAAAAATACTCCATCGCTGGACGATGACGAACGTCCGGAACTCTCGAGTAGTCTTACTGGGTCAATTCCCGATCTGACTGCTCTCTTGCTCGGTTCTGAGGGAGACTCTCAAGTCACC
This sequence comes from Mythimna albipuncta, assembly GCA_929112965.1. Classification (NCBI taxonomy): domain Eukaryota; kingdom Metazoa; phylum Arthropoda; class Insecta; order Lepidoptera; family Noctuidae; genus Mythimna; species Mythimna albipuncta. Next base: position 10,741,252 of record OV815969.1, on the reverse strand, counting down.
TTGGACACCGAACTCAACCCTCCTGAGCTGGAGTCAGCAAACGATGGCACGAGGCCTACTGAGATGGACTCGGAAGTGCCGTCGGAAACTGACCTCAGTCCCAGGAAACGACGGTTGCCAGGGGCAGCGCGTAAGCGCCTGCGGCGCCTCAAGGCTGGCGGTATGGACCCCATTGAGGCCTACAAGCTAGTCATGGAGCGGTTGGCGAGTGCGCGCACTCCTCCGTCTGGTCTAATGGCTGATATGTCCTCGGGGAAGAGGCCGGTAAAACGATCACGATCCGAGGACGAGTCGCCAAAAGATCATGCCAAAAAGACTACGCGTGTGGACAAAAAGTCAGGGTCAACTCCAATGATCCCTGATCAGACGTCCGCAACTCAGGTCGGACCACCGCCTGAGACAAGCGCTATGTCTTTTAAGGATGCCCTAACTAACGTCCGGGTGGGAATCCGTAACAAGGAGCCCATGTCGGACGAGCAATTGGAGCTCCTTTACAAGGACATACTGAGGGCGATTCTTAACGCCCCTATGCCCAAAGCCCCCGAATTCAAAATTCGATTTGGGGGCTGCACTTTCAAGCCGGGATGGCTGCTAGTCGTAATAAAAAATGACTATAGCCTTAAATGGCTTGAAGAAAAAGTGGAAACACTAAAGCCGTGGCCAGAGGCGGAACTCTCGTTTATTAACGAGAAGGACTTGCCAAAAGCTAAGGTTGGGATCCTACACTTCAAGACAGAAGATGTCGTTAAAACTCCAAGAGATGCCCTCAATCTCCTGGAAAAACAAAACGACCTGCAGACTGGCTTGTGGAAGGTGCTGAGCGTCAAGAAGGAAAGGGACGGAATCACGACCGGCTCTATCGATGATGCCTCTATAGAAGCCTTGCGCAAGTTAGACTGCAGGCCGCAGCTAGGCTTTCGCAAAGTGTTGATTCGCATTCGCGGTGATAGTACGCCAGCGAGGGCTGAGCAGGTGGCAGGAACTAGCCAATCTGGCGCAAAGATTCTGCCACCTGCTCAACTCGCTCCTAAGGAGGGGTCGAGCGTCCAGGTCTCTGGTAAAACGGCAAAGCGGCAAAATGCAAAGCCGAAACCCGGAGGCCGGGACGTCAGGAACCGCCCCCTCGGAGCACCACCGGCGAAAAGGGCTACACGTCCCAATCGTTCGGAAGTGGTGAGCCGACCGGCTAAACCTCAGGGCTGCCCTATAGCCCCGAAGCCAAGCGGGTCGAACAACGCCACTTAACTCACCCACCGACACAAACACACAACACTAAAACAACACAAACACACCATAACACAGACACACACAAACACACAAGTGGTGCAGATCAACCTGCACCATGCCAGAGCAGCCATGGCTGTTCTGGAAAAATACTTCACACAGAAGAACCTTCACATTGCTCTTATTCAGGAACCGTGGCTGGCTAATACTAACACGGTGTCTGGACTGGGCTCTGCAGGTAAGGTCGTACACCATATCGGTGGAGTCAAACCAAGAGCGTGTATACTTTTCAATAATAATATTAATTTCTTATGCATACCAGGCCTGTGCAGCGATGACCTGATTGCAGCTTATGTTAATGTCAAGAGCGGAAATGGACGCCTCATCGTGTGCTCGGCATACCTGGACGGGACGAAAACCGACCCATCCGAGGAGCTTGCAAAGGTAGTCGAGTACGCCTATGCCAACAATGCCGAGCTTCTCATTGGGTGTGACGCCAACGCCCACCATACCAACTGGGGCAGCACTGACATCAACGACAGAGGTGAGTTGCTTCATGATTTTGTACTAACTAACCGCCTCCAAATAGTTAATGAGGGATGTAAACCGACCTTTGTAACTAGATCGAGGAAGGAAGTTCTCGACGTAACTCTCGCTACTATTCACACTGCCAGGCTGATAACCAATTGGCATGTCAGTGATGAACCATCTATGTCTGATCATCGACTAATTAAATTCGCACTGAATACATCCAACATTTGCGAAACCATCACTTTTAGGGACGCGAAAGCCACGGACTGGGAGTTGTTCAGACGAAAGCTCCAGGATAGACTCCAAGACTTCCCTAAAACCATACGCTCCCCTGAAACATTGGGTTATGCTGTTGCTCAAGTTACTGAAGCCATTACAGCCTCTTACGAAGAGAGCTGCCCTCTAGGAACTGTGAGGGATAGAAAAGTGACGTGGTGGAACAAAAAGCTCGATGTTTTAAGGGAAGAATCACGTAGGTTGTTTAATAAGGCTAAATCGACTGACGACTGGGATCGGTATCGGAAAGCTTTAACTACCTATAATAAAGAAATCAGAAAGGCGAAAAGACTTTCATGGAGGAAGTTCTGTGAGGAGATTACTAAAGTCCCTCAAGGAGCCAGAATCCACAAAGTCTTATCCAAATCGCCTACAAATCAACTGGGATTCTTAAAGAAACCAGACGGTGCCTTCACTGCATCAGCGGAAGAAACCCTGAAACTTCTGGCGTCTACACACTTCCCTGGCTCGGTGATGGCACCAGATAACATCGTACATAATACTCCCCATATCCGCCTCACCAGGCCTTCAAATGAAGACTGGAGAAGAGCAAGCCGATTAAATCTGCAGGGGATGACGATATCTTCCCAGCTCTTCTGCAGCAAGGGAAGACTGTACTCATCCCTATTTTAATCAAAATCTTCAGAGCAAGCTTTGCCTGGGGATATATACCAGAGAAATGGACTATGGTTAAAGTCTGTTTCATCCCAAAGGCCGGTAAGAAGGACTTCTCTCAACCAAAGTCCTTCAGACCAATAAGCCTTACCTCCTTCCTACTCAAGAGTATGGAAAAGGTTATTGACGAATGCATCAGGGATGGACCATTAAGGGATAACCCTCTGCATCCGAAGCAACATGCTTACCAAAAAGGAAAATCTACAGAAACTGCTCTGTTAGAACTAACAGACAGGATCGAAAGGGCTTTGGAAGATAAACAGATAGCCCTATGTGCTTTCCTGGATATTGAAGGAGCTTTCGACAACGTCACCATAGACGCCCTTTCCAAGGGAATGAAGGCGAAAGGGATTGACGAAACAACTACTCGTTGGATCGAATTCATGCTCCTCAATAGAACTATCAGTGTTACCTTACACGGAACTACAAAGCGCTTCAAAACAACTAAAGGGTGCCCACAAGGAGGCGTTTTATCGCCACTTCTATGGCTACTCGTTGTTGACCAATTGCTGGTTGAAGCCTCTAAGAGAGACTTAGATGTACATAGCTATGCTGATGATGTGGTGGCTTGTGTTGTTGGCCCCTGTCAAAGCACGGTATCATCTATACTACAAAGATCTCTGAACATTATTAACACATGGTGCACAGAAAACAATTTATCGGTTAACCCGAGTAAAACAACGATAGTCCCCTTTACCAGGAAGCGTAAGTTGGACAAACTTGTAACGCCCACTGTAAAGGGAACTCTCATACCATTCTCCAGCGAAGTCAAGTACCTGGGCGTAACTATCGACCAGAGACTGACCTGGAACACTCACATTAACAATGTGATCCAAAAGGCTAAAATAGCTTTAGGAATATGCTGTCGCTTAGCAGGGAAGAAATGGGGCTTAAACCCTAAAATCGCCCTGTGGTTGTATACCGCCATAGTCAGGCCGATAATAACATATGCCTGCGTATTATGGTGGAGGAAAACAACTCAAGTGACAGTCATTAACAAACTTAATGGTTTGCAGAGACTTGCATGCCTCATATCAACAGGGGCCATGTCCACAACCCCAGGAGCTGCTCTAAATGCCCTGCTTAACCTACCGCCACTTCATCTATTCATTGCGAAGGAGGCGAAGGCAATCACGTACAGAACAAACAGCACTGGCAAAGCAAACTGGCGCTCGCACTGAGATCACTACACGAATCAGTACTTGAACACGATCAACTAGCTATGACAACAGACGTCATGCTTCCACAGTGTAATTTCACAAGGAATTACACAGTGGAAATGCCGAGCAGAGAGTATTGGTCAAACAACCTCATCACTTGCAAGGCTGGAAGCCTGATCTGGTTTACAGACGGGTCCAAAATGGGTGAGAATGTAGGATGTGGAATATTTGGCATTAGCCCGAAATTTTTTTTATTTATTTATTTAAACTTCATGTACAATAGTGGTACATAGGCGGACTTAATGCCACAAGGCATTCTCTACCAGTCAACCTTTGGGTTAAAAAAGACAACACTGTGGTAGGTTTGCACAATAAACAAATACATAATAACAAATAGTTCAAATGGAAAAATGTAAAATAAGTTATTTATAATAATAAAATACATACATATGCTAAAATAATAAACTAATAAATACTATGAAAAATATGAAAACACTATGAGAACTTAATAACAATACTGAACGAAGACCGAACTAGAGTTGAGAGGACTTCAAGTAGTAGTTCCGAATTTTACGATTAAAGGATAATTTACTTTCAGCTTTTTTGATGTCAAGGGGAAGCACATTCCAGAGTTTTATGGCGGAAACAGCGTAAGAATTGGACATAAAGCCAGTACGGTGAGAAGGAATATGAAGAAGCATGTTTTTGGATGCACGAAGGTTAAGATGATGAGAACTGCCCAACACTTTAAAATATTGTTTTAAATAATCAGGAGCACAAGGATCGTTCATTATGGTGAAGAGCGTGCAGAGGGATCTGAGGGATCTCCTCTGACGGATAGGCAGCCATTTAAGCTGAGAACGGAAGGAAGAAATGTGATCATATTTACGAAGGCCAAATATGAAACGAATGCAGTTATTGAGAAGTCGATCCAATTTGTTTGAAATTCAGCAAAAGCTTGAATCTGGGTAAACATGCTACTATATTCCAAGCGAAGGTAGACGCCATTATAGAATGTGTGGAGGCCAACCGTCAACGAAACTACATAAATCAATTAATTCTGATTTACTCAGATAGCCAGGCAGCTCTTAACGCCCTGAACTCGAATACTTTAAATTCGAAACTGGTAAAAGACTGCGTTAACAAACTGAATGACCTGGGGCAAAGGAATAAAGTTATTCTGAGATGAGTACCTGGTCATTCCGGAATCAATGGCAACGAAAAAGCCGATGAACTTGTACGGGCTGGGGCTCAAGGTCATCAGATAGGACCAGAACCCTTCTGTGGTATCTCAAAGAACCAGGCCATGCAGACCCTTAAGGGCAACTTATTTGGCGATTCAAAAAAGCACTGGTTAGTACAACCAGGTCTGCTACACGCCAAATCTCTCATAGAAGGCTACTCACAAAAACGAACTGCCGAGCTTCTTGAGCTTAGCAGGACGAACATCTGTGCGATAGGCCGCGCTTTAACTGGCCACTGCAAACTAAACAGGCACCAATTTCACATGAAACTGAGTGACACTGATGTTTGCCGGTACTGCAATCAGGAGAGGGAGACGCCTATGCACCTTTTATGTGAATGCGGGCCCCTTATCCACAAACGCAGTGTCCATCTGGGCCGACACACTATACGCCCGGAGGAGATTAAAACTCTAAAAGCTAGGAGTATTCTAAATTTCTTGGAAACCTCCGGGCTAAAAGAGTTACTCTAACAAGGTGGCGAGTCACAATAGATCTTTTAGGTCGCAGTGACTACATCCCCCACACTATGGGTGATGCATAGCCCCTTATCTTCTAAATAATAATAATAATAGCATAATGTAAGCTGTGCATACCTGTAATAGGCATGCATACCAGTGCCTTGATTTTAATATACACTTCTGGACACATCTATTGGCCCACCTTAGAGTTTAGGTTTCGATGGCCCCTACCGAAATATGATTGCTAGATTAAACAAAAACTGTTGATGCAGTTTTAAACCTGATACATTTTACCATCTTTTTCGGTCGTATTGTTTTAAATTGGAATTCAGAATACCATACGACATGGAGCTACGCCTAACAAGTCGGATATGCGCCTTGTTAAAGGAAATTGATTTTTTAAATAAAAAACATGTTTTATCAAATAAAGGTTTAATTTAATAACGCGTGTTGCCTCCATGGGCATCTACCACAGCTCTCATACGATTAGGCATAGAGTTTATCAACCGCTCTATAAAATTTTGAGGGATCATCTCGCATTCCTCTTCTATGGCAGTTTTCAACTCCTGCATCGTCTGGGCAACTGGCTGACGAGCGCTAACACGTCTTATTAGCTCGTCCCACATGTGCTCAATGGGGTTCATGTCTGGGCTTCTGGCTGGCCAGTCCATAACTGTGATGTTCACATCCCGAAGATATTCCCTGACGATGCCGGCCGCATGGACTCTTGCATTATCATGCATAAAAAGGAAATTTGGGCCCACATAGTCCACGTATGGTATCACGTGAGGTTCTAAGCACTCACGAATGTACCTTTCAGCATTTAATGTTGGCAGCCGTGGTCCTGTAACAACCTCAAATTGAGTTTTGCCGCTCGCAGTTATACCGCCCCAGACAGTCCATGAGCCACCGCCATAAGCAACCCTCTCTTCAAAGCAGCATTATGCGAAACGCTCTCCCTTACGTCGGTAGACCTTCTTACTTCCATCATTGCCATGTAACACAATTTTAGACTCATCAGAAAAGAGTACACGGCTCCAATCTTGCTGTGTCCAATTTAAATGACTGCGTGCGAAATGAAGGCGCGCTGTTCGGTGGGCTCGCATTAGTTTGGGCCCATTAGCTGGCTTGTGTGGTACCATATCGCGTTCTTTTAACCTTCTCCGAACAGTTCGAGCGCTCACAGATACTCCGTGGAAGTCGCGAAGTTGGTTTTGTATCTCAATGGAGGTAAGGTGACGATTTCTCAAGCTGGTCGTCACGATGAATCGATCCTGCCTTTCAGTTGTGACCCGAGATCGTGGCCTTCCTAGGCGACGAACAAAGCCGCCAGTCTCTAGGTACCTCCGATAAACATTTCGGACCGCAGATCGACTTAAATTAAGTTGAGCACTCACCTTTCTTTAGCTGTGTCCGGCCTGAATAAGTGCCACAGCTTGGGCGGCGACTTCAGGTGAAGTATCCATAGATTATTGATAGAACCTCACCTTAATGTTAAGAATAAGTAATGTTTGTTGCAAAACCAAAGATATCAATCACTTTTTCAAGAATTAAACCCAAGTAAACCAATAAAACCAAGTTTTCTTAGAATTCGATTGTTTGATATCAACAAACAGGCTCCAAATTGTCTTTTGTTTCTTTAAATTCTGTGTTCGAAATTCAAAAAAAAGACTATTTAATGAAATTGTGAATGTGCCAGGTTCAATACTGCATAAAAACTTTTTGCTCGACATAATATAAAATTTTAGCTAGGACCAAACGAAACTGAAAATACAAGGTGGGCCAATAGATGTGTCCAGAAGTGTATATATATATATATATATATATATATATATATATTTATTTATTTTTATTTTAATCCTGTATGTAATGCTGTTGGTGTGCCAATAAATATATAAATAGATGTGTGAAAAGAAATCTGTCAATGTACACCTTTTGACTTTCGGAGAGAAGTTCTCGCATAGCCCTCCTGATATGGGTGCAGTGAGACAAATGTGAGACTTTTACAGACAAACGGACAACAAACTGATCCCATAAGGGTTCCGTCCGGGAACATGTAGCGTTAGAAGGCCTCCTACAAAGTGGACCGATGACCGATGTTGCGGGAATCCAATGGATGCGAGACGCCCAGGACCTCTCATTGTGGCGACACTAGGGAGAGGCCTATGTCCAACAGTGGACGTCTTTCGGTTGAAATGATGAAAGGAAGATTCGGCCCAGGTATGAAAGGCAACGAAGGAACAGAGGTTTTAGTCAGTAAAATTCTGACACTATCTCTCGTTTTGCCCTAGGGCACGGAGATGTCATTGGATGGTTTTCTCACCTACAAAAAAAAATTAAGAGTTCCGTTTTTTCTTTTCGAGGTTCGGAGCTCTAAAAAACGGTTCCTGTACAATAGACCTCAAATGCAAAGCCATGTGCAAAAATCCTGTAATTACAATATCTACAAGGAAAATTTACTAGTAGGTGCCCAATTTTCGCTTATTGGAAATTCTAACGTAGTCCGCATACCGCTGCGAGTTTGCATCCCAATGTTGCACCTACGTCAAAGTTAATACCGGTAGCGCATACAAAATTATTAATTGTATTATTACGCAATTACGGTTTCCCGTTATCCCCCGATTTAGATCAGGCAAGTCATTACACAGAGTTAATTACACGTTAAAGTCGCGGTCAATTGGTAAATAATTTATACAATGTACCTATATTATTACATTGTATCAGTTTTACAGGTGGAATTGTATTTAACGTTAGTTAGTTGGGATTTCCACTTTCCAAGACAGCAGTGGTGCAGAGAACAGTAGTGGCCGAGTGATAGAACCGACTTACGAGTTGTAGGTCCCGAGTTCAAACTCGGTTACTCGGCCGTGCGCAGTACTTTGTGTAATTTACTTCATAACCACTGCTCTCAAAACGGTGAAGGATAACATCGTGAGGAAACCCGTATACGGTTTTCTGTCACCGTTTCCTAGAACCAAAAATACGAAGAATGTGACATCCACCAACCCGCACTGGGCCCGCGTCGTGGATTACGGTCCATTACCTCTCTTAGAGAGGAGGCGTGAGTCCTAGCAGTAGGAACACGATAAGGCTGATTTAAATGCTTATTGTTATGCTATTCCCAAGTTGATCAAAAGTCACTGAAAATCTCTAGGAAATTGAATTATTTCCAAGGTAAGTAATATAAGGTATGTTTACTCATTTATCAAGCCTCAGATCTCTATGAACTGCAGTACAGCTTTGGGCGCTTTAAAGCCCGGGCTTTTGGTAAAATCCGCTTTGCTTAAAATTGTATGCTAGGAAGGTAGGTAGGTGGTACATACACGAGTGACCGGTATTTTCGTTTGTTGAATTTCTGAAGAATTTGCTATGTATTACTTAAATGGACTTTTTTTATTAAATTCCACAATTGTCACTCGAAGCTAGGGAGTTCCAAACTAAGCAGAGCTTGTGGTATAATTACTTGATAACTGATAAACATATATATTTCTAAATACATACATATTATAGATAAATTAGATAGATTACAACATAAAAAATAATTCCTCCAAAGTGTTGGATAATATTATATACCTAATTTTGCAATTTCTTTTTTGCTAATTTTATAATAATGCATGGTTTTCAAACATTTTTTTATACTTTAATTTGTAATCATGAGCTAGATGCACACCATATTTGTACGCTTCCGGACATAACATGGCGCTCTATAAATCAAATATAAGATCTGTTTATCTTTTTTTTTTTTTCGATGGGAAAAATCATGCATTGACATCCCCCGCCCTTGGGTGGAGCGGGAGATAGTGTCAGACTCTTACTGACTAAAAAACCCATCCCGTTCCTTCTAGCCTTCGTACCGGGGCTCGAGCGCCCTTTCGGATAACCCTGGCCCCAGTAGGCTTCGACCCAGCTGGGCCCCTGCTGTTGCTGACAACTCCTTGAGGCGCGCGTACACCTGCGTTAATAAATAAAAGTGATTTGATTTTGATTTGATTTGACCCAGACACTGGACAAACGATCATGCTCATCATACAAACTCATCCTGGGTGGAAACCGAACCCACGATCCCTAGACCAACAGGCCTGTCAAACTATGAATTTCAGTACCTGCAATGTTGAACATTATTTATAAGAGTACGAATCTATCACCTGCCGTGACAGCGTACCCTATTCCTGGCACGTCAAACCAATCCTTCATATATTGCAAATCTGTTTATCCTCAATATTATCATAAATCCCAAAATGTTATTGTTGAATATATTTCCCTTTGTTTCTCAATCACGTTCAACTGATCAATAATGTTGTCACAACTCGAAAGCCACAAATCCATGCGAATGAAGGCAGAAATAAACGCTACTATTTGCGTACAAATAGCGACGTCAGTGACGCTTAAAATAACCATAGGCTTACAGAGTAACGGTGATAAAAAATGAACCGGTAAAATTTTACAAAAACATATAATATGAAAAAGTCTGATAACTTTCACCATGAACTGTAAATAATTGCAATGTAGGTAAATATTTTCAATCGGAATACAAAGCTTTAAAAATATCGAAAACATCCTTTTTTAGGTGGGAAAACCTCCAATGATCATCCAATTATTGTTACTGTATGTGTGAAGTACGAATTATTTTTTTTCTTTATTTTCAACGACTCCCACTACAAATCTTCTAGGGTGGAGCGGGAGGGCATGTCAGATTTTTACTGACTGACTTATTCCTATGTTCCTTCTTTGCCTTTCCTATGGTGGGGAAAATCATCCAATGACAACCCCCGCTCTTGGATGGAGCGGGAGATAGTGTCAGATTCTTACTGACTAAAAAACCTACCCGCTCCTTCAAGCCTTCATACCGGGGCTCGACTTCCCTTTCGGATAACCCTGGCCCCAGTAGGCTTCGACCCGGCTGGGTCCCTGCTGTTGCTGACAACTCCTTGAGGCGCACGGGAACGGTGCGCGCCGTCGACGACTTCGGCTTGGTCCGGAAAGTTACCGGACAGTTCCTTCTTTGCCTTGTCTCCCAGGGCCCCGGGTTCTCCTTTCAGTAGGCTTCAGCCCTGTTGGGCTCCTACATTTTTGCTAATCGAAAACATCTAAAAGTCAAAAGTAAAATATAAGTGCCTTGTTTCTGGCACCGACATTTTAATTTTTAATTACGAAATATTTTTTTTTATTTCTTGTGTCGAAATAACTATAACCGCAGGGGCCCAGCAGGGTCGAAGCCAAGGGTTTGTTCTGAAAGGAAAACACGGCCCCACTATGTCAACAAAGGAACAGGAATAGCTTTTTAGTCTCTACCCCGTAAAAGTCTGACACACCTTCCCGCTACGCCCAAGAGCGTGGGATTAATGATTTTTTTTCAGATGATTTACCACCTAAAAAAAAGTCTAAATAACCATCGATGCAATATTGTATTTCCTACAAAACAAAACAATGCTTCAATAATACTTACACTAAAATAAATGTTTAAACTTAGATAATAAAATGTAAACAGCTACCCACATTGTATGTTCAGTGTTTGTCTATTTGTAAGCCCTCGCATCCCGTTTGTGACCTAATTTAGCTTGTTTAATGTACAGATACGTTGGGGAAAATAAATAACTGGTATATTAAACCTAATCCATGGTTCCAAGAGAACTTTTCTTTTTAACACGTTTATGTTATTGGTTCCGATTTGAAAATATTACTATTTTATCTATTTAGAGGTGTATCAAACGATAATTGGAGCTTGTGTTATGAGTGCTAGACAACTGATAAATATACTTATATATTTCTAAATATTTACATCATGTATATGGATGGAGAGGGAGAGGAAGGCCGAAGAAAAGATGGAGGGATTGTGTGAGGAGTGATATGAAAGAAAAGAGAGTTGATAGTTTGACGGATGGCAGGACAGAATGGAAGAAAAAAACATGTTGCGCCGACCCCAAGTAATATGGGATAAGGCAGGAAGAAGAAAAAGAAGAAGATATTTCTAAATACATACATAATATAGATAAATCACACCCAGACACAAAAAAAATGATCATGCTCATCACACAAATATATTTTGTCCTGGCGGGGAATCGAACCCACGATCTCCGGCATAGCAGTCAGGGTATCTAACCACTAGACCAACAGGCCAGTCAAAGTAATATAAAGTTAGTGCCCTGAGACAGCGAGATGACAATCTATCAAGGAGACGGCGCCTAGTGAACCAGATAGATTTCGCCAGAATAGGCTAGTAGCCGTAAAAAAAGTCCGACTTTTATATTATTCAAAAATAAGGGACACGTATTTACGTGTGACGTCACGCCGTGCTGCATTTTTTCGCACGGGGTGACGTCACACGTAACTTTAATGGCCTATATCTTTGTTATTTTTTGTTTAATCGAAAAAAGAAAAAATACGTGTCCAATATTTTTTTATAATCTAAAATACGGACTAAATAAAATGTAATTATTTTGTCACTGGACACTACCCTATTATATCTAGTGATATCTGTATAATCTCAAAAGAACTAAAAATTCAGAATCCTGCATCGCGGTATCAGATTTCTTCACGCGATTAGAACGTATTAACAGTCCGACATAAACTACTGGACAGCTCAGACCAGGCACCCCACACAACTTGTCGCCGGATCCTCCCTTTTCAATGTAGGTTGGCGAGACAGCGAGACTTAACACCCCGTTCCGTATACTTTTAAAGAATAAGCGTGCGCGTACAAAAGATGGAAGGAATGGTGGGAAGCCTTTGCCCAGGAGTGGGACAAAACTAGCTAAAAACCTTCCACAATATGTTGCATTTTATATCGATTGAAAGGATTTTATATTGAGTGAAAGGATTTTTTTTTAGGAATAGGATTTGGAAATTTCGGCATGTATGTCAAATTCATGCGAATATAAAAGATGCGTTAATAAAATCAATTGTGAAAAAAAGTATTTTTGTATTTATGTAATATCGATCATCCTTACCATGAAAATAATAATCATGCATGAGTATTAGAATGCCAAGTGTGAAATTAAGAATCAACAATAAACTACGTACGGTATATAATAATTATCAAGCAAATACCACTCGCAAACTGCTTGCCAGCTCGCAACTGCTAGATAGACTTACAAAGTTAAATTACTTTTACATACATATTATAGATAAACAACACTTAAGTGATCATCCTCATCACACAAACATTTGTCCTAGATGGAAATCGAACCCACGACCTCCGGCATAGCAGTCAGGGTCACTGACTACCAGACCAGCAGGCCAGGCAAGTCAATTAATTTTAACATGCAACAAATGAGTTCCTACAATACTTTTACATTTCGCTAAATTATTTCGCAGGCTTTAAAGATTTAAGAACCGTTTGTTCAGCGGACAAAGAGAGTATAAAAGGTTCAAGAGAAAACAAAAAGGAGGTACGTTGCAAACCGGTTCTTAGCTTTTTATTAGTCCGAAACAATATTCAAAGAAATTGTCGAGCAATTTTTCTTAACAAGTACCTACCTACTACACCTTATTATTGCCACCACTCCCTAAAATATGATTATTCTCTTTGAGGTTGCCTTTCAAAGGACATTCTTGTAGATATGAAATTGAAATATTAAAATTCTAACCGGCTCTTACTGTGAGTATGCTCATTTTGATCCGTGTACAATATTTTTGAGACGACTTATTTTGCAAAAATTGACAATATTAATATTAAATCACAATCGATATTCATCTTTCTTCTTAATCTATTTGTTTATTTAGTAAGACTAAGCGAACAATTCAATAACTTTAATATTTATATTCTTTGTGATAAAGCTTTTATTTGACTTTTATATTTCATAGATCGACATTTGTAATTGAATGTCAAAGAATTGAAATAAATTTCGGAGAGGGAATCATTTGATATAAGCAATTTACCATTTATTATTTAAACATCGCTAGTATTGTTAAACGCAGTATTAATCCAAATGTTTTCATAAAATCATTAATTCTGAAATAATGTAAATTAAAAACTTTAAAACGTAGCTTTCGTAGCACCGCTACGAGTGCTACGAACATCGGGCTACGTCGTAGCAAATCAACATTTGATAAAGATTTAGGGCCTCCCGCGCAAGGGCCTCAAAAAAACGCAGGAGCTTGAAGCTGCGTTTTTTTGTGGCTGGTGTGCGAGGACAGTTAAAGGTAATTTAATAGCATCATTTCCATCGCATTGTTGGATGACCTCTCACGGTGCTCAAGGTGACCTGGTGAGGGACGTGGGAATCCGATGTATGCGAGACCCACAGAACTGGTCAATATGTCGACACTTGGGGGAGGCCTATACCTTTCGACTGAAATGATGATGATAAATAGAATCTTTATTTATTCATACTTACTTGGGATTTTTGATTGTATACATAAAAAAATAGGTATTCAAAAAGATATGTTATTCTTTTATCACAAGTTAGCAACTGAAAATGTTTTCGATTCTATGAAATAAGCCTCTCGTTATTGTTGTTATGGACAGTTAACTTGTAGTGTATTTCAAATGTGACAATTCTCCGTAGGAGGCGGAATGGGCAAATGGTTGAATGGACGGCAGTCAGTGGAGCATGAACGTGAATACCACGAGCCAATACCGCTTTTAGCCGAGCCGTCTCGTATCTCGCCACATCATGCGTGCAGATGATGCCAGTAGCGTAGTTATGCGTGGGCGCAGGGGCCCTCGCCATTGTACAAGTGAGAGCTCTTTATAATTGACCAGCTTTTGCCCGCGGCTTCGCCCGCGTACATAAAATATTTCTGATTCCTGGGCTAGGAATCAGAAATAAAGCAGCTTTCTATCGGTGATAGAATTTTAGCAATCGAACCAGAACTTTCTGAGATTAGAAACAAAAAACAAACTTTACATCTTTAACCTTTCAATCGTGGAAATTACAGACACAATAGAAAGACAATATGACCTATTGTCTGCTACTGTCTGCACATTAACTAATGTAAAAAGGCTCGCATTTGACCACTATTTTCACCTGATAGTAAGCGAATGCTGGGTTGCGAATTGCTCTCTCGTTTTCAAATTTATGTAAGAAAAAACCGGCCAAGAGCGTGTCGGGCCACGCTCAGTGTAGGGTTCCGTTGTTTCCCGTCCGTCACAATAAGTGTACCTTATAAGTTTAAAAAAATGCTTGCAGATACGATTATACTACAAACTTAGTCCAGAAATTATTTTGTACGACCTTTTTGTCTTTTTTTACAAAAACTGTTCTTTCCATCAAGTTCGCAATGATTTTCCTAGAAAGTCTATTTTATGAAGTTCTACTTTTCAGATTTTTTTCATATTTTCTAAACTTATGGTTCAAAAGTTAGAGGGGGGGACACATTGTTTTTTACTTTTGGAGCGATTATTTCGGAAATTATTGAAATTATCAAAAAATGGTTTTAGTAAACACCTATTCATTTTTAAATACCTATCCAACAATATATCACACGTTAGGATTGAAATTAAAAAAAAAATCACTTCCCACTTTACATATAGGGGGGCTACCCTAATAAAACATTTTTTTTCCAATTTTTATTTTACCACTTTGTCGGCGTGTTTGTGCTAAATTTCAGCTTTCTAGTGCTAACGGTCACAGAGATTATGCGAGGACAGACAGACAGACGGACAGACAGACATGGCGAAACTATAAGGGTTCCTAGTTGACTACGGAACCCTAAAAAAGGAGGCGCTGATGTGCCTTCGCCCAAGTCAGTCTACGCTACGCCACTGGATGGTGCTATTGTGCCATTTTCCTGCCTTTTAATGCGCAGCTAGTAAAACTCAGTCTGCAGGCCTAACCAAGTTCTGACAGTTTCATGTCGACCCTCGGCGTGTAATGTTTGTCCTGTATTTTTGTTTATTTGGTAAACAATAAAGATTATAATCAATAATAATAATAAGATGGTAGCCATGTTGACGTGCGTATGAGTCGATTGCTAGTGTCTAGTATTTTTATGTAAAATACTATGTACAAAATGTCATAACTGTATGATGAAAACTCACAAAGTTATAAGCTTGTTATGTCAGCAAAAATACAAGGTCACCGTGCCATCCACGTGACTGAAGGGTTGATTTGCACTTGCACCCAGCTGTTTGATGGCGCCTAATACCCGCCTTGACCTGTCGTAACCTATGTTGTACTTAGTATCAGTGGTGTCCAACTAGCGACCTTTTTAAATATATTTGGGAAAAAATATAACATGGTGTAAGAACTATTGGAATCCATTCAGTTACTGATTCTGAACATTCAGGTTTCGCATAATACTAAAAACAATTTGTATTTGTTTAGTTATCTATTAGCGTTAACAATTGTAGATTATAAACTTGACTAAACGTGCTGTAATATTTTCGAAACATTGAACCTAAAAATCTACTAATTTTGTTACGCAATCCGCTGACAAAAAAACGAAGCTTGATTTGGACAGTAAAGTCGGAGTGCCGTGTAGGCAAACGACGGTTGCGTTTGTTTTTCAGTATGTGTTCCGCTTAACAAGTAAGCTTTACATCTGCGGTAATAAACTGGGTGCACACTGCTCACGTGGACATGGCCCGCCGGTCGCACAGCTTACGACATCGGTGCAAATTCAACCATCGGTGGAAATCCGGTGAGCACGCTGCCCGCCGCGTTGCCGCACTAACCTCTTTTATTTCTTTCAAAAAAAGAACTCCGAACCGAGGGCAGACTACGCAAACTCTGCGTAACTATGAATATGTTTACGGCGTAGTCATATTGCAGATTTTGTCAAATAATCGTCGGCCATTTTGAGATACGCTGGTTTTATAAGTTATTAACCTGTTAGTCGATCATTGAGAGCAGTGGTGGCCGAGTGGTAACGGCCCCGACTTATGAGGTGTAGGTCGCGGGTTCAAACCCAGCTCGGCGCATTACTTGGTGTAATTTATTTCATCACCACTACTCTCAAAACTGTGAAGGAAAACATCGTTAGGAAACCGTCATGTGTTAGAACCAAAAAAAAATCGAAGACACCAACATGCACTGGGTCTGCGTGGTGGATTGTGGCCCATTCCCTCTTTTAGAGAGAAGACCTGAGTCCTAGTTGTGGAAACACTAAAACGCTGGGTCTTTAAGTCAAAAAGGTTACTTCTTGGCAAGTGTGTTCCATCGTTGGCCACATCATCGCCTACCATCAGGTGAGATAGTGGTCAAGCGCGAGCCACTCCATTATAAAAAAAAAATATAATGAACGTTTCTTAACATCTCAGCACACAGCTATTTCGTGAACCATTGAACATTAAATCTACAAACTTTCTTTAGGTTACAAAAATGGTAAAAATTAAATGTTTATAATTGGTTATTGAAAGTTCATTTATCCACGCTATTGGCATGGAAAACAATCGTGATGTTTTTGGCGTGGTTGCCAAATCGTTTGTCTACAAACTTCGTGCTATGAATTTATTTTAGTGTTTGATCCTGACATAGGTCTCTATGCGGGCTTATAAAACACAGGGTGGCTTTACCCGCATTAGGAGCTTTAAATCGAGAATTTTTAAAATAGCTCCTAAGTAAAGTAAGTTAACTAAACTGGGATTAAAACATAACTATTCTTTGAAATACTTTCTTTCTTAACATAGTTTGTTAAGAATATTAAAAGTGATCTAATAAAAAGGCGAAAGATCCGTAGTAATAATGTACGCAGTTCATACGTAACAAGAGATTGCAGCGCGGTGTTTGCGCTGTAGTTTTAACAATGTAGTGCCGAATCGCGAGGTAAGAGCCGGCTCAGCATAAACTTGCCGCTGTACGATTAATAACGGCGGGGTTATGTATGCACAAAACCGAGCAAGTTGGCTTGTTAAGCCTTTGTGCTGAGTACCACTCGCATCCGCTCAATTGTACCTTACCATCATGCCCAACCAATAGCACAATATTTGATGTAAGCTAACAAAAATATTTGTAACTTAACCACATTGTATACCATTGAACTTTAATGCTTAATAATAGTCTTCATAAACTACTGAACTTAGTGCTTTATAACCATATCTTGACTGAATTGATCTTTCAAACTATTAGTTCCAAACGCGAAAGCTCGCTGGTCACCATTTGCATAACTTACACGTTTCATTTCCGTAATTACCATTCGATGGATGCCATTAATCTTCTCACCAAATCCCATAGTGAACGTCAGTCGTTTGACTCTAATCACGGGATTTACTTTAAACGTCCGCATTCGTACTGGCCTCTTAGCGAATCCTTTTGAGAAAAAGTTGTTAAAAAAACGGCACAAAAACAAAAGGAAATAGTCGGGGCGGTCCCCGGAGAGTCGTTGTTAGCCCTGGGACGGTACTTAAATCAAATGTTCACCATTCAAGGAAATTATAAGAACAGGGCACGGATTCGGCGCACCCTCCGAGAGAAGCCCCTTGGATAAAAAGGCTTACGAAGAAACACTGTTGTGAATAGTTTCATTGTTCTCTACAATATTTTTTGGAATATTCCTACTTTTGAACTATAATAATGAAAACTACAACAATCTTCTTCGTCTTCAAAGTCTTTAACTATAGATAGAAAATAATTCTAACGATGGTGATACAATGTAACTCAACAAAGTACAGTATTATCGTGATAGGTAGAACACAGCGTGTCGGCTTGCAGTGAGGAACATTGAGAGAAAACTTAATCAGAAGTATTAGTGAGAGCGTTTTAATATTCTGAACGGAGTGCACGGTTAAGGATTTTCTTTTTTGTTGTTGTCTTCGAGAATATTACTTTACCTCGCAACAAACTTAAGGGGCCTAATCCGCTTTTCAACTCGAGCTTTTACTTGCCTTATGACAGCGAGCTTAGAGCTTCCAAAGACGTTGTGGAGAAAGTTTTTAATCTTTTCACATGTATATACGTGACAAAACAACTTCCAGACAGGGAGATCGCGGATCGCGGCCCGTATCAGACACAAACGGTGCGCTCCATACATAATTATCGTATCAAAGCGTATTCAGGACGGATAAAAGGCGTACAAGGAATGGAAAAATAATAAGTAAAGCTTATGTGTCTTCAACATGTGTCCATATGTCGAGATCCTCAGAAGCCGTCCCCTCGAGCCGGATATGAATAAAATTTTCTTAGATAAATTGAGAGTTCGCGAAAACGTGTCGATTTCTTTATTTATTCAATACTTTTCTCCTTTGAAACGTTTCTCCTTGGATTCGCCCGCGCTTATCTTATATTTATGAATTCTTTTGGGTTATTGATGTAAAACCACTTTCTTCTTTTAGCGACATCAATAGAAATGTTGCAACGGATATCCAGACACAATCACACATTTATATTTAAAGGATTCGTTTCAATCGTGTTTATGCGAGTTGTTAAATTATGCAATCTCATGAATTATACTGGTTATGTACGTAATATTATTTTCGTAATCAAATAGTTCCCTAAATGGGTAATTTCAGCCAACCCAAGTTATGTTTGTGTAGGTCAACTAAATTCAATAAAGGGATAGGAAATATCGCTTACGCTAGCGTTTCATCATACGTAATATCTTAAGAAGGACGTCATCATTTATTTTCTCAGCTCTGCTTCTATTTTATTATAATTTCAATTTAGTGATTGATTCGTGTGCCGTATTTATCTTCAATAGAGCTCTATACCAAAACCTTATTTTTACAGGGTAAATCATCAAATTATTTCTTTTGCTCCGAGTGGAGCGAAATGAAGTTTCAGACTTTTACTAAGACTCACAGGGTTCCTTCAGTTGATCTTTTCAAGAAAACAGTTACTCTTTTGAACAATCTGCAGACCTAGCAGGTATTCAAAGTCAAGTCAAAATCGACCACACGCCGTCGACCTTACCTGACGGCGAACTACCTATTGCTCGCCATCCAGGTCTGTAATGCGCACCTGCCATCAAAACCTAATTTGCTAAAATAAACAATTATAAAGATTCTACTGGGTTGAACTTGTGTTATTATAAAATAATAACCAGTTTTTTTTTTTTTGACTTCATGCATTGAGTCCAAAACGGATATTTATAACTACATAATACAGTTACAGGTAACACTAAATCCCTTTAAAGCACTATGGCACAATACCTTTACCTTCATAGAGCCTAAACACGAAGCCCGAAAGCTCCATTTCACAAAGCTACCCGACGCTTGAATAGGAATTAGTGCACATAATGTATAAGATAGCGAGCGATCGAATTTCGGCGTCCAAAATGTCCGATGTTATACATATATTAGTCAAACCGATGCCCCGGGACTCAGTGAAAAATGCTCGTGGAGCCTCGACGACCGCCAATATCTTCGGGAAACAGCTTAAAACCGTTTCGGTAAGTTTGGCTTTTCAAACCTTCGTTTTTTTACACCCAAAGGGATTTGCGTACGGGCACTCTTCGAACGTTGAGTTTGGAAAGGAATTTCTTTGCCCATATGTTGAGTAATGTGCCTTTAGCGTGTACTAATATATATTTAATTGGCGGCGTTACGGAAACCAGCTATAAATTTTGCCAAGCCGATACATTCTTTTCGTTATATTTATTAGGTTGATACTTTTGTTAGGTACGAGACGTACATACTCGTACTTACGTTTGTTCGTTTGTTTTCTTTTTTCTCAATAAAAAAGATCGGTCAATAAGAGTCAGATTAGCACACACAGGATTCTGTACTGTTGTAATTTTATGTAATTTTTTGACGAAAACTTAAGATGAATGAAAAGTAAACTGTCAAGTTGATAAAGTTCTTCATCGATATACATATTATGTCAATTAATTCTTCATCTGCAAATGCTAGTTTACAGTAGCAAAACAAATATATTTTATGTGTAACAATAACAAATCAATACTTTTCAAACTTCTTTCTTTACCTATGCTGTGAGACCTTATTTCTTGCCAAATACCGTGATGTATGGTTTTCAATAATAGAAAAATACGCATAGAGTATAACTACATTGCGAAATAGCAACAATTGTTTCGATTGCGTTGACTTCTTAGTTGACTAAGAAGTTTGAGTTTTCACAGCTCCAAAGAATTGCAAACGACGAGAACTATCTACACTTGTTTCCGAGAAAAAGGGTCTTGACAGACAAATGAACAACGAGGGATCATACAAGGGTACAGATTTTTCTTTTGAGGTACCCACGGAACCGAAAAGATCTTCAAAGTAGTTAAGATTTCAATCTCCTCAATTCTCTATTATACGTATTGCTACATTCGCATTGTAAGCCAAAAACCAGTGATCTAACATATTTCATAAAACCTATTGCTAGTTTTAAAGAGAGGCTAACTTGAATCTAGAAGACATTCATATCAGAAAACGAAAATTCCCAGATATTTTTGTATATTAATTTTGTCTTAACTATAAAAATAATTCACCAATATCGTGACAAAATATGTATAAATTTTTAATAATATAAACTACTGCTTGACTGGGATTCTAACTGATGGTTGACTGGTAGAGAATGCCTTGTGGCATTAAGTCCGCCTGTGTACCACCACTGTACATGAAGTTTAAATAAATAAATAAACAGTGATACAATCGTTGATGGTGAGGTGCACTAGTTTATTAAGAGCCTATTCACTCTAGCCACAAAGACGTCTAAATAATGACTGGCCGGTTAGTCTAGTGGTTAGTGGCCCTGAGTGCTATGCCGGAGGTCGTGGGTTCGATTCCCACCTTGGAAAATGTTTGTGTGATAAGCATATAATCATTTTTTCTGTGTCTAGGTGTAATTTATCTATAATATATATGTATTTAGATATATATAAGTATGTTTATCAGTTGTCTAGTAGTCCCATAACACAAGCTCTGCTTAGCTTGGGACTAGATGGCGTTGTGTGATAGTTGTGGAATATTATTATTTCATTTTATTATTATTATAATAATCGGACGGGACGATAACAGCAGGAAAATTGTTACAGTCCCCCGATGTACGAGGAAGTATGTGCAAGTAAGAATAACTTTTCACTGTTTGGCGTTGTCTTAACTGTAGTAAACTAATCCATTAAAACTGAATGAGGAGGTTTGTAAAATCAACAATACTTCTCTTGACATCACAGCTAAAATCTAAATAATAACTAATTAAATACTAAATATTGACCCCATATTGTTATTAGATCAAATGAACTTTGATGATTATAGTCAAGTTCTTATCCCTACTCTAGGAATTACTCCTGTGTCGTGGGAGCGTTCTCAAACATGTCAACTCACATACACAAGACATCCAGACCTGAAACAGCTTATTTATGTCCCATGCGGGAATCGAATCCGCGACACACAGCGAAGTCAATCAACCACTGCTGCACCCATGCCATCAGTTAATTTATTTTATTGTAAACAGAAACCGATCCTTTTGATGTCAATAGTTTATTAAGTATACCACTATCAATGTTACAAACATCCTGCTATTAGTATTCAAGACTAACTATGACACATCCTTTTAGATAAACCCATTGACATAATCAGGACACGTCAAATTCCATGAGTTTGGAGATCAGTTGATCCGACCCAAAAAACATTGATAAATATGTGATCGGTTTTCAGTACACGTTCGAACTTTAGAATTCATTTATAGAAGTCAATATATTGGTTATGGTCTTAATTTTATCTAAAGTCTGTCTAATAAGTTAAACGACTTTGGTAATTATTAGGATTTAATTAAATCTGATGTGGTCAACAGGGGTTCAATAATCAAGGTTGATTAAGAGATAGAGATCATTGTTTACTTACAGAAGAACCTTATAAAAAGTATCAAATATATGTATTTTTTAAATGATTAAATATTATGCAAAATTCCTAAGTCGATTGACTTATTAGACAGACTATACGCTATATAATATTATATGTTTGATTTATGTTTGTAGTAGGTGATCTCTGAAAGTACTGGTCTGATTGCTAAAATTGTTTCATCAATAAAAAGCTGCTTTATTCTTGAGTGACATAGGCTATATTTAAAAATGGAAACCAAACAAGAGTAAGAATAGAACTGAAACAGGTGCCAAAAAAAATTGTACACATTGGAATAACCCACTCTATTAAAGAAAATATTCGATTTTTCTTGTTCAAGTAAAAAAAAAAGACGTAATCTAGATTGGAATGGTACTCCAATTCATTTTCTACTAATGATTTCAGTAGAAGTAATTTAATAAATGAATACCTACGTCAGCAAATCAGATCTAAGTCACAAAAAATAATGAAAGAAATAAAAACGCTTGTCTTTTAGTCGATTACCGACCGTAAGAACACCTGAGGTAGGTGTTCTGTATAATGTATTCTTGTGTACTTAATATAGGTCGTTAGCCAACAATTAACTAGTTCTACAAAAATCATCTGAGATCCTACATCTGAAATTCTATGTAGGGCCTCAGATGTTTTAGAAAATATTTTAATGCTGTTCAGATTTCCGCCTTTGTACAGTGTACATAAAGCATTAATAAATAAATAAATAAATTTACTTATAAATAGTTAAAACTCCCGTGATTAAAGAGCCCTCACACACGCGAGGCCCCTATGGGTGCGAGGCCGCGGGCGAGGGCCCACTTCGCCCTCGCCCAGCTACGCTACTAACTAATAGAGACTTAAAAGCTGACCATCTTGTTTGTCTATGTATGTTATAATTTTTGGGTAATCATCGATTTATTAATTTATTTATTTCTAGCCGAAACCGGAAGCCATATATTCAGTTTCGGTTTTGACTGCAAATCGTGTGTTTTTTTTTTTATTATGGATAGGCTCGCGTTCGACCACTATCTCACCTGATGTTAAGCGATGATGTGGCCGACGATTTTTCCATCAGTATCTAGTACTTAGTACTGCATTTTCTAAAATTCATACCTAGAAAGAGTGAGTGGTGAGTAGCAAGGATTGTATTCACAATACTTAATTTCTGCTCACATTTTGAAACAGTTGCGAGTTGTTGTTATGACTTTTTGTTCTCAGAAGCATTCAGCTGAAACATAACTGTTGTCACTATTACCTCCATAAAAAATAGCATAAAATAGCTATTATAGATACAAAAAAAATGTTCTTTGAACGTCATAAATCGAGTTTGATCAGCCATTTTGAAAACACGTCGTTTATTTGTTTGCACTCATAATAAACGATTCTTTTTTTATTACGAATACCTACGTTTGGAATATCATTAGACGACATAATCGCCGTGAACGTCCGGGCGTCCCCCGAACACAAGGCGGACATAATGCTCCTAATTTGATTTCCGCTTAGGTAAACAATGTAACCTATAGATTTTATACAATATTGCTGTTTATATGTCATGTTATAACAGCAACAGCTGTGAGTGCGAAATATATAATATTTACATTTTTTATAATAATGTATCTCTTCTTATGTATATGTGTATATAAGATATAAAATAAATAAATAATATTATAAACGGGAAAGTTTGTTTGTATGAGTGTTTATTATTCTTTCACGCAAAAACTACTGAATGTATTTCGATAAAACTTGATACACGGGTAGATCAAGTCCTGAAATAGACACATAAGATACTTTTTATCCCGGGATTAAGTTCCTTTGGGAAATTTTATCACTATCATGCGCATACACATGCATATACACTAATATGATAAAGAAATAAAGTTTGTATTTTTGTTTGTAGGAGGTGAGTAATCTCTGAAAGTACTGGTCCGATTGCTAAAATTTTTTCACCGATGGAAAGCTGCTTTATTCCTGAGTGACATAGGCTATATATTTTTATGTATGCGGGTGAAGCCGCGGGCAAAAGCTAGTATAATATAAGGCAGTAAATACTAAATGCCATCTCCGAAGTCTCTAGCGATATCATCTTCAAACAGCTCTACCACTATATTTGCGTGAATGCATACAACATAAAGGTTCTAGAAGAGACACAAAATATCTAAAATCTCATCTAGGATTTAACCAAGCACGTAGAACCAAAAAGTCGTTTTATTTTTTTGCGGTACTTTCTCCTCTAAAATTGGCTTCAGATCCATTCCTGTTGACAACTTTATCGAGCGGTTTTCGATAAATTGCGGCGAGGGAAAACTAAATAAATCCGAGAGGGACTTTAGATAAGGTAATGGCTTCAGTAATGTCTAGCGACTGCCGCCATAATGCAATCGGAAACCGAACCAAACTCACACAGTAACGGGAGGACATCGACAGATAACTACACAAGCTTTATCACCCTTTTTCGTCAAAAACTAGTATATAATCTAGTTACAGAAAACAATTAAGACATTCAGATGCAAATGGTTCTATCTAGCTACAAGTAGATCCTGCTAATATTTTGCATTTAAAATGTCTTTGAAGGAAACTTTTTTCATTAAAATCTGGTCGGTTATGAAGGTGCCGTGATGCATAAAAGATCGTCGCTATTCTTTTTTCCTTTCTTAATAGCTTACGTACGAAAACTTAGTTTTGTAGGAGGTTGCATTATACCTAAGTAGATCAACGTGGAATATAGTACAATGACCTTTTTCTAATATCTCTGCGTAGAAAAACAAACAATGAACTCTTTCTATAATATGTAAAGGACCGCGATAAATGTCGATTGAAGACAGTTTTAATTCTTTACTTGCTTATGCGCGCAGCTTCGCCCGCGTACATAGAATATAAGCCTATATCACTCAGGAATAAAGCAGCTTTCTATCGGTAAAAAATTTTAGCAATCGATCCAGTACTTTCAGATTTCAGATTCAGATTACCTCCAACAAACAAAAAAAAACTTTACCTCTTTATAATATTAGTGTAGATGTCCATTTAATAAATTAATTATTTCAACAAATGTAAAAGTCCGAAAAACTTGGATTAAGTTTATCTGGCGGATGCCATCATGCCTTAGATGCTACGGTTTTTTTTTAAAGAGTTCCGTCGTCATGAAACGCAAATGTCAACTGAAGGACACAAATGGGTTTTCGTCAGTAAAAGTCCGATACGCGCTCTCACTCCACCCTAGAGCGGGAAAAGTTTTTTTACTGATATTCAAACTCAAAAATAAGCTTTACTTTACAAATATTAATTTGGTTGTCATCTAACCGCATCACCACTAATGTTGCCAATAAGCCACGAGTTTAACAAAAAATAAACCAAACAATTTATATGACAATTCGTAAGCAAAGAAGAACAAAATCATCTTACTTATTCGGTGGTAACTCCACGGATTAAAAGGCTCTCAGTAGACAGAGCTATATAAAAGTTTAAATAGTTTAAGCGCAGTCTCAAACGCATATCGAAGTCACAAGACAAACTCATTGTCTCCACGCAAACATCGCCAATGCAAGTTCTCAATGAAGCCGAGTAAGATAAACTTTGCGATTCGGCTCATACTTAGGAAGTTCACGCGAACACTTCAAGTGTAGAAAATCACCTGTAACCGCGCACGTAGATGCTAGAGCCCTCAAAAACAACGGGATGCCCGAAAACTTCTAACAAACACTCAACTCTCTAACTTAGTGGAGGACAACAACAATGGAGTTAGTTTAGGAAAAATACGGACGCTTAGAAATTAGTTGATGTTGCCGGTTTATTTATCTACCAGCTGTACCCGCTACTTCGTCCGCATTCATTCGGAAAAGTAATCACCATCATCATGATTATCATCATCAGCCTTTTTCTATGTTCCCACTGCTGGGAGTCAGGTCTCTTCACTAGGAGGGGGAATGGGCCGTAATTCACCAAACGGGCGTAGTGCGGGTTGGAGAATGTCACATGTCTTCGAATTTTTGGTACTAAGACATACCGGTTACTTCACGATGTTTTTCTTCACCGTTTTGAGAGTAGTGATATTGAAATAAATTATACAAAGTAATGCGCCTGGCCGAGTTTGAACCCGCGACCAATAACCCGGCCACCACTGCTCCAAAAAAAGTTGTCAAAAGTTTATTTTTTTATTTTATCATCGTCATCATCATTTCAGCCGAAAGACTTCCACTGTTGGACATAGGCCTCCCCTGAGCGTCGCCATAATGACCGTTCCTGTGCGTCACGCACATCAGATTCCCTCAATCCTGACCAGGTCATCGGTCCACGTTGTGTTCACTATAGAACAGTGTCTTAAGATGAAAGTCTATGACCAGTGCATATTGCCAGTGGTGATGACAATTTTATCGTCAACATTTATTTATTTTAAACTTCATGTACAGTAGCGGTGCAATGCTACCCAGTCAACTTTTGGGTTTAAAAATACAACACTGTGGTAG
The DNA here is from genome assembly GCA_929112965.1 of Mythimna albipuncta. Taxonomy (NCBI): domain Eukaryota; kingdom Metazoa; phylum Arthropoda; class Insecta; order Lepidoptera; family Noctuidae; genus Mythimna; species Mythimna albipuncta. The sequence goes on along the minus strand of OV815969.1, from coordinate 10,714,570 downwards.
GTGCGCACAATAAATAAATACTAGATAATACGAAAGGGGGATAAAGTATCATTGAATTTAGGTGCTTATTATAATAACATATATCTAGATGCTAAAATTATAAACTAATAAATACTATGATAAATATCAAAACATTATAATTAAAAAAAAAAACTCAAAAAATATATACGAAGGCTAATCTAATATTTAGGGTGCATCATCATCATTTCAGCCTAAAACCGTGGAATGCTGGACATAAACCTCCCTCAAGTGTCACCACAATGACCAGTCTTATGCGTGCGCGTCGTAATTCTTTATGGTACGAGTACACATAAACTTAACATAGTACACAGTGATTTGACGATTCATGAACAAAGGCGAGCTTAACTCAACAATGAGTTTTCTCCCTGCAAACCTTTGAGTGAGATCGCATTTGAAGATTATAAAAAGTAACGGGAACAGTTGAGGGTTAAGGCTCTAGCGCCCGAGCAGTGCTATCAAACAGTGACTTTCTGTAGCCTACTCCTTGGTAATGGCCAGCCCCCTTAGCCAAGTTACAACCGTGTCGAACGCTTCGAGTTGGCCGCATGGCCGAACCTTTTGTTCTCACCACGTGACTGAGCGTTGAGATGACGTCATTCCCGTACATTTGAAGCTTTCTACAAGCGTTAGCGATTGCAGATTTGCAACATGGCTAGGGGTGGTCGTTAGAAAAAAAATACTTTTATTATAGACTAGCGGCCCGTCCTGGCTTTGCACTGGCAATAAATATAGCCTATGTCACTCACGGTGAATGTGGCTTATTTCAAAAAGATTTTTTTTTTTAATTTGGAATCGGCACAGTAAAATCCAATCTAATTGCATATATTTTTAATCTGTGAAAGTTATGTTCATCGATTTCGTACATTTTACGATTTATTATAATGTATATTTAAGGCTGATCAATATATAATTAATAATAATGTTCTACAATTACCACACCACACCGTCTAGTCCCAAGCTAAGCAGAGCTTGTGTGAGTATTAGACAACTGATTAATATACTTATATATTTCTAAATCTATAAGAAAATTTCTAAATGTATATATTTCTAATAGATAAATTACACTTAGACACAGAACAAATGATCATGCTCATCACACAAACATTTGTCCTGGGTGGGAATCGAACCCACGACCTTCGACAAGTCAGGGTCACTAACCACTAGACCAATAGGCCAGCCAAAATAAATCAAACTAGCTCTTGCCTGCGTCTTCGCTCGCGTACATAAAATATGTCTATGTCACTCAGGAATAATGCAGCTTTCTATCGGTGAAAAAAAATTTGGCAATCGGACCAGTACTTCCAGAGATCCTTCTACAAACAAAAAAACATAAAAATAAACTTTACCTCTTTATGACATCAGCGTAGATAGTGTAGGAACATAATAGTAAGTTCAAGAATGAAAACAAGACAAGAATTACCTAACTATCGCCTAATGGTTTCTATAAAAAGTTTACAAAAGTCTTAAGAATTATCTCCTAGACAAAAATAATAAGCAAGAGTAATTTATATGAATGGCTCACAACCGTTAAAGCAGACTAATTCAACGGCAATGCAGGCAGATTGCCTGGGATGAAGGTATGGAGTCCGCGGCAAGCCAGATTAAACTTGTTTTTAAGTTTATCGTGGCTTTAATATTGTTCGCGAGGACTTAAACGCAACGTATAAACCTTGGTCGCTGGGAGTTACGTAGTAAGCGCATACAATAGTTAGTTTATATTGTTCACTACTTTCTATAGGCGAGCCCGGAAAAGAACCGTGCTTTATACAGGTAAGGTTATACGGGTATCATAATTAGGCACATATACGTGACATGTTATTAAAAGGGTTAAAATCATGGATAAAATGCGATTGGGCGGGTCTAGTGATGTGCCGTTCCAGGCAATATTGCCGTGAAGTGGGAATATTGGTGGGAGTATTGCCCGAAGTATGAATACCTATATATTGTCGGCAACAGCACATCTCTAGGCGGGTCACATCAGACCTATGCACTCTGACCAGGGTCCATCTTCAGGTAGGTATCCACCAAGTGGATACCTACCTGAAGATGGACGGCGCTGCCGAGGTTGACCTGGGAAGAGATGGGAGATGACCTAGACGTCTACTGCAAGGGCTGGTTTGAGGTGTCTGGTGTGAAAAGAATACCTGGAAGAAGTTGGGAGAAGCCTTTGTCCAGCTGTGAGAAAGTACAGGATAAATAAATAAATAAAGTTTGCGCAAACATTATAACGTATATGCTAACGTAAATATCAGCGTAAAACACATTGAATTGTACGTTGATAACTCGAAAAGGCAGCACCTACCTCCGCACTGAAAGGCCACTGAACCAAAAAAAACCCTAAATGAACTTATTCACATTTCCTTTCAGGTGGCCATTAATTCATTTCACGACGGAATACCAGAATTCCCTTCGACGGGATTTGCTAAATTGCATTTAAATCTACTTTCCAGCCGGCTTACATTTCCGCGCATCAAGCCCTGGGAATGTACAAAAACATGAACCGTAATTTGCTAAGACGAATAACGTTTGATTTAATCCGGCACGTAGAGCGCCCCGGGCCGGGCCCGTCGATTTACTTTTATTGCTATTTCGTTTTATTTCGCCGGCCCCGATGCTGTCTGATGTGGCCCTGTTTTCGGGATCGTTAACGGCAAATGTGCTAATCTTTTTTACAGAACCGTGGCGTAACAATAAGTGACTTTGATGCTCGTGGCCTGCGGACGCCGTTACTCTCGCTAATGTGCAACGATTAAGGTTTTACATTTTAGATGGTAGGGGTCCATTTAAAAAATCTCGACAACCCATTGTAGGCGACCCGTCGTTTAAATAAATGAACTTAACGATCACATGTTTTGTTCCTCGTTCCTGTTCAAACCTGGAAAGATAAACACGTATTTTAATATTTATGTTGGGTAGCTTAGGAATCCCAAACTTTTGTACTCTGTCGTCGTGCGAAGTTTCCCCGGCTTGCATTTCAGCGTGTATACAAAGCTCTGTTAAGTGTATCTAACTTCGCGCCAAGAGAAGTCAATTACAACGACTTTAAAATACGACACCTCAAGACATTAAGAGACAAAGTTAAGCGAGCCAATAAACGCTTGAATCCCACCGCCTACTATTTAACACCAAGAAACTTTGATAAGAGTTCCACCATTAAGTGTTTTTTTAATCCTGGGCTAAGGATTTTATAGGTGAAGTTTTTCGTCAAGACGGGTTCAAGTGAAAGCTTAAGAAAACCTTATGCTCCTTATTTTATAGTCTCGTTGTATTTAAATACAGATTGAGGAAAGCCTTGGCGGAGTAGTGGAAAAACTTTCCCTTAATTTTCTAGTGACGTGCAACGCTACAAAAAAAATACTAGTAGAATAGTTAGGAATAATAAAAGTCGTGACCCGAACACGTAGGCATGCAGCATCTCTCGTAAAAAGAGTCACGAATCACACACAGTACGTTTTCAATAAAGGTGTCGTTACAAGGATCCCCGCAAAATCGACAAAGCGACTGTTTCATTTTGAAGGTAAGAGCAATTCTACTCTTTTGTCAGAAGGTATTGCCACTAAGTAGGCGGAATTGCGATGTAAAGTGTTTATTTAGGAGACGTTTGTTTGTTCCCTCAGTATGCAAAATTGACAATGTGCACTTCGACATGGGATTGGTGTTTTATTGGCTTTTAGGATGTTTAAATTCAACCACCACAAACATATACTTACAGCGTTACTTTAAAATGGAAAACTAATAATAAGACATTGTCACGCCACGTCGATTATAATATCGACATGGAAAACATTTAAAAATTAACTATAAAACTAATTAGTGATAACTGTTTCACTTCCATCTATCGCAAACCGCAATATGACGGTCGCGAAACAATCTAATTCCAAACAAATGCCTGACACATAACTGTAAACAATATTAGCGAGCCAGTTGACACCGCATTCACGTTCAACCTAACTTGAATAAACGAGGGAAGTGAGGTTCGATTGAATCACTTTCACACAATAGGCGTCATCACTGTCTGCGTGACAGCATAGTGAGCCCGTTTCGAGTTTATGCGATAGGAACTTATATTAATTTCCTGTGTCAGTCCGCCGGGAAACCAGTTGGTTGCAGTCGATGCGGCGGCGAGCGTAAACTGCGGTCGGCCGCCTGTCCTGACCTGTTCCAAACACTGCAATGAACATGCCCGTATAAACTCACACGCTAATTTTACCTCCACCGCTAAATTTCTATTCACACTTTGAACGAGACAGTGACTGAACGGAAATACTACACACGCCACTAATTGGGAAACAATTTTAAACCAAATTATACCGTGATCATGGAAATGAGAACCGTATCCGATGTTCACATCTTGCGGAAAACGAGGAAGGAGAAAATTTCCGAGAAAATCTTTATTTCTGGCTAATTCTGTTTTATAGGTATTTTACATCCTAATTTATTTTACTTTTACTGCATCCCTCCTAATTCTAATTTAAAATTTCATTCTCATAATAGTAAAATATAAGAGGATAATGATTGTAATCATTTTATCCATGATTTGATAAGAAGGGATGAGGAGGTAGTGTGGCGTGTGGGTGGTCGTTTAACACGAAGACATAACTAACAAACAAGTTTTATCTCCATGAAAGTTAGCGGCGTACCTTCATCCTTCACGTGCTGATCTCCTGCCAACAATAAAGTAACGTTAAGCCGCGAGATGCTGGGATTACACTTATAATACTCAATAGCGTATGACAATATTTTAGAACATTGTAAATTCTTGAAACGTCCAGAACTTTGTGTGAAATATGGATGATACCTAGTGTTGGGTAAGCCGCGTAAATAAGGTTTTTGTTTTTGATAAAATCATTCTTATTTATTTTCTTTATATACCTATGAATACAATAGTGAGTATTGTTTCTATTTTGATGGTTTTTTCCTGTTTACTATTGGTGTCAATTTTCTGACTACTTTATTTAACAAGTGCAAATAATATTTTCTAAATAATAATATTTTCTGACCGTGGCAACAAAGTAATAGAATATAATAAACTTCATTGTACACCAAAATAATACCATAACTTTTACACAAACTTAAATCTATGGGTACAATGGCGGCCTTATCTCAGACAGCGATATCTACCAGTCAACCTTTGAATAGACAGTAAGACTTTAAACTAAAAAACTAGCCAAGTGTGAGTCAGACTCGCGCACTGAGGGTTCCGTTCAAACTTACCTATTCAAATGTGTAGTTAAATTCCCAATTACAGTCTCGAAGATTTTTTTTCGTAGCGTAACATCAACTGTTTTCAGATTTATTTCTATATTAATTTGTACTACAGGATCTTGCTTTATACCAAGTTTTAGGATTCTGAGTCTAAGGGAAGTACCCTATGAATTTTGATTCCCTGGAATATCGATATATATCTATTTGGATATACGATTTTTGCGACACAAACGACCGTATTATTTTTTCAAGTTAACTTAGAAGTTTAATTTTTTACAGTTTTAAGGGACCCCAGACTGGAGTAAGTATATAGTTTAATTCAATAAACCCCAAGCGAACACCGGCGTTCGAGCTGTCATTGTCTTTCTGTTGTGTCTTTAATCGACAAGATTAAATAGCTTTTCAAATCGATATCTCCACGCGTCCCCGAGACGAAGGGTCTTGACAGACAAACCGACAAACGGACAGACGGACAACAAAGTGATCTTATAAGGGTTCTGTTTTTTCCTGTTGAGGTACGAAACCCTAAAAAGGGGGTAGTCTGCGGTGTACTTTTTGCAATATCATCATCAACTTAATCATTGTTTCAGCTGAAAGACGTCCACTGTTGCACATAGGCCTCCCCCACGTGTCGCCATAATGACCGATCCTGTGCGTCTCGCATCCATTGTAAAACCTTCAAATAAAAAAAAAACAACATGTAACCCTCTACATACACACATTAAACTCGTGCCATTTTTCCCCAAGTGTCAAGGCAGAAACTGGAGACCAGCACCTAACACATCACGTGTATTTAAATCACAAAACACATATGACTCAGGGTGAGCTTCTAAAACATCCTCAATTATTTACGTACAGTGTCCGAAATCTGTATCAAAGTTAAATCTAGCACGTGAAAGTGTAGTAATCCCTATTAGCCGACACTTTATAGTGCTATAGGGGAGGTCCAGTGTGCTAGTAGAACCATCGAGCTTTACGGCCAATGAAAATGGAGCCTCTCTCCACTGAGGTAATTATAGGATTACTTACATGTGTGGCATCCATAGACGTAGGGGAATGAACTGAGTAATGTCGATACAAAATTGGCTATGCTATAGAAAGAGACAAGACTGCCGAAGAGCGCGAAGAGAGTAAAGCCTAAATTTTTATTGCCTGTAACTTTGTGGTGACAATAATAAACAATAAATACTTTATATGTGTGCCTGAAAAACCACCCTTTCCTGTCTTTTTTCACATTAAATATCTAAGTATATTTGCACAACTCATTTGCTTCTTTAATAATTATATATACATTTTTTTTTCTCTGACACATTGCTTTTGCAATATTTTTATTTTTATTTTAAATGTCATAAATTTGTTAGTAATTATTTTGTTAATATTTTATTGATAGTTGTAATTATTATATTATTCCTGTTTTTTTTTTATATATATAGCCTCTTTTTGTATTGTAAATGTGAGAACACTGTATACTCCACGAACTCTTAGACTACTTCCAATTACGACTTACTTTGTTTTTTACTGAGAAAATTTTGATTGTGCTTTTGTGTACAATATTTGACTGGTCTACACATTTTTTATTTTTTTTTTTATTTTATGGTGGGAAAAATCATGCATTGACATCCCCCGCCCTTGGGCGGAGCGGGAGATAGTGTCATCACATCACATCTATCAATATTGTAAAACAACCACTTTTTTAAAAGAGTAACCATGGAGTTTCTTGCCGGTTCTTCTCCATAGGAAACGACCAATTTGGAACCGTGCACTTACTTCTGACGTTTTATAAGTGCCCATGTAGGCCTATATGAAATAAAAATATTTTTGATTTGATTGATTTTTGACTTCTACAAAGCCGTGAAATGGTCAATCAAAATTTTTAAAAAAAAGTAAATATAATACCCGACCTTAATTTTGAATGTAAAGTATTAAGCCATACAGCTTTGTAATGTTCATCTATTTACAAATATTCGGTTGTTCATTACCACTTTTACAACCTTTTTCAACCGATTTTGATAAGATATGTTTAAGAACCATTACCAAAAAAAATCTGTTTTCAAATAAAAAAAAGTATCTAAATCGATTCATACATTTAAGAACTACGGTGCCACAGACACATACATAGCGATCAAACTTATCACACACCTCATTTTGCACCGAAGTAAAAATACTACTGTGACAGGGTAGGTTTGTTTGTTTTTCTCTCTCTCTCACATTTTTCTCACCGCATCGACTTCACTGCCGGAAATGCTCAGTCTATACTTCTATGTTTATGATGCCATCCACCCATCTACCAGCTTTCCACTCTAACTTATGCTCTGACACTTTGTACAGATACCGTTATCATTTTGAATGTAATCGAGCTAAATGTCATTTAGGCAATCGAGAGACGGTTTAGTTTGGTACAGTAGAGTAAAATGAAGATCTGTTTATGTATATTTTATAATATCGCTTTCCATTTTAAAACCAGATTTGAGAGTCTCAGTTAGGTACACAATATCATAATATGAATTTAGAGCTGACGTGGGCACTATTAAAAATTAAAACAAACATTATTAAGATTAAGATATGTTTTTACCTAAACAAACAACTTTCACATGTCAAAATATTAATGCGGTAAGTCCTCTCTTTGAGGAGTGGAGAGTCCTCACTTTCCGCATGAAGCAGATCCTTACCGGACATGGCAAGTTCGAGAGGTTCCTGCATCGGATTCAGGCGGAAGAAACGCCTGGGTGTCACCATTGTGTGGACCGCCCGGAGGACACGGTGGAGCACACGGTAGAGGTGTGCCCCACTTGGGCAGAGCACCGCCGTATCCTCGTGGAGACAATCAGTAGCAACGACCTATCGCGCCGGGCCCTGTTTCAGGCTATGGTCCGGAGCGAGGAACAAATGCAGGCAGTCGCCTCCTTTTGCAAAGCAGTAATGCTAGCGAAGGAGGAGGCGGCACGCGTGAGAACAAAGATCCTCGCACAACTCAAAACTTGAAGAACTTAACGATTTGATTAACCATCACCATGATTATCAAAGATTTGAACAACTTGCCTTTATTCTATAGTTATAATATAAAGAGGTCAAGTTTTTTGTTTGTAGGAGGTAATCTGAAAGTACTGGAGTAAATTAATATCCTTGGACTTTGAAAATATAAATATTTTCAAATCAATCCATAGATCAAAGTGATCCGTTTTATAGAACGTTCTCAATTCGATTTTTTTTTTGAGCAACAATGTAAACAATTGTTAACCGACTTTAATGTTTTATTTTTTTCTTTTTGTTTAATACCAACTCGAGGTACATTTTCATACAACCACTCTTACGTGATTATGATGTTATTATACATATTTCTCCAGATATTTTGGATATACAGATATCTTGTGGATATTACGTAGGCTTCTATGGAAATCAAAATCTGCTATTTTACGTGAACTTTGGCCCTCCATAATGCACTTATATATTAAAAATATAAAATAGCACATCCATAGAAGCCTATTATTTAATTGAGATTCTGAATGATGACAATTTTTATCAAAAACTTTTAAGGGTTTTAAAAAAACACGTGTTTCCTGGAACAAGCTTTGTGAAATATTCAGATAAATTACGGAATTATTCGGTAATTCCGTCATTTGCGTGAAACATTACGTTATTCGGTATTCCGCTAACAGAGTTTTCAGGCATTATCTCTCTTTTTTCGCGTTGCGTCTTCGTCCAACATCGCATTGGATTGCGTTAAGCGCAGGCCACACCGCCAGCTAGCGGGCGGGCGGGCTAGGCGGGCGAACATCGTTTCACCTCTTTACATACTTCGGTTCACACCGCGAGCTACTGACGAACCTAACGAGCTAAGCTAACGAAATATCCGACGATTCCAGCGAAGCTACTCGTTCGCCTCTTTGGCGCGCCCGCGCTTCGCTAGCTTAGCTCGCCCGCCAGCCCGCTCGCCCGGTTCGTTCGCCCGTCCTCCCCGTTTCGAGTAGACTAGTCGACGCTCGTCGTCTACCCCCGCTTCGCCCGCTTAGCCCGCTCCGCTCGTCGCTCGTCTTTCCGTAGTTTTCGGTGTGAACCCCATAGTTTAGTTCGCCAATATTTAGCGTATTTTGTATAGTTTCCTTCGTTCGCTTCGCCCGCCCGCCTAGCCCGCCCGCCCGCTAGCTGGCGGTGTGGCCTGCGCTTTAGATGAAGCAAACAAACTTATAAACCATTCTCGATGTTGACGACAGGCGAATGGAAAAAGACCCTTAAAAAAAACCATAACTTAACTTTTCCAACTAAAATATGACAGCTATTGTTAATTCCTATTGGTTACTTGCTATTTTTTATAAAGGATACTTGCTACCTTTTACCGTATTCATCGTGACCAATATTTAATTTACAGTTAACCTGACGGACCATTCACTATTCAGGTTGAATGGAGCTGTAAATCTAGTACATTCACTCTCGGTTTTCTGCATCCTTTTAGTTAAATTTTAGGATCACCTATTTCTGGGGTTTAACTTGTTACATTTGAGCTTTTAAGGCTTTCAGTATGCATGTTTTATATCATGGACCAAAGGTTATATTATGGACTGAACAAACATCGGTTTATGTAGGCTTCTATACGATTACGTATTTAAAATATCACAGAAAAAGTATTTATGCAGGACTAGCTCATCCGGCGGTAAATCATCCAATGACTTGACGATGGGTGGAGCGAGAGGATGTGTCAGATTTTTACTGACTAAGCAGTCAGTTGCCAAAGGGCAACTGACGAAGGAACGAAGGATAAAGAGGTTTCCGTTTCAGAAATTCCCCGTGGCCCTAACGGATAGGCCCTACTGCGCCCCGGTTTTGCTAACATATCTTTGAAGTGCGCGTGAATTTCTACGCGCCGTCAAAGACCCAGACTAGGTCTTTACCGGACGGCTTGACGGCGAGCTACTCAGGGCCGGGAATCGCCCTTCCGTTTTGGATGGAGCGAGAATGTCAGACTAAAACCTATCTTTTGCATAATACGTGCTTACTCTGACCAGCAAATAAACAAAAACAAAACCATATCTTTGTGCAACAATTAATCAAAATTAGCGAAGAGTTTGTATTGGCTCTCGGCCATGTATTAATTAGGTCAAAACATAGTGAGCTCGTACCGGCAAGCGGCTGTCTTCGGCGAGGCAGAATGTAACGCAATATTACCGGTTAATGAAACCTCCCCGGAGATACCATAACACCTGAACTGGGGAACAGGTTGGCTTCTAGCTCACCTACATGTTACAGCAGAAATATTAAATAAGGTAATGTTAAAATTTTAAAACAAACTTTATTTATTTATTTTACAATTTATGTATTCACTAAAAACAGAAAAAGATAATAGACATTAGTACAAAGGTAATGCTTATTTCCAAAGAAATTTCTTGCAGTAGACCTGCGATAGTTTGTCTTGGTATGGTTATGTAAAGAAGAGGGCTGAAACGCATGTTACTAAAAGAATTATGAGTGTACATGTGGATGGGTGGAGAGGGAGAGGGAGCCTAAAGAAAAGATGGATCGATTGTGTAAAGAGCGATATGAAAGAAAACGGATTTAGTGATAGCATTACGAGTGACAGAATAGAATGGAAGAAAAAAAAGCGTTGCGCCGACCCCGTAACAGACAGACTGTTATGTTTTCACGGTTAAACTGCCGAACCGATTTTGATGAAATTAGTTAAAAAATTAAGCTGGAACCCCAAGGAAGGATATAGACTACTTTTTTATTCCTTCGACTTTGCGTCCGTTACAATCGACATACATACGAATGAAATCACTGGAAAAACGAATGAAGTCACTGGAAAAAATAATATTTAAGTTATAATTCCTATGCATAATAATATAATTTAAATATTATATTGACCAAAGATACTCTAGTTTAAGCTTTCACAAGCTCTTCATTTCTTGTTATTACATACTTCTGTCCATTTTTCTTAGAATTTCTCTTTTCTACTGGAAGAAATTTCAATAGAAATAAGCGCTTTGAACTCTATATAAATGAGTTCAAAAGATCTGCTTATTGCTATATAATGGATAATCTATTACTGTTTCCCTGTACGGTTTATAAATAATAAAAGAAATAACAAATTAGTAAGAATTTAAAGATTTCTTTGTGCTTTAGCAGGCAGTAGTTCAAATTACATGGAAACATATGAGTTGATTGGATTTCTATTGAAAGATTTATGATATTTTCTTTATGAAAATGATCTACTCTAAACAAATAGTATTTAAGTTTATTTTACTTGTGTCAAGTATCATTATATTCACGAAGGATACCTAAAGGCACCTGCCTGCCTGCAAAAAACTTAGTAATCACTTAGCAGTGTGAATACCTATTCATACTGCTAAGTGTTTAGTAAGTTTTTTAAGTAATTTATATCTTCAAATGTTAAGTCGTATAAAATAAGTTAAAGAAACGGCTACTACAACTGAATGAAGCCTTAGTGTCTCAACTTAGCTCGACTTAACATCAGCTTAGAGAACGTAAAATGTAGAACAATTATTTTATCTGCATTATCATAAAACGGCTAGGCAAATATAATTAGATATCGCCAGAGATAAAAGATATCTCATTTCTTTTGCGCCACGGTTAGGTTATTACTTGAGGGTGCAATAAATGTCACACTCGCCTCAAGATTTATTATAAGTAGGTAATCATATTTAAGTAATAACGAGAGTAAATAGATTTGTTGGAATAAAATGCTCTGTAATATCTACGTCCAGGTTACATTTCATCATCATCAACATTGAAGCTGAAAGATGTCCACTGTTGGACATATGCCTCCCCCAAACGTCGCCACGACTGGTCCTTTGCGTCTCGCATCCATCGGATGCTTCCGTTTAGGGAGTTTTTAATATCGTGCGGATTTCATCACGCATGCGGAATTGCCCCGCATGCATAAAAATCTGGTCGTGTACAATGGATAACAAATGCGCGTCCCGAGCGCGTATTTCACGCATTACATTATATAATTGTATAAAATGGACATTTGCGGGGCCCGGCGTGCGAGGCAATTCCGCATGCGTCATCAAAACCGCACTATTTTAAAGCACCCTTACTAATTTAAATACTTTATAGGTACTACTGATGTTCCCTGAAACACGGAATATATAACAGTGAAACTACTTATAGTAACAAAGTAACACCTTTCCACAGCCCTTGATGCAATTTCAACGGCTCATTTCTCTCCCATCTAATCGAACGACTTTTTGGTACATCTGTTTGTACGCTACCCATTTCACCAGCCGTGAATACGAACGTTTTCAGGTAGAAAACGTTATATAAAGTAAGTACGTTTTTACGGCCATTTGCCTATAGAAATTGCTAATTTCTTCCCAACGCTGAAACTTATAATGTTATACTAAAACCTTTGTACCAAGAAGCTTTTCAATAACCCATTTAAATTGGATATGAAAGAGTTCTCTTTAAATTACGCCGTACGAACTCTCGACCAGGATTTATGGTACACAAAAACTTTTTTACAATATTAAAGTAGACAACCTGCGACCTCATCTATCAAAGTGCTTTTTAAAAAGCATTGCTTTTGAATAAGGAATAAAGAATCAAAATAGATTATTTCTTTCAAAAACTATTTAGATCGGGTCTCTTTTGAATGTCGAATGTAAAGCGAATTTAAATAACATAATATATTATGTCGGAAACAGTCTCGAAAGCTCTCTATTACTATATAGAAATAAGTACTTTTTTCTAACGTTGTCCCTCTCTAATAAATATTGCTGTATCGTGGGTGCATATACAAACATGCCACCTATCTGAAGGCTATACAAATATTTTTTCCGTGTAGGAATCGAACCCCCGGAACGCAGCACAGTAGCTAGTGGCTCAACCACTGAGCCAACCGTGCCATCAATTATAAAATGTTGGATCGTCGAAACTACAACTTATAAATACTTACTATTCTATTTCACCAAGATATGCGTAGAACATACGCTTGGGAGAGACCTATGTCCAACAGTGGACGTCTTTTGGCTGATATGATGATACGTAGAAATGTGTCGGATAACTTGGTTAGTAGAAATCTTCTTTTTACCAACTCCTCTAATAAGCAGACTACACTTTTTCAAAACTTAAAGAAATTTCTAATTTAGTAACCGGTTATACATAAATATTTTTTTATTTATACAAAAAAATGGAATTCTATCCGTACCCATTACTGATCATACTTGTGTAGTAAAAAGTAAAAAAAAAACGAAATCTACGAAAAATTTTCATACTTAATTGGTAAACACATTTATTTACAACTTAAAGCAACAAAATATATACATAATAAACTAAAATTAAAATATTTAAGTATTGGTAAACTCATTAATGAATCAATCATTCCTACTAATTGCTACTAAAAAAACACTACGCGCAATGTTTTTTTCCATTTTGATCATCATCCATTCATTTCATCAATAGCATGTACAATATTTCCAAACATTTAAGAAAAGAAAGAAAGAAAAATAATTTATTTGGTACAGCACAAGGCCCAAACACAATAATAAACAAAAAAAAAACACGTATCAAAAATAAGAATCAAAAAGAGCAATTAAAAAAATAAAGAAAAAAAAAAAAATACAGTTGTTGTGTGCCTCATGGCTGCACCAAAATAGGTCCAGTTCAGCATGATTGCCAGACAACTAGTGCCTGACGCTGGTTTTCAACTGAACCTTGTGACGCAACGGACGCAAAACTGGTTTTGGGGTTCAATATAATGTATTTATTAGTGATGGATAGGTACTGAAATAATATACATACATATATATATATGGTTTAGGCACATAATCCATAAAAAATAGGGTTTTAGCGTAAATGTGTAAAAATTGGTTAAAAAAAAAATAATGACAATAAAATAAAGTGGGTAGGTAAATCTCGAACGAGTTAGGAGGATGCAATCTGTGTATTCACTCCCCCACATCAGTGCATTGTATGCATCTGTGCGCGAAGGAGCGATTGTGAAACGAGGTTTAGTTGATTTATTCTCGTTGCGAGTTGAGTTGAAGGTGCAATAAAAACATACATAAGATAAATTTGTAATGAAAGAGTTGTGTTGAATAAAGAAATGAATACACTATTTTGAAGACAAAAGAGGACGACAATTATAAGGTAAGCGCAAATTGGTATAATCATAATAATAAAAAAATAACGATGTCATGTAATCTGTGATAAATTGTTTAATTTTACATTTGATTTTTTAGAATGATTCAATATGGAGATATACGTCCCCAGCCTCGCCAAGGCACCCACACTGCCAGGTTCCCTGTGGAAAGGGAGCGAAGGCACATCCAGACAGAGCGCCGCGCCCGTCGCAAGCAAGTAGGCCAGAGACAGTGGGTATGTTGAGAACCAACTTTTTTTTTTGTTTTTCTTTTAAATGTATACTGTTAAAGTAAAAAATAGAGGAAGTATTGTGCTGCTTTGTATTTTACAGGGCTCATACACGCGACAGGACGCAACGCCGTCGTGGACCCACAACAGCCTGCTCAAGGCTAAGCGACAAGAAACCCGATACGGCCCAGTGTGAGCAATTCCCACCAGTATGTAAAAGCACCTAATTTGTAGTTAGACCTTACCAATACTAAATGATGTAAATACCAAGCATAGAAGCATTATCAATCAGGGCAGGTACCCGGGTACATTATATAATTGAGGTATTTTGTGCCACCATATCTAGCTTTCGTTGTGCATCGATTAGATATTGCCGCAAGTGTCTTCTAAACGTGCCTATCGTGTTTGTCGATCTAATAGGTGGCGGGACGTTATTCCACACCTTAGAAGCAGAATAACGAAAGCTGCCCCTAAAAGCAGCTGTACCACAGGAGTGGGTCGCAAGTTGCTGTGAGCATTGTCTTCTACCGCATTCCCTTCTGCTCGTAAGCCAACTCAACTTGTTGTATAAGTAGTCCGGTTTCTGGTATTTAACTACACCAAACAAAAGGCAAGCTAAGTGCAGTTTGCGTCTGGATTTCATTTTAAGCGTAAAATGCTCGTTTAGATAGGGCGAAATATGAGTTCTGCGAGGAATATTATAACAAAATCGAGCGCAAGCATTTTGTACCCTTTGGATGAGCCGATCTGTACGAGCTAATAGGCGCGGGCCATATACCGTGTCTGCATAGTTCAACCTAGAAAGAACTAGGGTTTCTACCAGCTGCTCTCGTAATGCTTCTGACAAGTACGGACGCATCTTGTATAAAACCTTCAGGCGATAGAAGCAATTTCTAACTGAGTCTGCTACGTGTTTCTCAAAACGCAGGTCTTTATCCATAACTAGTCCTAAATTTCTCGCCTCGTACACCCGTTCGATCTGCTCGCCCATTAGTTTTAAGTCAAATGATAAAGGTAGCTTGGCAAGCTGCTGTCTTGACCCAAACACCAAATATTTGGTTTTTGTAGGGTTCAATGACAAGCAGTTCTCCTCAGCCCAAGTGGAAATTCTTTGGAGGTCATCATTTAGATCTTTAATGGCATTATTGTACTCGTCTGGTCGGAACGATATATAAATCTGAACATCATCGGCGTATAAGTGATATTTACATTTATGGAGACATTTGATAATATCTGCGCAGTACAGGATGAAAATAATCGGACCTAAGATGGAGCCCTGTGGCACTCCTCTCTCAACTGCAATGAGTGCCGATCTTAGGGTAGTGCCGTCACCCAAACGCAAGTCGACAAACTGCTTTCTATCTGTCAGGTAGCTGCGGAACCACTGCACGGCGCTAGGGTCGAAACCATAATAGTTCAACTTGGATAATAATAGCGGAATATTTATTGCGTCAAATGCCCGGGAAAAATCAATCAAGACGAGCATTGTACACATCCCCTGATCCTGGGCAGCCAAAATATTATCAGTAACGTCTAGTAAAGCAGTAGACGTACTGCGTTGTTTCCGGAACCCAGATTGCAAGTCAGGTAAAATGTTATTTTCTTCCAAAAAATCACTTAATTGTTGGCTGACGACTTTCTCCAATACCTTGGACAGGCATGGTAAAATGCTTATAGGGCGCAGGTCCTTTAGCTCGGTTGGATTTGAGATTTTCGGTAATGGCCTAACTGAAGCAATTTTCCATTGTTCAGGGAACGTTGACGTCATTATAGAACAGTTAATTATTTCAGCTATAACGTTTAATGTGTGCGGCAGAGTTATGCTAATCATATCCAAAGTAATGTTGTCGTGGCCCTCGGCGTTACTTTTTAGATTAGTGATAATTCGTGAGATATCGCTCGGTTCTACTGGGGTGATAGTAAAAACAGCTTCACCATGTCTATTTTCATTATAAAACGTCATCAGTGATGTGCTGGCTACCGGGTTACCAGGAACTATCAAAAAGTTGTTGTTTATCAAGTCAGGATCTGTAAATTGCGACGGTAGGTCTTGTATAGTTTTGAAGGGCAACAAAGTGGATTTTAGATTTTTCCATAACAATTTTGGATTTTTTAATTTGTTATTTATATTATGTTTGAAGTACGCAACTTTTTCATTATGCAATGAACTAATCACTAAGTGTTTTAGGTCTTTATAATATTTTATTTTTGACTCGGTTTTTGTTTTCCTACAGGCACTTAGTGCGTTATCACGTAAACGCATCATAACTTTTATTGTATCGGTAATCCACGGATATGACTTCTCCTTAACAGTGCACGACTTAACCGGAGCGTGAGCGTCAAACAGGGCGATCATATGAGAGTTAAAGACATGAACCATATCAGTAACACTGTCTAACAAAGAAATATACTCCAAACCCAAACACGATAGGTCTTCGTTCAACCTTTCTGTGCACACATCTTTAAGAGGCCGGAATTTTATCAAATATGGTTTGAATTTATCACGCTTAATTAACGCATTTAGTAATATTTGATTTGATTTTTAGTTGTTAGTGATATTTTGGGATATAAACAAACATTAATAACTTTGCTGTTTATGAATATTATTAATTTAAATAAATAAACTTAAATAATAACAAGACCTTTTCTAGTCAGCCCTTTAAGTATTTGTACTAATTAAAATATTGTGGTGTACTGATGAGGTCAGTGACTGATAGTGATTTGTTTATTTAAAACTTTAAACACTTTTGCATGGCTTTCTCTTCCAGTCAACCAAATAATAAAACATGTCCCAAAACTAGTAGACGGTTAGCACCTTCTTATGGCTAAGAGGAATAACAAATTTAAAAAATGAAGTATTCCACTTTGGCCTTTGCCCAGGAGAGAGACAGAACAGATTAACAAAAAAAAATCCACTTTGGGCGCCTGCGAAAAATATCAGAGGGTGCCCAAAGTGGAATACCTCGACCAAGAGCGATGAGATAACATGATATATGCATTAATCCCCAACCTTATTTTTTTTAGCGTAAATGTCAATATAATAAGTCAACATTTTTCGCTCATAAGACACAACTTTTTAGGTAGGCATCAACCAACTAGTACTTACCTATTTAAATCTTTAACAAGAAATTTCAAAAAGGGTATTATAGAGATTTCTACATCAAGATTACTTAGTAATAAAAAATTTACTGAAAATTCTTCGAAACTTTGCTTTAATAATTTTTTACTCAGACTTGCGCAGAATTAACGCCTCGCGCAGCAGCTGCGCCAATTGGGTATCTAGTTGACTATTTTTTTTTTTATCAAAAAGTATCTAACTTTATCCAAAATCGTAAAAAAAAAGAATCTTTCAAATCAAACCGACCCAAGACTAAACTGTATTTTTTTTATTAACTATTATATTTGCATAGTCGCACTAGCGATTATTCTTAAAACTAGCGATAACTCTTTAAATAAAGATTAAAAAAAAACGTTACAAGCCTTTCAAATCTGGTGGAAGAAGAAACTGTCAAATTACAGTATAAAGATGCACATACTGAAATGTGACGTCACGACCATTACTTACTAGTTACATGTGTTCAAAAGGAATAGCGGGATATTCCCACCATGGCTACGCCCCCACTCAACTTTTCCTCAAGCCAATATTTGGAATGGTAATTACTGCTTTATTTAAAAACCAAGTATGCAGAAAAGGATTTATTTTTAGTGTTATTTGTTTTCTTAGTATAAAATATTGTACTTGCAAATTAAGCACAGGAAAGGAGGTTACAAGCTGTCGACACTATTCATACCCATACCCATAATGGTTCGAATTATTTTATTGGACTAATATCTGGATATTACAAAACTATTTGTGTGAATATCCAAACGCAAACTGATTGATGTGATACGCAATTGACTTTCTCTCTTTGAAACTAAGCGGAACATTGTGGAAATAAAAAGAACAGGATGAACATATCTCGATTTCGGCTAGATTTCAGATTTTAGTTTTGTGTTTGGTTCGGTTTTCGTGAATTTTTTCTAGTTTGTGATATTGATACGTATTCATTTGTAACTGGTATCGGATTTTGTATACGTTTTGTTATATCGGACGCATGTCTGTTACGCTTATTCATCATCATCATCATCATCAGCCTTTTTTAATGTTCCCACTGCTGGGACTCAGGCCTCCTCTCTAGGAGAGGAAATGGGCTGTAATCCACCACGCGGGCCCAGTGCGGGTTGGTGGATGTCACATGTCTTCAAATTTTTGGTTCTAGGACATGCCGGTTTCCTCACGATGGTTTCCTTCACCGTTTTGAGAGCAGTGGTAATGAAATAAATTACACAAAGTAATGCGCCTGACAGGGTTTGATCCCGCGACCTATAACTCGTGAGTCGGAGCTATTACCACTCGGCCACCACTGCTCTACTGTACGCTTATTACACCCAGTGAAATATAGCGCTAAACCACCAAATTAGACACCATACAGACACCAGAGTCGCCACACGTCCGAGTTGGTCATCATCACTTGCTTACCATTAGGTGGGATCGCAGTCAAGCACAAATTTAATTTATATCATTTAAAAATAGATACTTTTCTCCTTATGTGCTAGCTACAGACATGTGTAACGCTGCCTACAGTAGCAATGATGATCGAATGACCCGTGTGCAGCCAGCCTGAAGTAAAACAATATAAATTCAATTACAAACAAATTAATGTTTATCAGCAACTCATTTCAATCAGAGCAATTATTTACATTATTGGTATTGGAATTTGTATGTCCACCATGCTTAATGTGCTACCTCCATGGTTTGTTGTTTTAAATACTTTTTGTTATTGGTTGACTTACTCTTTTTCTATACTAAGTAAATTAAGTAATATGACAAAAATCATTATAGTACGAGATATATAGATCAGATCATCGAGATAGATGAAGGTACTAAAAAACTGGCTAAGTGCAAGTCAGACCAGCTCCCGATAGGTTACCATAAACCGCAAAATCTCTCTTGTATGGGGGCCACTGTTTCATTTGAATTTTTATCATTCTGCGAAAATGTCAACTATAGTCATCGAAGATTTTTAATTTGTACAATATTTTTAATTTGTGCAATATTTTTAATTTGTACAATATTTTTAATTTGTACAATATTTTTAGTTTGTACGTAATATGTTCACTAACGCCTGCGCAGACTGAAACGCCATGCGTGTAGTGCACACTAGCCAATTAGATACTGCGGCATTCCAGTGCCTTTGCCACGGCATTCTGCTGTCACACTCATTTCAATCATAAGTTTGATTAGGTGGGTGCCACCGTCCTTCGCCATACCGTTGCCTGCCGCAGCCCACCTCGGCATCCTACCGCAGGAGCCCGTGATGTGTCTTTTAATAATAATAATAATAATAACCATTTATTTTCAGGCGTCAGAGGCCCATA
The DNA here is from genome assembly GCA_929112965.1 of Mythimna albipuncta. Taxonomy (NCBI): domain Eukaryota; kingdom Metazoa; phylum Arthropoda; class Insecta; order Lepidoptera; family Noctuidae; genus Mythimna; species Mythimna albipuncta. The sequence continues at coordinate 10,694,602 of OV815969.1, read as the reverse complement.
GAAAAAAAATACATAAAATAATCTTATAAATTAATTAACTAATACATATCATAACAACAAAACTTATTTAATAATTATACACGTAACATCGGCGCGGCGTCGTGTTCCGCTGCGTGGTGTCGCGTAGCCGTCCTCGGAAAGGTCGATACACGACACCTTTCGGCCAAAAGTCCTCTCTCAAAAAGGTCTCCAGATGGTGGGTTGGAACTCGTATCACGTTAATGCCATGCTGATCTTGAATGCCTGATCATTTTAAGCCCTAGGAATTTATATCTTATTTCTATTACGATGTGTTTCAATGTCCATTGGTAAAATTTAAAATCCTTTGCTATACCGTCCCGGTCTGCATAGTCCTCTATGTCTACAGCTCACAGCTAATGAAAATTGACACTACATGGCATCGATGTCAAAAATTATTTCATATAAAAAATTAAAATGAGCTCACCTGTCTAAGCTCTTTTGTTCTGTTTTGTCAGATATTTAATGAACGCCTATTCTTCTATTTTAAAATCAGGCTTTGTTTAAAATTGTTATTATTACTAGATACACTAGCTTCTGCCAGCGGCTTCGGCTGCGTGTAATTATTACTTCTCCTCATAATAAATCATACACTATATATTATTCTAATGTATAAGCTATGTTAGTGTAAAGTTTTCAGTAATTTTTGCGTGAAAGAGTACCTAATAAACATCCATACATCCTAAAATATTAGCAGCATAGATTAGGAAGGAAATAATGGAAACGCTTACAAATAACCAATATAATTACCAAGTATTCTTTAATACACCTTTGAATTAAGAACACGGTACCGTTGGTCCAGTGGTTAAGCGACTGGCTACTGCACTGCATGCCGCATGGGTTCGATTCCCGCAAGAAACAAATATTTTTATGGCCTACTGATAGTTGGTCCAAGTCTGAGTGTCTTAATGTTTAAGAGTTTACATGTTTGTGAACATATAAAACATATAAAAGTGAAATACCACTGACTGATTTATCACGAAATCTTCAAAGCTATAACACCTACAAATTTAAAACTTGACAGGTATAAGGAAAATTGGGTGTAGACATCCGCTAAGAACGGATTTTACGAAACTCTACCCCTAAGGGGGTAAAACGGCGGTTGGAAGTTTGTATGAAAGTCCTATTTTCATACGAGCTTAGCCGCTGGCAGAAACTAGTATAATAATAATTGCCAGTGTGGGGCAACGTTTATTATTAAAAGAAAACAAAATACAACTTGAATACAAGCCAAACAATTTAAATCTGTATTGCATCTGTAAGTTAATGTTTTTCCAATCGCGATCCCCTAAAGTTTCTCCACTATCATATAGGTTCCCTGATGGAAACCGTTAGGCACTTGTCAATGTCATCACTTTTTTTTTTTTATTTATTTTCACAACTTTATTACTTTAATTATAATAATAATAATATTCCACAACTAGCACACAACGCCGTCTAGTCCCAAGCTAAGCAGAGCTTGTGTTATGGGTACTAGACAACTGATAAACATACTTATATATTTCTAAGTACATACATATTATAGATAAATTACACCCAGACACAGAACAAATGATTATGCTCGTCACACAAACATTTGTCCTGGGTGGGAATCGAACCCACGACCTCCGGCATAGCAGTCAGGGTCACTAACCACTAGACCAACAGGCCAGTCAAAATCAAATTATTCTCACTTACTTAAGTTATCTAGTGTTTTATGAAATTGAGTAATTTACGTGATCGACGTTTCTAACGTTAAAACATTTAACTACAAAAACCATATCTACTGCAAATTGCCTTTTACATTAGCCAGGATATCGTGATCACAAAACCGCACCGTGCGCACCAGCCCATACGGCACACAGCAACGCGACTCATCATGTAAGCCTTGTAGCAATTAATAAACAATATCCACCGTTGCTGAATAAACTGTCATCGGTGTCGTAAATCAGTTTCAGTTAGCATGTGCCGGGAGTGTGGACTGCTCGATAAGCTAGGTAGAGTGACGAGACGAATTGCTACCGGTCCATCGTAAACCCACCAATATAACCGGACCTGTACCCTAGCCCTCACTTTGAAGGCTTTTCAATAAACCCCGTTGAGAAAGCCAGCGTCATTGAGTTTGAGAGACCCGATTTCACTGGACACTTCCACACGTGGGTTCCTACTCATACGTTTATTTATCTAGGCATGAGGACGCCATTTAAATGTTTACGTACTATCTACGACGCGCTGTGAAATAGTATTACCTGACTAAGAAAAATGGGTCTTAAGAATGTCGTAACTAATTTCCATCGCCTAATTTGTAGAAATTGAAACTATTATGTTCAGCAATTCTTTAATTAGAAGAAGAATAATTGGTACCGATATATAGAAGGACAGACGAGTAAAACCACTAGATATTTGGCAGTAAACTCGTCAATAAAAGGCCTATTTCGACATTTGAGAAAAACCCTAGAATTTAACTTGGAACGAAACTGAAAGAAACAATAAAAAAAAAATCAAAGCATTTATTTCAAATAGACCATTTACAGGCACTTTTAAATAGTCAAATGTCGGTCAGTCCAAGAAAAGTGAAGCTAAATTGCAATATAAAATAATTAGGTATTAAAAAAGCAATATAATAATAATTAATTATGGGCTCGGTGTAGTAGTAGCTATTTTAGTAGTAGCTACACTACACCGAACAAGCCGCTAGCACAAAATAGATAGGTACAGAAGACAATCTCATGTATGTACTTCACTTTTTATACCTACGCTCGGTGGACGCACACTAATGAGCGTTTGAGCCGGAATTGTTCGACGAGTGATCCGAGACGCGACCGAGACATCGTGTCTGTGAGCGGTGTCTTTGTGTGCGTTGCTCGAGCGCGCTTTGTATGTAGATTGACATCTGTACCTATATATTTTGTGCCGCTAGGTAGTCAAAATACAAATGGTAAAAAGGGCCTTTTATTTTTTGACAGCGCATGGGAGTTTATTGCCTTTCGTTTCTAATGATGCGTTCACACTCACACACATACACTAAAATTTACTTAAGTATTTACATAAATTGGTACCCATTACTCAGACAATATTGAAATAAGCATAACACCTACCCAAAAACAAGATGAAAAATATGTTTTTCAGTTTAAATTCGAGAATATAAAATGTAAATATAAAGTGGCAGGCGCACTTATTTTCAGTCGTCTACAATGTATGTAAATTAATATCGCCTTTTTTAGAATGTAAATGTAATAATAAACTATGTGTTGTGTATGTATCAACTTTAATGAGCGCTCTATAAAAAGTTTTTATGAAGCTTGTTCTGAACTCGACACAGAATATTCTGAAACACGCTGTTAGCGCGAAGCCAGAAACATAATCTCGCACCAGTGGCGAATGAAATGCATACAAGATATCTACGACAGTACGCGTATCTGATGTGGAAATCTGCCGCCGGCGCTCATGACATCTTGCAACCACAAGTTCTGCTTATTTTTAGTTATAAAAATGTTTTAGACACCTTTCTACACGGTTGTTATTAATTTTATGGCCTTCTACTTTGTACGAATCGCTTTGATTGACTACCCATACAACATGGTTCAACATTAACTTGTACTCTTGGAGCGATCTAAATTGTAATTATTTTCATATTACTAGTTTTATACTTAGGACTTGTTTTCAAATCGATTATTTATTTATTTAATCTTCATGCAACACACAAAGTACAAAGGCGGTCGCCTTAGACATTCTATGCCAGTCAACCCAGAGTGGTGAAAAGACAATAATAAATTAACCAATTTAATAATTGTGTGTTAAGAGCGTTTCATACTCTATTTTAACACCAGTTTTTGACAGATTTTCAAGTGAAAGTCGAGTTTGAGAATTACGTATGTATCTTCAAATGCTTAATACAGAAGTAGGGGTAAAGAAGTACTCAAGCAATTCAAATGTCTGCACGTAGTGCTACAGATTCAAAGTAACCGTAATGATCCTTGCCACAAAAGTATTCGGCAAATTGTTGTAAGCATTTCAATTGTGTCACATATCGTTAAATATCTAGAAGAAATCTGAAAATGTTTGAGTATGACTGCCAATAGCTGTTTTGATATACATGTAAGTTGCCATCATGGATCTTGAGCGCTCGACGTCAGAGTAGAGGTCGCTTTGCGCATTCCATACATTGGCTCGCCAGCCAATCGTCTTCGTTGTTGGATATATGCAGCAACGCAGGGAACGAATTAGGAGTGACATCTATGACCCGATAGCGCGGCGAGCCAATCACTGACACTCCCCGCCCCCGCGTCTCACTTCACACCACTAAAGAGACCGAATATTTGACTTCTGCGCAACCGCTCAAGATCCGTGACGGCAACTGTATTATTATATTAGATACTATCTTTTGCCCGTTGCTTCGCCCACGTGCATAAAATATAGCCTATGTCACTCAGGAATAAAGCAGCTTTCTATCGGGAATAAAATTTTAGCAATCGGACCAGTACTTTCAGATATTACCTCCGACAATCAAAAAAACAAACATTCGTCTCTATACTCGTAATAATATAGTGTAGAAGTGTAGATTGTTATTGATGAGCTCGCTTTTGACCAAACTATATCACCAGTTGGTGAGTGGTGATGTGGTCGACATTTGATAAATAAGTGCTAAGTGTTAATAAATGGAATGGAATAGAATAGAATAGAATAGAATAGAATAGAATAGAATAGAATAGAATAGAATAGAATAGAATAGAATAGAATAGAATAGAATAGAATAGAATAGAATAGAATAGAATAGAATAGAATAGAATAGAATAGAATAGAATAGAATAGAATAGAATAGAATAGAATAGAATAGAATAGAATAGAATAAATTTTATTTTGCACCAAAACAGTAACCATTTCACAGAAACTATAATCTATGGGTCCAATGGCGGTCTTATCGCTGATAGCGATATCTTCCGAACAACGTTGGGATGGAATATAAGAACTTCAACTAAAAAAGGGGTTGGTCTGCGGTGTACTGCAAGCAATTTTAATCAACAAAATTAATTAAGTGAACAAAAATAATATATAGGTACATATACCTATACATTATAAATATATACAGTATATTTTATGTGTTACACAATTAAATGGAAGCGAAAAAGAAAAGAAGAGAATAAAGGTTAGCGATGGAAGTAATTAAAATAGGTAGAGCTAGAGTAATATTAGAGAGAGGTTTTTAAAAGAACCTAGCGACTGGGCTTGCCTAACTGGCAAAGCGTTCCATAATCGCAACGCCTGGACCATAAAAGATTTGTCACAGAAATATAACATAAAATACTAATAAAAGCAATTATAAGAATTATTTGGTGATATTACTAAACTAACTAACACACTTGCACATACTTGCAGTTGATCCGAGCGATGTACAGTCGATGCAGTACCCAAGTCCGGTCTTCAGTGGGCATTACTGGCAGCTTCAATGTGGCTGTCGGCTTACACCAAGGGTCGGCCCTCAGCCGTTACCTCTTCCTGATGATAATAGACGCTCTGACGTCGGACATTCAGGAAGAGGCTCCCTGGTATATGCTGTTTGCCGATGACATTGTGCTGGTTGCTGAGAGCAGCCTAGAGGTTCAGAACAGATTGGAGATGTGGTGGCACAGATTGGAGAGTGTTGGTCTGAAATTGAGTAGAACCAAAACGGAGTACTTGCTCTGCGATTTCGGCGGTCTCTCCAATCCAGTACCCTTAGCTCTCGCCGGAACGCCCATACCGATCTGTTCCGACTTCGTTCTTATTTAGGGACGCTTGTCCAAGAGGATAGTCAGGTAGACCGGAACGTAATACATTGGATCAACGCAGAATGGATGAAATGGCGACAGGTTATGGGAACAACTTGTGACCCACGGATGCCCCTCAAGTTGAAGGGTAAAATCTACAAGTCCGTGATAAGGCCTGTCATGCTGTATGGATCAGAATGTCGGGCTGTGAAAAAAACGGATGAAAAAGATTGCATGTAGCAGAGATGAGAATGTTAAGATGGATGTGTGGTGTGACGAGAATGGATAAAGATAGAAATGAGTATAAGGGGAAGTTTGAAAGTGGCGCCAGTGACTGAAAGGTTGAAAGGAAATCGTTTGTCTTGGTATGGTCATGTAAAGAGGAGAGATGAAAAGCATATTGCTAAAAGAGTTATGAATTTACATGTGGATGGATGGAGAGGGAGAGGGAGGCCAAAGAAAAGATGGATGGATTGTGTGAGAAGTGATATGAAAGAAAAGGGAGTTAGTGATAGCGTGACGAGTGACATGACAGAATGGAAGAAAAAAACGTGTTGCGCCAACCCCAAATATAACGGGACAAGGGTAGGAAGAAGAAGACTTTTTGTCAATTAAATATAAGAATAATAATATAATAATGGTAATTATTTTTTGTTTTATGCACATTTCCTTAATAATGTAGAGTACTGTCTAAATACATGTTGTACTAATGTGTAACTCTGCTGTTGACTGTACTGTTTGCATTGTCGCCCAGTTTTTGAAAAATCATTTACGTTGTATTTTTTTATTTTTCATTGAAAGGTATTCAAAAAGGGCTTACGGCGAGCAATGGGTAGCTCATCGTTCGGCGCTCCTGTAACTATCCGGACCAAAGGTGCAAAGGAGAACCCCGGGGTCTTGGAACAAAGGCAAAGAAGAAACATAGGAGTGGGTTTTGGTCAGTTAAAGTTTGACACGAACTACCGCTCCGCCCTAAAGCAGGAGAAGTCATCAGTCAGATGATTGTCCACCTAAAAAATCTTTTTTTTTAACAAAACACAAGTCTGCTGCATCTGCTCACAGAGATCACGCCGTATTTCTTTCTTTCAAAACATCACTCCTCTTCCAATTTCTCCAAAATAATGGGGACCAGCAAATCGTAAACATTGATTGTGCTATAACATACGAGTACATGTGTTGGGACAGCTGCAGCGGGGCTATCGTAGTTCGCTGGCGCTGTGCACGTCACCAGCCTGTAGTTGAGGTTGACGAACATTGCACATAAGTATTATCTGACGATACTCGCTGGCTTTAACGTCAATCAATTACACTAATATAAGAGGTAAAGTTTGTTTTTTTTTTGTCTACACTAATACATATATTAAAGAGGTATAGTTTGTTTTTATGTTTGTAGTAGATAATCTCTGAAAGTACTGGTCCGATTGCGAAATTTTTTCACCTATAAAAAGCTGCTTTATTCCTGAGTGACATAGGCTATACAAGGTGTAAGGGACAGCCCTCCACAAACTTTAAGGGCTCGCTCAGTAGACGAAACTGAACAAGCTTCCACAAAAAATTTTTTCAGGAAACGAAAAAAAAATTCCGCCTCACCATAGAAAATTATAAACTTGATTGGACAGTTTGTATGGAGAGGCCGAATTTTTTTTTCGTTTCCTGAACAAAATTTTTGTGGAAGGTTGTTCAGTTTCGTCTACTGAGCAAGCCCTTAAAGTTTGTGGAGGGCTGTCCCTTACACCTTGAATTTTATGTACGCAGGTAAATTCGCCTGCAAAAACTAGTAGTTTATATTACTAAGGACAATAGAGTAGGGCTCAGTTGTTTTTCATGGTGCAAAAATCGTCTAATGACATCCGGGACTCTTGGGTGGAGCGGGAGATAGTGTCACACTTTTACTGACTAAAACCCACTCCTGTTCCTTCTTGCCTTTCGTACTGGTACCGAACTTCCCTTTCGGATAACCCTGGCCCCAATAGGCGTAGAGCTCAGATTTAGATTTTCCTTATAAAAAAAAACTTTGTTCCACTCACGGTGATAATAATAAGTGTTAGGTATATTTATTTTAAACTAGATTCTGCCAGTGGCATCGCCCGCGTGAAAGTCGGTTTCTCCTTACAAACTTTGAACTCCCGTTTCATCCCCTTAGGGCTAAATTTTGGAAAATCCTTTTTTAGCGGATGTCTACATCCTATAAGAAACCTACCCGCCAAATTTTAAGTTTGTAGGTGTTATAGTTTCTGATATATCGTGATTAATCAGTAAGTGGTATTTCTTTTTTATATATAATTGAAGATTCATAATATTTATTTCAATTTATTGTAATTTTGCTTATTTTGACAATTTGTAACTGTTTAATTAGTATCTATCTATTTAAATGTTATATACGCTCGTTAAGATCTCATGTAACACTCGTAATATGTAGGTAAAACCATGTTTGTTCTTCTATTGTTGATACCATAAATAAATATTTTAACCCGTTTTATTCGAACCAGAAAATTTTATAGGAAAAATGTTTGTGACTATAAAAGTCATTATCTACTCGTTCATCAATCAGTCAGTACGTAACTATTAGGTTCCCGACTATTTTCACTGAATTTTCACTCGGCTATTCAAACGGCTATTTCGTACGCAAAGCGTGAATGGATGTCGTGTTTTGATTTAGAAAGGCTTTTGCATTTTTGTGCAGGGTAGCTTAATTCAATTTACTGAATTTAAAAAGTGAATTCCTAAATTGATAAAAATGATGTAAAGTTACTAAAATAACATAAAAAAATTTGGTCAAGAGGGAGTCGGACTCACGCATGAGGGTTCTATACAAACTTACCTAAGTAAATAGTTCGACTTTCGAAAAGTCTCCAAGATTTTTCCTAATCGCATAAAAGCAATTATTTTGTGACGTAACTACAAAATTACGGTTTTTTGAAGTTTTTCTTTATTATTGTGCTATGAGACCTTGCTTCCTTATGGTTTTGATTTCCTTGTGAATGTCCTTGTTTTTTCACTACACCAAGAAATAGTAGACCTAAGTATTGATATTAATTTCTCCTTAATACCCCTACACGTTCCTAAAAAACGAGTGCAGAACAATGTGCTCCTTCACAAACCACAGTTAGAAAAAAAAGGAACTTTGTAGCAACAAGGGTTCCATTTTATTTTATTATTATTGACAGGCTCGCGTTTTTCTGACTGGCGTACAGAACCCTAAAATCTATGTAGAAACTACCTACAAACTATGTAATTTTACTCCCTCGGTAATTTAATAAGTCTCAGACTTCATTTTTCATTCTTTGTATTGTTATTTAAAGAGATTTTTAAAATAGAATTTGAAGGCTTATTAGCTAACTTATGTCTTTTGACTTTTCTTTGTTGTTTGATAGTCTTGCATCAACCAATTAATGAAACGAAATCCTCTTTTTCAAAATATTCAGTTAATTCAAAAGATGTACCCGGGAACCCGGAAATCTTTAAGTCGAGAGTGAATAGGTTTCTTCTAGGTAAGCACGTTCCATTGTCGACCGCATCGTCACTTTCCATCAGGTGAGATAGCGGTCAAGCACGAAAAAATCAAAATAAAAAATGTCTGAACCTTGCTCTTACTGCGGGGATCGTGCCGTCTATTGCCTTATACGGAGCACTGGTGTGGAAGCTACCGGTGGAAAAGCTGATCGCGTCCCAGAGAGTCAATCTGCATAGTGCGTGTCATGGTGGAATGTTGACAGCGACTGTCGCAACCCAGTGCTGAGCACTCCATAATTATAGCGGTAAGTCCCCTGTTTGAGAAGTGACTGGAAAGACCTCACGGCGTCTTCACCTTCCGCATGACGTAGGTCCTCACCGAACATCGTAAGTTCGGAAAGTTCCTGCATCGGATTCAGTCCAACTGACTGTATGGACGGCCCAGGGGACACGGTGGCATACAGTAGAGGTGTGCACCGCTTGGTCAAAGCACCGCCGTGTCCTCCTGGGGGAGATCGATCTCCTGACGGCGCAAAGATCTCTCACGATGGGCCCTGGTACATGCCATGGTCCAAGGAATGGCGAAGGAGTGGCAGGCGGTCGCCTCCTTCTGTGAAGCAGTAATGCTGACAAAAGAAGAGACCGCACATGCACGCCCGAGGCAGCGACCATCACGTCCCAGCCGCCGGGATCCCGATTCCGATTTCCGGCCACCATGGGTGCTGGGGGTGCGGACGGCAAACAATGGGTAGCTCGCCGTCCGGATCGAACCCAAATCGTCGACAGCGCGTAGTGTTCCACGAACTCCTCATACGTACGCCAGCAAGCAGTAAACGAAGGGCCGATTCCTGTTAGGGCCGCGGTGATCTTCTGAAAAGGAAACCCTTGGTCCTAGAACGCAAAGGCACAGGTGTGGTTTTTGTCACTAAAAGTCTGAGACGCATCCCTGCTTCACCCTAGAGCAGGAGAAGTCATTAGATGAGTTACACCTTTAAAAAAAAATACACTCATGGCAATCGATAGAAAAAACTGCTAGCTGCATCAACCCTTACCTACTACCCAGATAATTAAAAACAGCTCTTATTTAAACCTGTGAAACAGATACAAACGTGCAAAAAAAGTGAAAAGGATTAACGGTTCGCTCGTTCGGATTTGCATAGCGCTAACTAAACTGTTTAATCTATAAAACCGGCACAATCAAATCACAATCCTCGCCTAGTTCAATACACATATATTACATACAAACAGAACTACGTGTGTACAATAAAATACTAGTTTGCATGGACACAATGAAAACATCGAAGCGCCGAGGCTCGCCTCTTGTCACGCATGTAGATACAAATGGTCAGATTTATCTGCGATGCATGTCCGGCGCTGTTGTTTTATAGCTTCATCATTGTACTCCAGAGTCCACTGCAGTCATCCGATGACGTCACGCCCGATGAACACGCCCCCGTTAAATATTTCCAAATAATAACATCCGAGAGGAAATTGTTAAAAAATGACGCGGTCAGGTTATCAGGTTATAAGAATGAAATATCGTTTTTCATGACATCGATGACATGGTTTGAAATTTTTCGGTAATTTTATTCAGGAAATTCGAATTGATTTGGTTGAAAAGTTACCACCTATATTTTAATAAATTCAAATATAATGTTATAAAGAGGTAAAGTTTGTTTTTTTTTTGTAAGAGGTAATCTCTGGAAGTACTCGTCCGATCGGTAATTTTTTCCATTTAAAATAAGTACAGAGAAAAAGTCCCCACTCTTTCTCACATCAAAAGCGTTGTGAGAAAATCTTACTATGTCTTGTAAACACGTAACCTAATGGCGGCTACGTCACAAAAAAAAATATTACTGTTTTGGATAATCTTATTCTTATTTTAAGACACCAATAATAAAAATAAATTATTCATCAACCAAACTTATTAGATACCTACACTCAAAACTCCACAATACACCGAAACACTGTTTGAATTTATTTAGAGCATGTGTTCCCGACAGATATCTATGGCACATCGGTTGCATTACGGCGTCCCGAAGACATTACAAAAGCCATTCCCTTATCTAATGTTCTCTTTGGATTTATTTAACTTTTCCACGCCTTCACATCTTGAAAATCGTTCGATAAAGATGTCAACAAGAAAAGGTCACCCAGTCCGCGGGGACATTCGGCAAACTCGTGTTTTTTATTGTCAAGCTCTTTGTTAACCGACGATATGGATTTATGTTCTTGTATTTTATAATTGAAGATATGAGTGGATATAGGTGCTAGGTCCTATTTTTAAGTATTTTGATTAATATTATTATTTAATCTACGCCTTCTGGTATGTAATATTGTTTTAAACTTATATGTTTTTTCTACTATACATTAGTTATTCTGAGAAATAAATATAATTAACAGTATTATTTATTAGATAATTTAAAAATAAAAGTTTTGGGTCCAGATACGTATTTGCCTACTTGGTCCTTCCCAAATTTCATGAAATATGCCTAAAAACGGAAATAATTTGCATACTTGTGTACAAACATAATTTTAAAAAAGTTATACATATTTATATTGTGGTAAATGAAGGCGTCATGTGTCTAATCAAATAATCCATGCCAAAAAGTATTATATACCAGCTTTTTCCCGCAGCTTCGCCCGCGTGCATAAAACATAGCCTATGTCACTCAGGAATAAAGCAGCTTTCTATCTGTGAAAGAAAATTAGCAATCGGAACAGTTCTTTCAGAGATTACCTCCTACAAACAAACACACAAAAAAAAAACTATACCTCTTTATAATAAAAGTGTTGAAATGTGAATTAGGTTTTATTTTTAATACATTCACTTTTCTATTTTAGCAATTATATACATAAAAAAAAACAAAAACTAACGAAGGAACGATATAAATAACTTGTACGTACCTAGTACCTACAATAATAAGAATAATACTTTAGAGCTAACTGTAAAATACTGGGTGTATCAGAAAATCTCGCCTTTTTTGTAGATCTATACAAAAATAACAAACATAAATCATAAATAAGCGTTAAAAAAAAAATAGTTTTTAACCGACTTCGAAAAGGAGGAGGTTCTATGTTCGGCTGAATGTATGTTCTCCGATATCTCGGTCAATTGTAGACCGATAACGAAAATTCTTTTTTTGAAAATAATAATATTCAACTGTCATCCTACGCGGCACTGGCACTCTTCAAAACGGTCTCTATGATATAAAAATGCATCTCAGAAGTTGAATATGAATGTTGTCGACTTCTTGTCTAATATTTGCATCATACAAAACTTTTTCATATGCAGTAGCTTTTTCTAAGATACCATATACTAAACTTCGCTGTGATTCGTTAAGGGGCACTGTAGCGCTTTTGGATTTTTTTTTTGACAAAAAACAAAAAAAAAAAAAGGTTACTCACGCTTCATCTAGCAAGGAGATGATTTCATTTGAGTTCTAAACATTTAGATATCTTATTATTTTTAAGGAAATATTTAAAAAAAAATACTAATGTTAAAACTGTTCAAGTAATTTATTTCATCACCACTGCTCTCATAATGGTGGAGGAAAACATCGTGAGGAAACCTACATATTATCCTAGAACCAAAAATTCGACGAGAGAGAAGGCCTGAGTTCCAACATTAAAAAAGGCTGATGACAGTGAATGATGATCCAAAATATTTTCAATAGGGATAATTTTGTTATAATTGAATTTAGAAAAGGATAAAAGTGGTTATATACCACCGCTTAAAGCAGCAATTTTAGCTTTATCACAAAAGCACCGCCTTAAGTTAGGTTAATAACATTTAAGTAATTCTTAGCGCATCCATTCGACAAAGCCGGCTACAACCTACTCCAGCCGCGGCTTATGCTTCAATCGGATTATCTTAAACTCACAACACGCGCGATTCGACATCATAGCTAAACGATCGATCAATAGTGAGCCGTACCTACATTGTAGATTCAGCCACACTATTACACACACAACCATAGTTTTATTAGTAACTTCAGCACATGGCTTCAAAACATTATTTATTACGGTAGAACAAAAAGAATCAACAGCAACAAAGTGGCAGGATCAATCAGTTAGTGATAGTGGGTGACAGGACAGAATGGATGAAAATAATGTGTTGCACCGTCCCTAAGTAATATAGAACAAGGGGGGAAAAGAAGAACAAGAAATTCTTCTTGTTCTTCTTCAACAGCAATAAAGTGGCAAGATCAATCTAAATAGTGATAGTTTACAGAATTTAAGAAAAAGTCGTGTTGCGTCGTCCCCTATATATGGAACAAGGGCGGAAAGGAAAAGAAGAATGAGCAGAATCAACAGCGGAAGAGGAACTGACCAATAAAGAAAAATAAATACCTAAAGCACTATGGATATCGGCGATACTTTTAACGGTTTAAGGAGAGTTATTCCACTTTACCCTTTAACAGCTTTGATAAAAACGACTAATCTAAGGAATCCGGTTGATTAACTTAAGAAAAAAATGGACGATTGAGCAGTTCAAGAAAGAATAAAAATTTGTTGGGCTATAAATTAACCGGGCCCCGAGGGCGCGCCTCGCAATCTGCATTAGTCGAGACGCACTTCTCTCCGGCGATTAAATGAAATTTCACGGCCGGTTGCCTACGGAAACTCACTGGACAAAGGTCTGGGATATTTAAATTGAATGCTTTTAATCCGGCCAACTCTCCCACTTTTTTCTTAAGATAGGATTTTGCTTTAGTAGTCTTCGGATTCTAAGATTTTTTAAATCAACTTTTGTTTTCTTTGATAATATTGGAGTCTGTAGCGCTATTAATGCTTCTTAACTTTTATTTTATTTTATTTTAGGCACGCACAAGCGTTTGTGTTTAACTATACCTAAATTAACACACTTGCTTACAACCGATGCCTATAAAACTAAGGTTTTTCTCGTTCAGATTTCCAAATGCAGGCATTTCGTACAAAACGGTCCACAAAGTGCATACGATCCTATATTTTTCGTATACGGAAACGACTCCTGACGTTGTGGGTGCTGTTAGTTAACATTCCGAATGAAAAGACAATGTCTGCTCAAGGAGGACAAGGATCTCAGAAACCGATTCCAAAAACCATTCCAGCCAGCTTAATCTCCTTTTTAGCGTGTCGATGACCAAACTAATTAAATTCCTTGTCTGGCCCAGTATTCGGAAGCGGCAATGCCGTCCACTGACGCTGTCATTAGGTCCCTACGTGTACAGATAACAGGACACGTTATGCAGGATGAAAGGTGGGAGGAGTCTGCAAAGAAACGCCGCAAAAACACTGAAGGTCGGAAACTGTCCAGGAACCCCCACCTGTAGAGATCAATGCTACTAGACATTAAAAAAAAAAAAAAGTAGAGTTACTCTTACATATTTCAAGCGTTTCGGAAACTTTGAAAATATTCAACTCGGTCTCTTACAAATAATGAACTTCTGAACGATGATAAATAAGGAAGTCCTTCAATAATATAGTCCATGCTCATAGCTGTTTTTCTGCTTGGGTTATGGCACTCATCCTCTATTCTCTTCTGTAGAAATACCAGAAATGTTTAGAACATAACTGTATACAGCTATGTCGTCGCCTTTTTAGATGATAAGGGTGAGTTGCACCATTTAACTATAACGATAACCAAACCATAACCAGCCGTGAAACGGCCGCCTATTGGTCAATTCGACAATTTGACAACTGTTAACGGCTTTGTTATCGTTACAGTTAAATGGTGCAACTCACCCTAAATCTTTGTCTTTTCTACATGTCATAACAATCGAAACAAAAACAAATGAGTATAATTTTTGTCACTATATCAAAAGAACCTATGTTAACGAAAGAGACTAAAGTAAAAAAAAAAATATTTTTATGAATCTCGTTGAATAAATGAAAAAGCCGTGTACAGCCGATGAACTTCAATTTATTAAAGAGATCGGGAATCACACAGCGCCAGCGGTCAAACTCACACCGATTTCTCATGTTTTATTGAGTTGATCATTTAATTTTTAACGTTCATCATTTAAAAATCATAGTAATAATATTATTCCATGCAACTATCACACAACACCTTCTAGTCCTAAACTAAGTAGAGCTTATGCTATGAGTACTAGACAACTGATAAACATACTTGTATATTTCTAAATACTGTTAGGGCCACTAACTAGGTACTAGACAAACGGGCCATTAAAACACTGTTTTATAAAACAAAAATAAAATGTATGAAATCGATGTAGTTATCCTTTACACATTAAAATTGTGTTAACTTAATATTTTACTTATACTTTGTTTCATCGAAATCGGTTGACTATATCGAAAGATATATGAATTTAAAGTGTTCATTAAAAATAAAATATCACAACACTCGCAATTCAGATATTCACAACGCCATCTAGGGACTCAAAGTAGAACTAATGATGACAGCAAGAACTTCTTGACCTTACAGTCAAAGTTCGCCGGGTCAGCTAGAATCTTCACATGATGAAATATTCACGAAAATGCCAGGATCTGTAGCTCGATTCACGTTATGAAAACCGTAACGATATCGTAGCGATTTAGTCGTTTAGAGACTATTTCCGTATTCACATCCATCAATCGAGTTTGAGCGACAAGGATTCTAAAGTCGTTTAAAATTCGTCGATTTAAAAAAAAATCTGTGTTACATTATCCTGGATTCCTGGTAGAATACCTATTAATGTAACTGGAAATAAGTTGATAGATCGTGAATACCGCTTTTGGATAGGACTTCGATCGAACGACTATAAAACTTTAACGATATTTGGCTTCTTTGAATTTACGTCAATCAAGGTACAGGACTTGGTAAATAACAAAACTTTGACTTGAAATGGTGAAATAGATACTTTTTTTTTCTTTTCTTAGTGGAACTGGAGGGGTTGTTTGATGGGTCCATCTAATAACCCCTCTAGTTTTGGGTGAAGCGAGACTTCCTTTTGGTTCAGACTTTAACTGACTACAAACCCTGACTTACTTAGTTACTATCTACTATCCAGATATGTGTGTGGTAAATACTGGTCAAATAAAATTCAAAAGTTAAGTAATAAATCGACATGAAGAGGAGAAAAAGAATCTTAACTATCTATTATTTATCCATACCTACATATTTTAAAACAAAGTCCCACACACACCTCGTCTATCTTTCTGTCTGTATACTATTGAATAGATTATCATACAGTTTACACCAATAGACAGTGATTCGTGAGAAAGGTTTGAGGGTATAATATAGTAAGGTAAATCAGAGAATCTTAAAGTTTTTTTACACCCGCGAGAAATCGGGATAAGTCGTTGTCAAATATAAGGTTCAAAACTTTCAACCAAATTAAATTTCACTACTGTCATAACTATCATCACTATCACCACTATCATCACTATTATCACTGTCATCATTATCATCACTATCACCACTATTATCACTGCCATCATTATCATCACTATTATCACTGTCATCATTATCATCACTATCATCACTATTATCACTGCCATCATTATCATCACTATCATTACTATTATCACTGCCATCATTATCATCACTATCATTACTATTATCACTGCCATCATTATCATCACTATCATCACTATTATCACTGCCATCATTATCATCACTATCATTACTATTATCACTGCCATCATTATCATCACTATCATTACTATTATCACTGCCATCATTATCATCACTATCATTACTATTATCACTGCCATCATTATCATCACTATCATTACTATTATCACTGCCATCATTATCATCACTATCATCACTATTATCACTGCCATCATTATCATCACTATCATTACTATTATCACTGCCATCATTATCATCACTATCATTACTATTATCACTGCCATCATTATCATCACTATCATCACTATTATCACTGCCATCATTATCATCACTATCATCACTATTATCACTGCCATCATTATCATCACTATCATTACTATTATCACTGCCATCATTATCATCACTATCATCACTATTATCACTGTCATCATTATCATCACTATCATCACTATCACCACTATTATCACTGCCATCATTATCATCACTATCACCACTACATTATTGGAAGTTTCGTCTCGATAACGTATCGCATTCGAAAGCACCGGTAGAGCTAGTCCCCTCTGCACTAATCGAGCAATTTCTCTCATGTTATTAAAGGAAAATGGGAATGTTCGCAGGCCGTTGCGTTCTCAGAACAGAGTTTCTTATAGACGGTATTGAATTTTTAAACAAATTTTTCGACCCACCGCCCATGCCCTGAAACCCACTTTATGTTATAGGATTAGAACGTTATAACGCCATTAAACCTTCATGAATAATTCTTTTTTTACATAGTTTTATGCTTGATTATATTTCCTTAACTTTTATGGATCCAAATCTAGATAATGACAAAGGATGGACTGTAAAAGTAATAATAACTTTCACACAAATTAATAATATGACTAAAAGATTAAATATATGACCTCTCTCTAAGATCAAATAATGCTTAAACAGCAAAAAAAAAGTCAACTTGTACACTTTAATTGCATTAAAAAGAACCGCATAGACAAGGCTTAAAAGCATTAAAGACGTTAAAAAAAAATAGTACACAACAAAAGATATTTCCCAAGGGTCACGTTAATGTTCCGGTGCCAGCGTGGACCATTCGACCGAATCTCTAGAAATTAAGGCAGGGAAAAAAGTCAATAAATCCTAGAAGCAAGCTGGAACAGATAACGAATGTCTCCGAAAGGGACGCGACACCACTGCCAGTGTTGCCACGGCAGAAAAATCACGCGGCTACGCGGCCTCGCCTCCGCCATGCTAATGTGACACTAAGCCCTTTTACGACTGGAAAGGGTGGAAACAACAAAACTTTTTGATATTTATTCTGCCTTTCTTTTGATTTTAGAGATAAGTAGGATGATTTATTATTATCTACGTTTGGTAGGAAGAGCAGTTCGTCACAAAGTTTTCTTAGTTTTCGTTTGGGATGTTACATTTTTGATCACTTAAACCTTCTAAGAATATGACGAGCTCGCAGAATTGGAGTACTGTATGTAATAAACTACTCAAAGAATTGTAAGAAACTGTCGCGGTTTTACGAAATTCTCAAAATAATTTAAATTACTTAGTATGAACACATATAGTTTAGTCACCTACTGAAATAAAAAAAAGAATTGGTCTTTGACTAGCGTGTGCTAGCGTTCTATGTAATCCAGACCAAAATAGTGCCAAGATTCGGTTTTCTACGAAGAAGGTCTGTCTAAATTTCAAGAAAAGTTTGTGTGACATATGAGCAAAAAAGTGATCGTAAAGGTTCGGTTTTTCTTTTAAGGTCGACAGTAGGTAACTTAACCTGTTTGAATATTTTATCGATAAATGTAGATACGTATTGTCGTACCAGAAGGTCGGTATTTTTTTTCAATGGATGCTATTGACCATCCGTTTCAAAAGAAAATACCTGGTTTGGTACAAAGAAACAAATAAATATTTTGTACTAAATTGCTGTTTTCGAATCATTGCCTGCGGAAATCGTATATCTCTCGAAGGTGGTGGCCGCCCCAGCTAGATAAATGCAGCCGTAAATATCCTTTTCATGGTTTTAACTGACGTTATTTCTACTACTTTGGCCAGTATTTGCAACAAATTATATTTAGCACTAGCTAATCCCCGTGGCTTTGCCTCTCTAGCCTATGACGTCCTTCAAACAAACAATGTCGAGTTGTTTTCTTCTTATTTTGTACCTATATTATACTTCACTTTATTAATTCATCTTTACATTACAATTACATTAAAAAATACTGGCGAAGTGCGAGTTGGACTCGCGCACTAAGGGTTCGGTACTGTCCTTAGGAAAATTCAGCAAAAAAAAAAACGCGTTTGTTGTATGGGAGTAATTATTTATTTTATTTTGTTTTTAGTATTTGTTATTATTGCGGAAACAGAAATACATAATTTGTAAAAATTTCAACTATCTAGCTATCGCGGTTTTGCTTGAGATAAAGTCAGGTGACAGACAGACGGACAGACGGACGGACAGACAGCGAAGCCTTAGTAACAGGGTCTAGTTTTTACCCTTTGGGTACGGATCCCTAAAGACTAGCTGTTCTTAGCTGTCAAGTGTCTTTGGTTACTGCTTCGCTCTTATTAGTTGAGGCATAATATTTTAAAATCTACAACCTTTCTCAATAAAGTACATAGGTAATAAGATACTATAGATAATAATAGTTAGGCATTATGTCAATTATTAGAAAGCAAGTTATAAAACTGACCAACTGCATGCTTTTCAGAACAAGATAAGCGAGCACTGTTCATGCAGTTCCCATAACAGAACCCTTAAACACCTCATTTATATTAATAGTAGTTCTAAACCTAATCTTAATCTAGAGAAGGCTCTTTAATTATAATTTTAAGGGGGAAAGTTGCAGCACACAGTCTGTCCGCATGCCGAACGCACCGCGCAATCTACTTCTGGAAGTTGGTCAACTAATCCAAGTTTTCCTTTACTGGCTAATGAGACGAGTTTGATTCGAATTCCCGCCGCGCTGGGAATAGCCACCCTCTTTGAATAGCTCCTAGCTCGCGACTACTACTTACAAGCAAATAAGAACCGGGATTTTTGTAATAAGAAATAAGATCAATGTTATGTTCGTCTATCTACTTAACCTACATAGTCCTGGCTTGTTCTGGGCTCTGTATTATCATCTTGACCTACTTCCTAATTGGGTAGGCTAGATTTGGAACAATGTTGCTAACTGTCACGTTGAACACATTTCTAATCTTTTACTAACAACGTTTCTTCGAGGTTTCGAGAGCGACAGTTCTCTCTCATGCTTTGATGTTTAAAAAAAAAGGATTATAACTACCACTACATTAACTGTCAATATCTAACAAAAATATAATGTAGAGATGAAAAACGCAAAAAAAAATTATTATTAACAGACAAAAACTACTTACTAAGTGGAGTATTTCTCAAACTCTAAAAATTTTCAAAATTTGGCGATAAAGTGGGGAATACGTCGCTTTTAACTCACTATAAGTAGATACTTATTTCAGAAACCCACCCTTTGGCTATCCTTCGATTTCTGAATCGAGTATTTAAAGTTAAGTATTTCTTAAACTATACTTTAGCCTTAACCTTATCAAAAATTTGCCATTATATTTTTTGAGATTATAGGGTTTGACACAAACTCAAAATACCTACTCAATTCAAAAACTTCCCCTAAAAAAATCTACTTTTACGCGGTATAGTCGCTGTCAAAAACTAGTACCGGGTAAAATGGGGTGAATAAAAACAAAACTTCAAAGGGTATTTCCAAGATATTTGAATATTGTTTTGCTACATTTAACTAAATCAATTTATTAACGAATTGTTATTCTAAAAAGTCGATGCTTTGTTAGAAGCCGACCATATGGAATCAAAGTGAAAAACCAAACCGAAGTTTGTTTCTATTCACACGTGATTCACACCTAAGTTTCTATTCACTTCGTTTTACGGTATTTCACAATTTTGTTTTATTTCAATTGAAGAAAGAAAGTGCAATATGAACCACCATTAAAACATGTCAAAGAACCAGAACCATCATGTTCTCAACATAAAGTAGACATAAACAAAAATACATAAAGATTTACTTAGATGAAACAGAGATTCTCGCCAGGGCTTATTGGGCTGCTCGTAGATAAACAAAGCGTCTGGCCTCCGTAATGGAAATTACATACCCCCGAGGTCGGAAATCAAATTGACAGAAGAGGTTAAACAAACGATGCGGTCAGGAGCCGAGACCGTAGTCCGTCGAATATTAATCGCTTAGTAAATGCGCTTTTATTTGTTTTTCCCTTAGCTGCTTTGAGCTGGCAGTGTGAATAAGTGACAATCTCAATTGAACCGAGAACGACTTAATTACGAGAGAGATATCCACTTTCTACATTTAATTCTATTTATGTGTAAAGTAAGTTATGTTTAAACTCTTTTAGTAATATGTACCATGTTACTAATAGAGATATGAGTATACATGTAGATAGATGGAGAGGGAGTCCAAAGAAAAAATGGATGGATTGTGTGAGGTATTATATGAAATTGAAGGGCAGTTAGTGATAGTGCGACAGGTGACAGGACAGAATGGAAGAAAAAAAACGTGTTGCGCTGACCCCAAGTTAAGGGCACGAAGAAGTGTGTAGGTAAGTGTAAAGTTTTATTATAACTGCATTCATAGTACACTTATATCAATGTGACTGTATGAGAGAATGCGATTCTTCGATCTATGTCTGTAAGCTTGGTTCTTCTGCGGATCTTCATTTCTCCTCTCCTCTTCTTTGATTACCTTTAACTGAGGTAAAAAATGCGGAACACGCAATAAAAGGAGTGGCAAAAACCCATAAACTCGTATATAGTCCACATCGCGTTAAGTAGTTCTGGCCGCCAATATATTTTGCAGGTACTTTTAACATCTACATTAAAGCTATTTCAGCTTCTCTAATGTGCCTGTTAGGTACCTATAGACAAAGCGTGGCGTGGACCAATTTAGACATGAGCGAAGGCACATCTGTGAGGTCTGTAACTGACGCGAACTTACTAGTTATAAAAATACCCTCGTTCTTAAAGAGCCCTCGCTTGTACGATGCCGTGGACGAGGGCCCACTTCACCAACGCCTAGCTACAGACAGCTGCATCAGTTGGGTAACTACCCCTATCACATAGGGCACGCCACCATTATGGCGGTAAGTTCCCTCTTTGAGGCGTGGCTGGAAAGACCTCACGGCGTCCTCACCTTCCTAACATGACTCAGGTTCTCACCAGATATGGTAATTTCGGCAGGTTCCTGCACCGGATTCGTGCGGAACTGACGCCTGGGTGTCGCCACTGTGCGGAACGCCCGGACGACACGGTCGAGCACACAGTAGAGGTGTGCCCCGCTTGGGCATAGCATCGCCGTGCCCTCGTAAGGGCGATCGGCGGCGGCAATCTGTCACGCCGGGCCTTGGTACAGGCCATGGTACGGAGCGAAGAGGAGTGGCAGGCGGTCGCCTTCTTCTACGAGAAGCAGTAATGCTAGCAACGAGTCGGCCGACCGTATCAGGCAACGCTGACAACGCCCCAGCCGCCGCCGGGTTCTCGATCCCGATTTTCAACCACCGTAGACGTGGGCTTGCGGACGGCGAGCAATGGGTAGCTAGCTGTACGATCATTCGGTAACTGTCCGGACTGAGCCCAAGTCGTTGACGGCGCGCACTGCAATGGCATTGGCCCAGCTGGGTTGAAGCCTATTGGGGCCAGAGTTAGATCCGAAAGGTAGCTCAGCCCCCCCCCCCCCCCCCCCACGAAAGGCAACAAAGGAACTGCAGTGAGTTTAGTAGTTTTTAGTCAGTAAAAGTCTGACACTATGTCCCGCTCCGCCCAAGAGCGGGGGATGTCATTAGATGATTTTCCCACCGAAAAAAAAATTCCTATCACATTAAAATACCTTAGAAAAAAGGATATCTAACCATTTGATGAGGCTGCCCGTACATCAACCAAAACTAATGTCCTACCAAATGTCGGTTTCGGTTTCGGTCGACTTTCGGCAAAAAAACGCGTTGCGGTTTCGGTGGCAAACCTGCCGAAACTACGACCGAAACCGAAACTGCACTCGGGAGTTCTCGCGCTGTGATCGGTCATGTTCAGCGCGCTAAATTCCTTCTAAGCGAGTAAGCAACGAAGACATTTTGCCGTGTCCACATGCCTAATCATGTCGTGCCTGGCTTGTTCGCAGTTCTTTTTACCTACTCCCAAACTAAAATCGAGTAAAATTCATAATTACATATTATAGTAACGTTTTCTCTATTTTTCCCTCAAAACATGATCCTTGTAAGAAAGTTTCGGCCGAAGCTGAGACTGTTGCCGAAATTCGGTTTCGGTTTCGGTTGAAAAAAATAGTCTGTAAATTTTGAAAATAAGCAAACTTTCCATTTTTCCCGTATTTATACCTATTTAAATGCTTGGGGTCTCAGGGGTTAACATATTTTTATTTAAATGCAAAATAAACGAGATAACATCTTCATTATTAATCAATATACATATAAGTCAGTAGACCTCGTCGTCGGTACGGCCTGTGCTTGGAGTACTACTAGCCAAAGCAAAATATGAACTCTCGCTCTCACTATAGGGGGATGTCGGTATAAAGGTCTTTTCAATAACGTTATCCTGCAGAAACTTTTTGCAATATGGAACCAGCTGAAACAAAACAATAGGGTATTTTACTCCATAAGAAAAAAAATCTTAAAATATATTATTAAGATAGCTTAGCGGTAAGTGTTTAATTTTAGTTCATGAAATAACAAAAAAAAAATTCAATTCAATTCAAATCTTCAGTTTTTTTATCTGTACTTTATCACCTTGAAATAACCAACATGTTATTACGTCATTCAGCCACGTAAACTAAAGCTCACAGCTGTCAACTGTCAACTGATCGGCCATACTGAGTCATTATTAGCTATGTATATATACCTCGGAGTAAATATGGCTAAGTTTTGCATTACGCGCGAAATTTCAAAATGTCAATTTTAAATGCATTTTTAGGGTACTTTGCGACTGAATAAAAATTTTGTGTATTTTTAATGGTTTATTAGCATTCAAGAATCTAATTGAGACACTTTTCAAAAATGAATGTAATATCCTATTCTTCGATTATACATTCAACATCCTGAATCTTCACCATAAGCCTTTTCGACCAAACAAAATCAAACTACTAAAAATTCAAACGACGACGTAGAAATTTTTAAACGAATTAAAAAATCGTTATATAAATAGTAAACAGGAACTGGACAAAAGAACATGAGGAACATCAGACTAATAGAGACCACCGAGTATGAAACATCACCTTCAATTTAAATCAATTTAAAACATATAGAAAGTAGACGGCCAATACTTTCTATATGTTTTAAATTGATTTAAATTGAAGGTGATGCTTCATACTCGGTGGTCTCTATTAGTCTGATGTTCCATCTCTTTGCAACCTTGATTATTCAACCAGTTTTGACTACATCAGATTTAATTTTATCCTACTAATTAGATTACACAAGTCGTTTGACTTTTGAAACAGACTTTACCAGCACTGCCTTTTATTGAGGTGAAAAACCATACAGTAAATTTACCCGCTCTGGGTAGAGACAGAGCGTCAAACTTATACTCAACAAAGCCCACCCGTGCTCCTTCAGTGACCCTTTTTGTTCAAAGATCGCGGTAATTCTTCGATCAATCCCGCTGCCCTAACAGGTGTCGGACCTAGTGAGGCCCGAACTCTCCCTCCCTCGACTCGAGCCTAGAACTTCTTCACCGTCCGTAAGCCCATTCTTACGGTTGAGGGGAATCGCCCTGCAAATCCTAACGTCAAGTGTGTCTCCAGCGGGTGGTCGGGGCGTGAAGCTTACCACTCCCTCACGCTTTTTATCATCTTCGTTGCTCACATTACTGTTTCTCAGTATGAATCGACATAGACCTAAGGGTTTGTTAGCGCGCCAGTTAACCACAACACAATGTCACCATAGATACATGAGTCACGGTTGGGTAATTATTTTTATGATTACACACAACGTTATACCTGAAATCCTTGAAGAATTTGCTAAAAGAGTATCTATAGCACACTCTTTTATCTGATTAATTTCATTGCGGGATCCAGTATATCTGATGGTCGCCACTTAATTTTGGATTTCAGGAGTGGTTGAGAATAGTGTTGCAGGCTTTTCCAAAAATTTTTCCCAACGAGCAGTTTGCCCAACTCGGGAATCAAACTCTGGTCCAAATAATCAGCAGTATCATTTGCGACCACTAAACCAAATGATGATTATTATAGATACCTACAGGGTTTTTTGTAAAACACTGGAAAACTCTCAGGACTGTTACTACATCATAAACATCAACTTTTGTTGTGTAACTTTAAAAAAAATATAGTTTTTTAAAACTATTTTTTTATTATTCACTAAAAAAAAAACAGATTATTGTATTGTCACCGGTCTTCGATAGGTGTGCAAAGTTTAAAGAAAATCTGATCGCCCAAAGTAGGTCAAAATCGAGCTCAGAGGCGTTGATTACAAAAATAACAGGTGAAGCTAATATAAGCGTGTTAAAAATCATATTTAGTTCATCAGATTTTCATACAAAAATATATATATATTTTTTATAAATCGAACGTTCTAAATATTACAAAATCTATGCAAAGCAAGCGATTATACAATAGGAGAGGGAAACAGGTTTCGGGCGGCGGGGAGGCTTTATGCGCTTGCGTCGTGTCATACAGACGTAGGTAGGTATAGCAAAATACAGGGTTGAAATGTGTTAGACAGAACAATGAAATTTTGAAAATTTGTTTTTGGTAAATTATGTTTTCTAAAAAGTCATAGAACAAAAGTTGTTGTTTATGATGTTAATACTTAAAACAAACCTGCAACGTTGTTAGTGTTTACGAATAACTCTGTATAGTGAAAAGTAATATTTCTCTAAAGAAAATGATCAATTGGAACCTTGCACTAGCTTCTGACGTATCATAAGTACCCATATACACAAGGTATAAGGGACAGCCCTCCACAAACTTTAAGGGCTTGCTCAGTAGACAAAACTGAACCACATTCCACAAAATATTTTTTCAGGAAACGAAAAAAAAAATAGGCCTCGCCATACAAATTGTCCAATCAAGTTTATCATTTTGTATGTTGAGGCTGATTTTTGTTTTTCGTCTCCTGAAAAAAAAATTCGTCTACTGAGCATGCCCTTAAAGTTTGTGGAGGGCTGTTCCTTACACCTTTTATATAAGTATACCAATGTGAAATAAAAACATTTGGGAATTAAAAAAAAAACGCATTGTAAAGAATTACAAAATAACCTTCTGATGGTGCTCTCGCACTGCAGCGTTAATTCTCCTGATTTCGTGTCTCAAATGACTAGTTTCTTCGTAAATATGGTCAACACTCCACGACTCTCCATTCATCATCAAAGGTAAAACATAGGGCAGTCCTACAACGTAAGCAAAGATTAAATCAAAAGCCAACCTGATAGGATTGGCAAACTAATTAACAGGGTCTTATTTGCGTGTCATTTTCCAAGTTCCTATGAATAACCATACACTAGTGTTCAGTACTAGTTATATTAAAGGTACCTACCACCTACTCTATTGTCTTGTTACTATCGAACAGCGTCCTCAGGCTTGGTATAGTAGTTACAGATAGATGAGGGTTTCCAAGAACGAAGATGAATAGGGTTTAGAATAGCATAGGTATTTCTTGGAATGCTGTAGGCTGATGATGATTATCAGCTACTGCCTAGGTAGGTGATGGATCCCCCTTTTATGCTGAAGATTCTACGATTTAGATTCTTTAAAGAAAACTAACCAAGTATTAATGTAAAAACATTTGCATCTTACCTTTAATAGTTCCCAGGGAACCATCGCTAATGACGCCCACACTAAGTTTCAAATCTTTTGCATGTTCCTTGCATCGCGACTTCCAAATGCCATGCAAAGTTTTAGCCATTTCCGCCGACTTGTACATGCAGCCGTAAGGGTTGGCCGACGAAGATTTAACCATCTTTATTGAAAAAATAATTATTATTGTTTGAATAGAACGTAAAACAAGTAGAACAATAAGAAAAAACAAATGAGAACAATCGAATATATGTACTAGTACATATACGAGTATACTAGGCTTAGATTAATGATATAATTATGTACTCAAGTGACTCATAATTTCACGTATTACTTTCAGTATAACGATGCTTGTAACATTACGTAACATTAGGTAAGTACCTATCTTATTATGACCTACATATATATAGGGGGAAAAAAGCGGACCATACAAGTACAAAGGTCCATCTGGAAATCTAGGCATATAACGCCATCTTTGAATGAGTTGTGTCATCAATAAATTCTATGATGAAAGTACCTTATCTATAAACTCTTTCTTCATCCAAGACGCGTTGAACTGAATGTGCTCCATTTTAAGCTTTTCTAACATTTCATGGGAAATAGCATCCCAATCAGATGGATTTCTTGGGTTTACTATATCGTCTTTTAGATATGGCACTCCGATCTCCGTATGAAACACAATATCGTTTGCAGCCCAAACATAAACAGTATTAAGTTCTGAACATTTCACCTTAAAAAAAAAATTCATTATTTCACTACGTAGCTGTAGTTAAGAAAACCCGATTTATTAATATAATTTATTAAAACTTATTTAGAACAGGAACGTATCTACCTATTTAGTAGCTCATAAGTATAAGTTTTGCAAGAGCTAATACCAAAACAGATGCCAATATAAGTCTGTGTGTAGACTTGAGGATTATTAATGATGCAGTATGAAGTATCAGCAACGATGGAAATATAAAAATAACAACCTTAAGTAAGTCACTCAACGTAGTCTTCGCAATCGATCTCAGAGGCGTAACGAAAAACAATATGTCAGGAGGTATTCCTTTTGCTAAAATCATCAGAATATCAACGGCCAGCAAACCATCAGCAACAATTATAGGTTTCCGGGGTGTATTTATCGGTTCTTTAAGTTCTTTTGTTTTTTTATTATGACTAATATTTCTCTGTGCCTTCTCCGCAGACAAAGGTTTTGCAAAACTGGTAGCAATTTTAATAATTAAGTACAAATTATCAAATATTTCAGTAGAATCCATATTGCTAAAATCGAAAGAATTTGGATTTGTAAAGTTTGTCATGACGACAAATACATCAGCATCTGATAAACTGAAAAATAATAGAATTTAAAACAACATTTTGAACCTGTCTACCTACTTACTTAACTTCAAAGGACTAAGTATTTCAAAGACCTACAACTATTTTGATTTAATTACGTATAAGGGTGGTTTTATAGGGGTAGAGGAAGAAAATGTAACTAGAAAATAAATTCTGAGATGACGGCTAGAAATAGATTTATTTATTTTCGAAGTGGGAAATCATGAAATAACTTTTTCCGCCAAGTGCAGCGAGAGGGGCTTTGACTTTTACTTACTACAACCCACCTGTGTTTTTTTTCAGATGCCCTTTGTATTCCAGGGCAACGGTATGTCTTTCAAACAATCGCGCAGCCCTAGCAAGCATCGGACCTAATGATCCGTCTATATAGAAATACCACAGATCCCGAATTGGTGAATTCGTATACCGTATTCGTATATGAATTCTTCGCACCTTTTTTTATGGTGGAAAAAATCATCCAGTGACAACCTCCGCTCTTGGGCGGAGCGGGAGATAGTGTTAGACTCATACTGACTAAAAGACCCACCCTGTTCCTTCTAGCCTTCATATCGGGGCTCGAGCTGTCTTTCGAAACTAACCCTGGCCCTAGTAGGAAATTCTTCGTACCTACCTATTTGAATCTCCACGCAGGAGTATGATGATTTTAAAAAGGCTCGAAGATTCAACGATTCAAAGCATTTTATTTCAAATGAACCATTTGCAGGGCACTTTTGAAATTTTAAGAAGTCGGTCTAAAATGGAACTGGAGCAGGTTACATCTGCCGCATGTCGCAGCAAAATTGGGCGAAAGCAACTACTGACTGGATTCCGAACACCAAGAGCCGGCGACGCGGTAGGCCCAGAAGAAGATGGCGTGACGATTAGCACTCCTTCCTTAAGGATTGGCTAGAAATTGCTAAGGACAGAAAAGAGTGGAATAACGGAAGGGAGGCCTTTGCCCTGCAGTGGGACACAACGGACTCATAATAATAATAAGAAATCAGCCAGTTAGAAAAATGATGCTAATTGCACATTCCAAAGCGTGGATCTCTATGAAGAAGAATGTGCAAGAAACTCCATGGACACTCTTATAATATTTGGGGAGGTATTTTATTATAACATTTCAAAAAGTACCTCATGAAAGAAGAGGCCACTTTAGCCATTTTGAAACCTGATTGAAGTAGGTTATTGGTCCCTATTTCTCGTAACATTATTATGTCTATCGCCTTTTTTTCTAAAAAATGAAGATTCTTCTAACGTAAATGATGTGGCTATTGGGGCCGAAAGTTTCTGGAGTGGCGACTGCGTACCGGAAAACGCAGCGTTGGAAGGCCTCCTACAAGGTCGACCGATGACCTGGTGAAGGTTGCGAGAATCCGATGGACGCGGGAAGCGCAGGATCGTGCATTGTAGCGACACTTAGGGAGGCCTATGCCTAACAGTGGACGTCTATCGGCTGAAATGATGATGATGTGTCTACAAAGCAAACCTACCATGGTATATCTGATGTTACTCTGATGGTGTTTAAACACGAGAAAGCACAGGAAGTATACTCATGTGCCATCACTTCCGCTTGATCAGTCTCATTCGCGTATACTAATAAAATCAAGTCAATAAATTGATCATGTCCAAAAACAGTTCCCGATAATATTTTAGTGATTGTCAATTGTGATGCCGGTAACAACGGATTTATCAACATGACTCTTATAGGAGACATGAATTTAGTAGTTTGAAAATTCATTTTTCATACGCGTTTCTTCCACTTTTTTTCGTAAGTTTGCCACTGTAACTTCAACTTTTCAGCTTCAACTCTTTATTAATTATTTATGGAAGAAATACCAATCAATATCATCGATCAACAATCAAGGATCTTGTAGAAATATACAAAAAATGCTTGTCAACAAACAATGCAATGACAACCAATGACAACACAATAAAGTCAGACGCTGAAAAAATAAATAAATAATGAGGTTTTAATGGGTTTTAATAAAGTTACCAGACTATTTAATCTACCTTTGATATTTTTTTAACATAAACTTAATCCTTCTTCACTTATTCATGCGTTACAAAACCGCGGGGCCACTTCAGCTAGACCGAAAAAACTAGTGGCATTGCTTTGTTTTTTTCTCTATGTACCTTCACGAATTTACTAATAAAATAAAAACTAAAAATATAAACTAAAAACTCTCGGTTCTATTACGTTCGGAATACATAAAAATAATACTAATCCTAACTTGTACCAATGTACCATCACAGATACTTCCGCCTAACTACCGCTAAGTTCATTTTTGCTTGCACTCGAAACGAAAACTACAAAGGGTTTGGTTTGGCGCCGCGCTACAGGATTTAAACAAAAATTCTTTTAAGCGATCAGGCAGAAATTACCACGATATTACGTCTCAATTTATTTGTTAATTCCAAGGGATCTAACAAAACAGGAGCAATTTAGCAGGAAAAAATATTTATTCAGCAGGGTCCTTTACAATTTGAGTTCATACGTGCAAAAAAGAACACCATTGTACTCGTACCTTTGAGTTCTTCACTATTATTGTCTGTGCGATAAAAGAACCGTCGTGGCGTAAAGTGAAAACAACATTAAAGATTTTAAGTAGCAACCCAACCCAGCCATCCGTCAAATGCCAAATGTCATATCATGTTGACAGATGGTTTGTTTATTATATTATTTTATTGTGATTTTAATTGAAATCTTCCGAATTGTGATAAAAAATTTCACTGAGCTGCAAGGGAACTAATATTTAATATATTACAGTTTTGCCAAACATAAAAAATGGCAATTAACACCATTATTGATCAAAACAAAGTCACGAACGTGGGAAACTTTGGCATGCTGTGTTTTAGGTACGTAACACTTTTATTTTAATGTTTTTATACTTCCTAGGTGAACTCCTGTCCCTGATATCTCCAAATATATATAAATTAATCGGAAATTCATTTAAACATGACGATATTTGTTTATTTTGTTTTGGTCAATATTTTCGATGGCTAGTATAAAGAGTATTGATACTTTAAATTTATAATGCGTTTCGACTAACTTAGAATATTTCTTTTCAGGGTTCAGTACGGATACATTAACTAAAATAAAAAAGGGCAAGTGCGAGTCGGACTCGCGCACTGAAGATTCTGTACTTTACCTATGAAATCAATTCCCGAATTAAGTTACGAAGATTTTTCCGAATTGCAAACATTTTTTTTTGTGGCGGATCTACATATTTACAATTTTCACATTGTCCCTGTACTTGTTCTATGAGTCCTTGATTTATGCCAAATTTCAGGATTCTATGTCAACGAGATTCACCCTATGAACTTTGATTCCCTTGAGTATCGAAATATATGTTTTTTTGCGACATAAACGGCAGTATCTTTTTTTTTGTTAACTCAGAAGTCTGATTTTTTCACAACTTCAAAAGACCGCAGACTTGAGTGTATGGTTTTAATTTTAACTCGATACCTCCAAGCGTTCTCGAGTTAAAGGGTCTTAACAGATAAACAGACGGACAACCAAGTGATCCCTAGGATCTAATATGCGAGATTGTCCCTTACAGGCTAAATAGATTTTTTACGAAGCAAAATTACAAATTCTGAAGTGTACTTTATTTTTCCTGCCGGAGGCTCTACGCGGGGATCGTTCGGTCCATGGCCCTCTACGGGGCGCCGGTGTGGGCGCCGTTGCTGAAAAAGCAACCGGCGGCCATACTAAACGCCTGCCAGAGGGTCATGGCAATTCGGATGGTGCGGGGATACCGCACGATTTCCCGCGAAGCGGCGAGCCTTCTGGCTGGCCTACCACCGTGGGATCTGGAGGCAACAGTCCTTGCACACATGCACGACATGCGCGTGGAGATGCAACGCCGGGGTGAAAGTCCTCTGCCGCGACAGGTCGCGGCATGGCGGACAGAGCTCCGGCGGGATCTCATGGTGGAATGGCGTCAGCGACTATCGCAACCCAGTGCTGGGCACGCCACAATTATGGCGATAAGTCCCCTCTTTGAGGCGTGGCTGGAAAGACCTCACGGCGTCCTTACCTTCCGCATGACACAGGTCCTCACCGGAAATGGCAAGTTCGGGAGGTTCCTGTTCCGAATTAAAGCGGAAGTGACGCCCGGGTGTCGCCACTGTGCGGAACACCCGGAGGACACGGTGGAGCACACAATCGCGGTGTGCCCTGCTTGGGTGGAGCATCGCCGTGCCCTCGTGGGGGTGATCGGCGGCGGAGACCTCTCGCGCCGGGCCTTGGTCGAGGCTATGGTCCGGAGCGAGGAGGAGTGGCAGGCGGTCGCCGACTTCTGCGAAGCAGTAATGCTCGCTAAGGAGGAGGCCGACCGCATCAGGCAACGGCGCTCTCGCCGCCGCCGGGATTCCGATCCCGATTTCCAGCCACCGTAGGCGCGGGCTTGCGGACAGTGAGCAATGGGTAGCTCGCTGTCCGGCCGTCCGGTAACTGTCCGGACCAAGCCCAAGTCGTCGACGGCGCGCGCTGTTCCCGCGCGCTTTAAGGAGTTGTCAGCAACAGCAGGGACCCAGCCGGGTCGAAGCCTACTGGGGCCAGGGTTATCCGAAAGGGCGCTCGAGCCCCGGTATGAAGGCTTGAAGGAACGGGATGGGTTTTTTAGTCAGTAAGAGTCTGACACTATCTCCCGCTCCGCCCAAGAGCGGGGGTTGTCATAAGATGATTTTTCCCATCGAAAAAAAAAAAAAAAAAAAGTGTACTTTATTTTCACAATCATTAAGTTCATATTTTTCATTGATTAGCAAAATCGAAAAATGTACTGAGGAAGATAAGGAGAAAGTTGTAGTGTGTCCCATTTTTACCTTTACATTTAACTAGGGTAAACATAAACTTGCTGCTAGCTACAATATGGAACCTACCTCGATAGGCAGTACAGCAGTTTCTTCACGCTATTTTCCTTTACCGGTTCGTCTTTGCATTTAAATGTTCATTATCATTACAATCGAAAGACGACCACTGTTTGACATAGGCCTCCCCACAATTAACGGCATTACGCAAAAACTTTCAAACGGATGAATTTAATAATAAACGTTGCAATAATATAGCTTTATAACCTATATTTTTGCTAAGTTTCATCACGTAAGCAAGTTCAATAAATAGGCTACTAATATTATAAATGGGAAAGTTTGTGAAGACGGGTGGAGGTACTCGTATGTATGGATGTGTCGTGCAAAAACTACTAGACAGATGAACTTAATCATAAATATTGCAATAATATAGTACATAAGCTATAGCTTTGCAGTTTTATTAGGTGAGCAAATTCAGCCAATAGGATAATTTTTATTACCACGTAATAAAAAACCCGCTGGAACAAGCTAGTCTAACATAGTTTCGAATTATCAAGATTTTACAGTCGCACTATAATGACGTCACAATGTTGCTTACATAACAAAAACGATATTTATCTACAGCAGCGCCCTCAAATCCCACGATGGTTTACTTTCCGCACAGACTCTACCAAATTTTCCGAGAGTTTACGAGATTTTAAAAAATAATCGATAAAATAGATAAAGAAACACACAATAGTTTTTATTATTAGGTACATTTATTTATATTTTTTAGGTTTTTGTTCTCAATGGGTAAAACGGGACCCTATTACTAAGACTCCACTGTCCGTCTGTCTGTCCGTCGGTCACCAGGCTGTATCTCATAAATCGCGATAGCTAGACAATTGAAATTTTCAGAGGTGATGTATTATTTCTGTTGCCATTATAATAACAAATAAGTACTAAAAACAGAATAAAATAAATATTTAAGTAAGTTGGGCTCCCATACAACAAATTTTTTTTTCGCCGTTTTTTGCTATAGACGGTACAGAATCCTATGCGTGAAGTCCGATTGGCACTTAGCCGGTTTTTTAATTAGATAGCTTGCTTGGTCGCACATAATAAGGAAAACTTAAAAAATAATGTAAACTTAAAAGTTAAGCTTAAAAATATATTAGCTTAAATATACCCAGCTTTCTTAGCTTTAATAGAAGCTAAGAAACCTAGGTATATTTAAGCAGCCTGCAAACTTTAAAAACATCCATAATAATCTATGATAAAAAAAAAGGTTAAAATACGTATTTCCCGCCTAACACCACGTTTAGAACTGTTTGATGGAAAGCCGAATTGTTTATGGATTGATTGTAAAATACATACCTTTTTTTATGGTGGGAAAAATCATGCATTGAAATCCCCCGCCCTTGGGCGGAGCGGGAGATAGTGTCACACTCTTACTGACTAAAAAACCCACCCCGTTCCTTCTAGCATTCATACCGGGGCTCGAGCGCCCTTTCGGATAACCCTGGCCCCAGTAGGCTTCGACCCGGCTGGGTCCCTGCTGTTGCTGACAACTCCTTGAGGCGCGCGGGAACAGTGCGCGCCGTCGACGACTTGGGCTAAAATACATACCTACCTACAGTCCTACACGGGGCCTGATCTAGCTATTTAGCCGCTCCGGGCAAAAATATTTTTTGCCGCCTTTTACATAGGTACACAAAACCATATGATCAATATTTCTACTATCCAACCTGAAGTAGGTTGGAAGGTGACACACAAAATTCTCAACCTGACAACTAGGGTGTGGATGGCTAGGTTGGAAGATAGGAATAAGTCAATTTTCCCGCCCCTCCCTTTTTTGGCGCTCTGGGCAATTGCCCGGCTTGCCCCCCCTTTGATCGGGCCCTGGTACTGCATGAAAGCTTTTCCTATGACATACCACGTAGCCCAGGAGTCAGGGCAAGGAAGCAGGGTTCAATTGGAAATGTATTAGCCTCTTTCGTATCCACTGACCATTTGTTCCACGGGACAAATGGTCAGTGGATACGAACCACTCAATCACTTCGCCGAATCACTTTCTTCGAATCGCGCAACCACTTCGCCAACTATGCCGTCACACATATTCATGTGTTTTGCAGAACCTCAAATTAGCCTTCTTAGCAGTAATACTACAGAAAAGTTCTCAGTTTAATTTTAAAAATCTCACCTATTCCAATTATTCCTTCTAGGCAGGTATTGTCCAGTTACATAGACACTTCTATCTACACTCATTTTGCATCATAATATCTATTAGGAATCAAAAACGGTGTTGCGCCGACCCCAAATAAAACGGTTCAAGGGCAGGAAGATGATGTTAATGATCTACAAAAACCAATTTGCGATTATAGAAAAACACGCTGGTACCTGATAGGTACCTACACACATCGTACCGTCAAAACAACATACAAGACGTAGCAAAAGTGCTATTGTGCAGTAACAAAATAAATACTGATTCCAGTTAGGTATATATCATTAAATTCATTAGTGTCAATAATTGGTAGGTATGCGAGTTACTTTCGTAGAAATACTTTTGTGAGTTACAGTCATGTGTATTATAATGTAATGGCCTTAATTATAGCGACACCTATCTGCCGACATGAAAACCACGATGCCCAACTACGAGCAACAAAATGATTCAATACCATTTAGCAACTATTGAAAAAAATATTTCCAGTGAAGCTTATGGGTTCTTTTTCTTTTACTAATCCGTAGCGTCTTGCTTGTAGCTTTGCGGCTGAATCAAACCGCATTTTTGTCAGATGCGGAATTATTACAAAAACCAATAACACATTATGCATGACGCAATAGTCTGTGGTAAAATTTCGTTACAGGCGTTTTATTTGACATTGACACTTTGTTCATTTTGACAATTATTTATCAATTGTGACAAATGACATAACACTGACGCGTTTACTTACTTTTTTTGTTGTATTTTTCACGAATTGCTTGAAATGTGGGAAGTGATAAATTGTGTCTAAAATCTTAATTATGGCTTCTTCCAAGGACAGAGACGTTGAGGTTTCACCTGCAACTTCAACGTCTTCAGTGAAATCCTCGTTTTTTGAAAGATCTCCGTCCGTTTCATCGTCAAGAGAGGATAAATGGCCGGAACTTCTGTTATCCAGGCCAAACAAATCCTACTACTACAATTCGAAATGTAAGTACTTAGCTTAATTATTTCTATATACCTTATTACTATTATTTACGGCTACATAATTTTAATTTGCTAAATCTCAGCGTAGTACAACGAATTAACATCTGTTTTAAACTAAGAATGCCTGTTTCCATGTTTGTATGTTGTGGATATCGCGTGACCGCTATACCTATTGATAACGTTTCTGGCACTTTATTCCTACACATAAACGAAGATGTACATTTACAATAAACAGCTGAAAATAATTTGAATTCTTTTAGCATTTTTGTATACTTACAGTGCAGTAATTATTACCAGCTTCAATTTTTATCATTTATTCTTAATTGCCTCCAAAATGCACAGATGAATATTAAAAATATCCAAAGTGCTTAGAAACAACCTCTTATTGAAAGAATCACTACATCCTAACTTTTTACCCAACTAATTTTAGTAACATAATTAATAATTGCTTATGAAAGTGGCATACAAGCTGTGTAAATTCAGTTGTGATAACCCTATCCGAAAGAATTTAATTTTTAAACTAAACCTTAGTTCCATTGGGCGGAATGGCGGTGTTCGTGCATTTATTGTTTTACTAGTGTCTCAAATTGACAGTATCTGAAAGGTTAAAATTAACATGCTTCTGTTCTATTTTTAGTAAAACGAAACCATCTAGGTTTCATAAATTCTATTACATGTGGAAATATAAAACTACTTTTAAAATATACAAAATTATTCAACTAAAATGCAAATTACTTGTAACATCTGGTATAAGAACAAAAGCCAATTTTGTAGCTTGTGTCTCAAGATTATTTCAATCTAGCTGTTCCAAGAGACATTGTCCTAATTGAAATCAGATTTTCCGAAAAAAAAAAAAAATGAAATTCTGATTAGAGCACCATCTACTAAATATACACACAAAATTTCATCCAAATGTACAGAAAAATTATATTATAAAGATATGTGACAATAATAATTTTCGTAAAACGGCCATCAATGGAGGGAAGTGCCTCCTTGGCCTGGCTGCACTCACCATGCTCTCTCCATAATTTGTGGTGTATATCTCTGGTGAGTTTCCTTACCAGATTGCTAGGTATCTGAAGGGAAGCGGCATAATAGGTTCGGGACCCATTGCAGCCATGCTCAAACCCCTTCTGGCGAGTTCATCCGCTGCATCGTTGCCTCAGGAATCGCTGTGTCCTTTAATCCATTGAATGGTTACTTGGTTGTGTTTACCCACCTGGTTGAGCCATTGGTGGCACTCGTATATTAGCCCAGAATTGACTGTGTGACTATTCAGCGCTTGCAGGACAGCCATGCTGTCTGAAAGTATGTGTATTGAGT
Organism: Mythimna albipuncta; assembly: GCA_929112965.1. Lineage (NCBI taxonomy): Eukaryota > Metazoa > Arthropoda > Insecta > Lepidoptera > Noctuidae > Mythimna > Mythimna albipuncta. The sequence continues at coordinate 10,657,411 of OV815969.1, read as the reverse complement.
GGTCCTAAACTTCCCTGGTCGTGACGACTAACTCTGCCAGGGAAATGCCCAAGCATTCAGCCTAGAACACTGTTATGAACCCCTAAAGGTGTGGCTATGTGGATGTTGAGATCCTCTGAGAAGACACCCGCACCCATGCCAAATTTGATTACTTTATTAGTTTATAAACATCCTAAAATTAGCATATCTCTAAATAGTACAAAACAAAGTCAGTCTGACAGAAGAAGACGGTTGCAATGTCGCTTCTGTGTCAACACAGAAGCGACATTGCAACCGTGCGAAGCCTGGATAGGCCGCTAGTATTAAACCAAACGAATCAAAAAAGTCTTGCATTTTGAAAAGTTTTTTGCTAACAACAAACACCGATCCAATGTAATTTATATCCAAATAATAATAATAATAAGTTTATTGTCACAAAGAAACATACATACATTACATACATTAGTATGACACTGGTTAACAAAATAGATTTAATAACAAAATCAATAACACATTTTCCCTGAAAACTTTACCATTATAATATAATATTCCACATATAATATATTCCAAAACTAACATACAACGCCGTCTAGTCCCAAGCTAAGCAGAGCTTGTGTTATGGGTACTAGACAACTGATAAACATACTTATATATTTCTAAATACATACATATAATAGATAAATTACACTCAGATACAGAACAAATGATTATGCTCATCACACAAACATTTGTCCTGGGTGGGAATCGAACCCACGACCTCTGGCATAGCAGTCAGGGTCACTAAACACTAGACCAACAGGCCAGTCAAATTATATTTGACGCCTATTTTGATGCATACAGGGAATATAATTATATTATAATGTAAATAAATTACACAATAAACGTAGAGAAAAAAAAATTAAGAAAAATTGGATTTCGCGCTCTTTCTTGGCACTTTCGCCGTAATCATCAATGTTTTAAGAATTACTTAAATGTACAATAACAGTAAAACCCGAAATGTTGTGATATGCAATTCTAAATAAAATGGGTGGTTTTTGATTAAAAAATCTTCTTACAAACCATAAGTTCCTGGCTGTGTCAGCTGACTGTCAGTTATGTTACACCTACGACTAAAAGCTTCACCAATTTTCACACAGATGGCAGTATGCGCACTGAGTATTGATTTTCCCGCTCTTGTAGGTAGTACGAGGCGCTTGCCGGCAAATCAATATTTTGGACGAAGGTACTGGAGAAACCATTACGCTCAGAACGCAGTTCGTGAAAATTGTTCGTGCTATAAGATAATTTAAAGAAAGTTACTAATTCTCCTTCGAATTCGGACCCACTTAACTCGGTATTGCGAATAAAACAAGTGATTTGATAAACACATACTAACTTGACCTTCAAAGTTGCGCATCGGGTGAAATGATTATAACGGGGTGATCAAAATTTACGCGACACTGTTGATTGTTTCGCTTGATAGTTTATTTGCTGCTTTATTATGCGTTCGCTTGCTGCCGTTCATGGGGTGGATCCCTTGCCCGAACTAGGCATTCCATCGGCCATTCAACATCAGGGTGACGGCAACCCGGACGGTGATATGGCCGGCGCACAGGACACTATCTACCTGTGCAATTTCCGCGTCTCCGTCGATGGCGAGTGGCTCTGCCTGAAAGAACTGCACGATATGGAAATGCAGGATTCGTTCCATCGCCCATCTGCTCAAGCCATCACATCGCCTGACGATCCGATGAATACTTTGATGGGTAAATCAATATGCCGAACAAATGCCGTAAGTGTAAATAGTAATGACAATAAAAACAGTTTATTGTCATCTGTTGTAGCACGGGATCCTGTTGTGATCGAACGCAGCAATCTTGTGAACATCTCGAAACTGATTGTGAAGGAGCTGATCGAACAATCGCTCCGCTATGGTAGGATGCTCGACAGTGATCACTTGCCATTGCATCACTTCTTCATTGTTCTCGAGCATGTTATGCGTCATGGACTCAAGCCGAAGAAGGTAACTTAACTATTAATTAGTTTATTGTTTTTAACTTTAATGGACGAATGTTATTTGATATTTCTTGTCAATTAGTAATGACGTCTTTAAAACATCATTACTAATTTATTTACAACAAACGTAGTTACTATTAATATTAGGAAAACCCATGAGTCATACAACAAGCATTTTCAGGGATTGCTTGGACCTAAAAAAGAGCTATGGGACATTTTGCAAATGGTGGAGAAATATTCTCCCGAAGCCGCAGACATCACGGCTAGTGTCAGGGATCTCCCTACTGTCAAGTAAGTCGCAAAACATTACATTTGACCATTCAGCGTGACCGTGACCATGATGTGTGACAGACAATTCAGATAAAACCACCCTTTCTATTTAAACAAAACAAGAAGTATACAATTATATTGTTTAGTCTGCAATAAAGACATAGTTCCACATTTCCCTATTAGCCGTCATCTCAGTAGTCAGCCGTTTGTAAACATCTGTCACACTATCCATCCATTACGTCTTTGATCTTCTTACCGCCATCATTCTCAATGACAATTATTTCTCTGCATTACATGCAGTTAACTTGGCCGCTTCAAAACGTTCCAAGTTTTATTATTTTCACACAATAGTGTTGAAGCGCTAATTTTGTCAGTATTATAAAACTTATGTAGATATTCTTTACCAACATATCATAATTTTCCTGTTAAAATATTAAAATAACTTCGCTTGCAAATGGTATACTTATATCCTTACTGCCACGAAGTGCATAAGAATGGATTAAGAATAATTTATATTTTTGTAGGACCGCCATGGGTCGTGCTCGAGCCTGGCTGAGGCTGGCTTTGATGCAGAAAAGAATTGCTGACTATCTTCGTATTCTCTTAGAACACCGTGAAGATACGTTGGAGGAATACTTCGAACCTCATGCTCTGATGTTGAATGAAGAAGCTGTCATTATAACTGGGCTCCTGGTGGGCTTGAATGTTGTCGATTGCAATTTGTGTGTTAAGGTAACTTTACTTGTTGTCTTTAAAATTCAACTCTTCTAAGTGCTCAAACACGAGTGGCAAGTAACCAATGGCAGAGATAACTGCAGCCATGACACGACATTCGAACAAATGAAGATCAGCGTCAGCCTACAGGTCGACGGCTGCCGCCGAAGCTTCAACGGCTGCCACTGCCCCATTATCGATGACTGCAGTTACCTTTGCCGTTGGCAATATGCTGCTCGTGTGTATGAGCTTTAACTTGACTTTACAGAAGGTAATTTAATCAATATTTTGTGTTATTATACGCACAGGAAGAAGATTTGGACAGCCAACAAGGCGTAATAGATTTCTCACTTTACCTACGCGGCAGTAACTCGTCCAACGACCTAGCCGGCAATGGTAACAACGGTGACTCCGAGCCGAAGCAACGCCACATTAACACAATGCTCGACCAGAAGAATTACATTGAAGAACTCAACCGACATCTCAAGTGAGTTTCGAATCTATTGTTCTGAACTTTCTCACGTTAATTGTGGCAGTTTAATGTCTTCCATTAACAAATAGTTTTCTATTTAATATTTTTCCCGTAATATAAGTGCCTCATTAGTAAATTAGATCATCGACTTGGCGCATTTTACAAGACCATTAATTTTCTTTCGTCGTTACTTAGTTATTCCATACGATAAAGATATGGTATGTTAATGTGTGTATATTTTACAGCCTCTATATAGTGACTATACACAATACAAGTTTACTTTCTTTTAGGAGATTTCACGTAATCTTACGATAGCCAACGTCGACGATGTTACGAAAAAGGCGTCTTATTTATGTACAATTCAAATATTCCATTCAACTCTCCGTTCACTATTCTTACGTTTTTTCAACAAATCGTATTGTTGAAGGTTAACTCAACGTTTACTTACGAATATTAAGGCCATCAGCGAACATTATATTTAACCCAGTTCATAGATCCATGACGATTTGACTCGCAATCTTAATAGATAACTTCCATATATAGCCTGTCTGATATGCTCGTATACAGTTTAATGTAGGATGTATTTGGTGATGTTTACGGCATGTTACGTTAGCTTCGAATACTAATTGTAGGTACCTATTGCCTTATCCTTACATGCAAAATTATTATAAAACAAATTCCCCTACAGCGTCTGTCTGGCTGTTCGTGATAAGTTCAAAAACTGAACGGATTTTCAAGCGGTTCTTCATTAGACATAGTGATTGATGAAGAAGGTTTAGGTGTAGTAAAAAAGAACCGAGAATTTAAAAGATCTGTAGCACCTAACGAAGCTGGATTGGGCCACTAGTCTTCCAGATAACATACATACGTAAACTCGAGCTTTTTCTAAAGAGCACATAGGGCCAACTTTACAATTCCTAATCTCCTCAAAATTTATCTGACCTATATACTGCCAAGGCCCAAAGGAGTCCTATACTAATTTATGTATTTTGTTTTAGCGCAACAGTAGCGAACCTCCAAGCCAAGGTCGAAAGCCTGACAACGACCAATGCCCTCATGAAGGAGGACTTAGCGATCTCCAAAAACACGATGATTCAGTTAGTTGAGGAAAACAATCAGCTAAAACATGCGCTCGGTAAGTACTGTGGCTACTGGACACTTAACAAAACATTTATATTACACTGTACGTTTACTTTAAACTTATTTCGTTTGTTAAATTAACCTTTTAACCAACTACGTCGGATATGTTCGACAAATACTCGGGCTATTCCGCCAGGGTCGCACATCCACGACCTAAGTAATAATCCATCTCGTCAGTTCATCCACCACCTAAGAACTAAACGAGATGGAGTACCCAGTCGCACACACGATAGCACGAGTTCGACCCTGTCGAATAAGACACCAAAACACTCGTCGGACAAATCCGACCCAAGTGGTTAAAGAGTTAATGAAAAACTAGCTTCAAAGGTTTTTCTTATTATTATTACCCATTATCTTCACTAATATAATAAACAGGTAAAGTTTGTTTTTTTTGTTTGTAGGAGGTAATCTCTGGAAATACTGATCAGATTGCTAAAATTTTTACACCGGTAGAAAGCCGCTTTATTTCTGAGTGACATTGGCTATAATTTATAATGTATACGCGGGTGAAGCCCAAAAGCTAGTTATTGATAAGCTCGTGTTTGACCACTATTTCAACTGATGGTAAGCGATGAATATTAACCGGGTTGTTGAAATGTTGAAATTAAATTGAATGCAAAGGACAACTGAAAGAACACGAATGGCTTTAGTCAGTAAAAATCTAACTCTCCCTCAAGCTTCACCCAGACTGGAAGGGGTTTAAAAAATGTACAGTCAAATTTAAGATTTTTGTTTCGCCCAAATCATCTAAAATATTCGTTGCCATTAACCTCTATCACATAACAGTAGTCGCCGGAAAGGGAAATCACTCATGGTCATCGGTATTTACGATCGAAAACACAACGCGAAAAACAATAATAGAAAATACAACAGATAAGACACCTTACTTGCAGTGATGAGTCAGTGTCTATTGTATACAGCTTAGTAGGCATCAGTACCTGGGCCGAAGCAGACGCCCGCATCATTATTTTACCGCCATTTATTATTTAACTACGGTTTTCAACCGTTATGCGCTGTAAGTCAACATTAATGGGCAATTCTACGGCAAAAAGTCAAACTAAACAAAATTTTTGGACCAAATCCTGTGAGTTATTTATGTACCAGTGTAAATATATCGCGCTGCAGTCTGTGTTTATTAGTTGTGTTTAAGCACGTGTGCATTTTTTTTTGTGCAGGGCAAGACATAACCAAAGATACAAGGATGAAAGTGACGGAATTGCAATCTGATGAAGAGGTAAGAATAGAATAGAATAGACCAGCTATTTATTTTCTTTTTCCTTAATTTAATATAACACACAAATTATTACTGCTAAGTACATTTTAGTTTCCGTCAAATTAAACGAAGTATCATTAAAAACAGGTTTTCCTTCTCCATTGAAATTTCTTTGGCATTTTCCTTAGAAATGCTGAATTTGTTTGATAAATGAAGTTCTTACACGAATTACTTACGTTTGTAATATTTCATTAGCTCACTGTCATGCATTCATATTTTTGTTTTCTTAGATTTGTTTCGTGTTTTGTAAATATACCTTTGAGCGTCTCTATCTACTGATTAAAAATATTGTCTTACCCTGTTTTCATGATATCAGCGATTACATAGACAACGATAAGACAGTGTAATCTTAACCGTATAAGTGACCACACATATTGCGAAAATAGTGCAATGTTTTGTTCAAAAACGAAACTGATAGATACATTTTGTCGACGTCAGAAGAAAGACGCGGTAGTAGAACTCTGTATTTCTTTCGATACCAAAAATAGTATTACGACTTCGCGGTTTCACCCAATAGAAATAGACACGTACGACAACGTGTGCGATTTAAAAAAAAACAGCGCCAATAACTAACATTCCAGCTGTCTCTCTAAACAAATGTGTCATTCCAATTTTCAGGAGAAACGTAGCGTCAAGAGTATCGCTTCTGATAAATCCAAAAATGATAGCGAGGCCAGCAAGAATTTGGAAGAAGAGAGGAAGAAGTATTTGGAACTGCAAAGGGAGTTAGATTTGCAGGTAATACTCCGTCCACTACTAACATTAGTTAATAAATGTTTGCTCTCACTAAAGTCAAGGTCGATACATAATGCTTGATGGTCACAGAGCCGGGTCACAATAACTGTTTTTCATTAAGCAATGGCGTGCCATGCTAATGACCACAGAGTCTATAACTCACACAAACATTTTATCTTCACAGTGGACGTAATACCTAACAAGGAATTTCTAATAATGTTCTTTAAAATTACTTCAGATTTCACTCAAAGCAGAAATGGAGGTGGCAATGAAATTGCTAGAGAAAGATATACACGATAAACAAGACACAATTATATCTCTGAGAAGGCAACTCGACGATATAAAACTAATTAACCTAGAGATGTACAAAAAATTACAGGTGAGTTATTTATTTGTAGTTCAACAGCATGTTATCTATAATCTTTTAGGATTTTGTACCCTTATAACTCTGTCACTAGTGGTTGACCAATCACGCGCTTGCGTCAATCGTTGCTGAACTTACTTCATTTGTACTTCATGGTCTGTTGAAGATTTACAAGTAGTTAACTGTGACACTAATTCTTACTTTCAACTTGTAAATTTATCTAAATTACTCCGGTTTTAGTACATTGTGCACAATTTCATACCAGTTTAGCGTTGCCTTTGTGTGCGGTATAGTCGTAACAAAGACGACGCCCGCTAAGGTCGCACGTCGGCGTGGGTGCTCTTCTAACGCTGCTTGATTCCCACCCATGCATTCTCATTATCCCACCAATTTGATTAACGATTAATATCCTCTTTGTCTCTAACCTTATTAAGAGTATTGTATTTTTTGTATCGTAACTTGTTTCGCTTATAAAAAATGTATGTATTTGTTCTTGTTCAGTTGTTTCTTTGTCTTATTATATTATTTTTATTACTCACTAACCTGCTAATATTATATATATTTCTATACTAATACCATGATGTATTCACAATGCCGCGGTTATCGTACGGAAGGAATGCGAGATGGAACTGACGCAGAAGGGCGAAATGGTGTCGAGGCTCCAGGGGAAAGCCGAACAAATTGGCAAAATACTTCACAACCTTGAGAAATATAACCACTTCTTAGGATCCGATAATGACTTAGTCAAAGCTCTCAGGTCTCCCACAACTAATGAAAATAATTTAGGAGAAAAGTTAGAAAAATTGAAAGCACAAAGTAACGCGCAAAAGGGTACAAAGTCTAAGGATGAAGGCCCGCCTCATAAAAAATTGAATCTCCAGGAAATACCACCGTTCCGAAAGAACAATATGAGAGACAAAACAGTCAATCAAATCCCAGAGTAGTCGACAGTTCAATACTTACGTACTGTATATAAAATTATTCCATTTTCACAAATTCAGGTGGTATTTCCTGTTTCCTAGAAAATTATTAATGTATTATCTACTAACACATTATAATATTATGGAGATATTGATACTGTTGAGGATAATATAATGGTTGCCAGTTATAATTATGCATTAACATAGTGTTTAATTATTCATAAAACCACTGTATTAACCTCAGAATAATTTAACTATATGTATTGGTATGAAATTTTTAACATTAACATCTGTACTGTACTTATCTGCTTTAACTAACAGAAATAATACTACACCCGCTCAAATGAGTTGTCATTTTATTCAGCTAAACTGTATTGGCCTTGTTTTAGGAATGTGAAAGTTCCTTGAAACATAAAACAGAGCTAATAGCCAAATTGGAAGCAAAGACTGAATCAATGGGCAGCACCATACATCAACTCGATGAGAAGTAGGTTTTACTAATTTTTACTATGACATCGCATCAGGCGGGTTACGGCCCGCGTTCATCCGACAGGATCGAAAGAGTGCCTGGATAATGTATTCCGCTGCTGAATGTAAACTAAGCGCTTGACATATCAGTACTCAACGCACTTAGGTGTGAGCAATGCACAGCTTGCGTGTGTCAACTAGCGGCAACTCTTTCCATTCGCTCGATATTGGCAAACCCTCACAATGAACCTATAGTGAATGCAAAAATCAGTATTTTGATAAATTATTAAAGTGATCCAATGAAATGATCATATTGTTAACGTAATGCTACTACTGTTGCTTTTGCTTACTTGCTGTGATTCAATTTAATATCCAATTGTACCATTTTTTTGATAATTCACATTAAGTTTGTGTTAGGTTTTCTTTTTGTTTGATTAAAGTTAATTTAAGGTGTTAATAAATTATTTCCCACAAAATAAATCCTTATTTATTAGATAATGTTAAGAATTAATCACTGTGTTAATTGTTATTTACTTTTATTAATACATTTTACATTTTGGTAATTATGTAACATAACTAATTAAAAGTACCTGTATTAGTAGAATAGAGAGCGTGAGGATTTGGTAGTGCTAATGAAGAGATTGGTATTTTGTATACTTTTCCAGCAATTGTCAAAGTTACATTGTATAGAGATATTTGATTATTACTTTAAAAAGGGTATTTGATCTCATTTCATTTGGGTAGCTACATATGCTTGGAAACTTGAATTTTATGATTGTATACAAATATTGTGCTCGTTGATATCTAGCAGCAAATGTTATAAAACCAATAATTTAGATGTTTTCGTTTTAATAGTTTTGTAATTACGAGGCGGTAGATGTGTATAAGCATAAGCCTTATTTATAATAAAGCATATTCAGTCGCATTCCGTATTTTATTGAACTTGAAATCCAATGTACTTGCTTGTTTTAATTTTATGTTTATTGTGTAGGTTTGCCATTATCAATCTCACTCGTATGTTTGCATGCTTTGTGTGACTAAACAATACCTTGATTTTAATAAATACTAACATACTAAGCGTCCGTATGTTCCTGGAATCAAAAACAAAATACTTAAATACAATACTCGAACCATGACAATTGTTCATATCGTTATTGTTTAGCATCAATTGCCTTTAAGAAATCTGATCAAAAGTTATTTTTCTTTGCATAATATAATATGAGTTTAATTATTATGATTGAACGTTAATTAATTAAAATCCTAGTCAGTTAATCAGATTTAGGCAGAAAGATAATTAACAGTTTTATTTACTCACGATTAAAAACTCCAGTACCTATGTGAGTCAAGTAATGAGCTCACAATTAATCCTATTAAAGCTAGTATGAGTAATGTTCAAACACACCTAGAATATTTTAGCATAAAACCAGCAAAAAAGAAACGCTACAAAATCTAGTATACAACGTGGAAACGACAAAAATTGTACTCATCATTAAAAACAACTTTTAAGAAAAAAATAATTATAGCCATTGTCAAGTTATGTGAATATAAATGTATGGAGCAGCAGATTTTTTTTTCGTCATTTTAAGGTTAGTCGCGTATTAAAAGTTGTTCATATTGAATTATTGATGAATACAATGACACCTTTTAACCCTTCGTCAAAAGTCAATAAAGGAAAAGCGTGGTAAGATGCTACAATTGAAAAAAATCACAAAATATAAATTGAGATGAATCTAGCTACATAATAACGATACATTTACTAGCGAGCGTTTAAAACGCATAGCGGCTGTCATGTAGTCATGACATGGGCGTGCTGGACACATATTGTTTTTTCATTACTGTGGCGTTCTGCCATGAAAAAACTATGTTTCGAAAGCCCAACTGTCTTTTCAACGTTGTATATAAGTCGTGGTCAGATCTTAGAATCGATCATTTCACGATATGGCCAGATCGTTTTAAACGTTAAAGTTCAATCCTTATTTGGCCTACTTTCTTTAGACCTTTTATTATCATAGAAATCGTACATCAATGATGAATGATGAGTTTTAGTTGGCCATACTTGATATCACTTCATGAAGTGATCAATTCTAAGATCTAGCCACTACAGATACACCATAATATACACCAACACATGAAATTTAGATAAATCACTTATAGGTCCGTTCACACCAAGACGCAACGCGATGCTACTCGAAGAACCACTCAAAATATAACTTACTACACGAAAATATACGTACACATTTCTTTGTGAATTCTTCAGAATACGTTGCACCACGCAAAGCTGCGAGGCATCTCAATCTGTAATGTGTATCTTTTCGAGTGTTTTTTTAACGAGAAAAGCTAGTGCTGGACTGCGAACGAACCTAACCCAACTGATGGTAAGCAGTGATACAATCGTTGATGGTGAGGCGCACTATTCTGAGTCGCTCTTCGTGCACCGTCGCGTCTCGGTGTAAAATAACCTTTAAAACACTACAGACCCCTAGCCCAGTTACAACCGTTTCTTTTCTATTCTCTTGTGTCGAATGCCTCTAGTTGGCCACGCCTTCGATTCCTTTGTGCTGACCACCTAACTGAGCGTTGAGATGACGTCACGTCGTTGTAACTTGGCTAGGGGGGCAGTTCCCACGGTAGGTACGACATACAAATACAGTCAACAACACAACAAGCGTTTTTTTTTTTAAATATCAATAATTCGATTAAGTTTTCATTCATAAATCTCTTGAAACATTTTTAAACGTTTTGTAGTTGACTGTACACAAACAAATGAATTATGTTAAAGATGTGTGCACACTGAATAGGTTGCAAGAAGATAAGTTAGCTAGGAAGAGTTTAGAAGAGAGTGCCCGTTCGTTGGGTCAGAAGGCGGCCGCTGCAGAGACAAGGGCCGTCGCCGCAGAAGGTGACCTCAGGATAGAACGGGAGTGGAGGGTGTCTTTACAAGTAAGTAACCAACAAATTATAATGGAACAACTCCTGAATTAGTCAAATACACATTTAAGATAATTTGTGTGTAAAGAAATTGAGATATCAATAGGAATTTGCTAAATTATTTTATAAGTAACTAGCAGCCCGTCCCGGCTTCGCACGGCTTATAAATATAGCCTTTGTTACTCAGGGTGAATGTAGCTTTCCAATTGTGGTGAAAGAATTTTTTAAATCGGTAGTTTTTGAGTTTATTCATTACAAACATACACACAAAAATAAAAAAAAATCCCTCTTTATAATATTAGTGTAGACTAGCTGTGCCTGCGACTTCGTTCGCGTGGACTACAGGATTTTGAATTCATTTTTTCTAAAATAAAAGTATAATTATGCATTCTAGCATTCTCTTCATAAGGACTTGTACACAAATTTGCGAATCGGCGCGATGCGAATTCGCAACACAGAAAACCCCGACACGAATTGCTGCGATGCGATTTTGTGCAGCAAAGCATCCACAAGGAATGGTCCCTTCCACGATGCGGGTGACCATTCCTTCGACGATCTTCAACCGTAATGAACGTATTTTGTAAACTATGTTGTGACATAGATCGTAAAAAGAAGTATTCACTTCTGTTATTGCTAAGAAGATACAAGAAAAAGAAACTAATTGAACTTGAAAAAAACTTGTGAATCAATTCGCAAGTTCTTGCGATGCGTCGCAAAAGCTCGCAGATTATTGCAATGCGACGTCGCATCGCAGTTTTATGTACAAGCCCTAAGACCACAATAAAAACTTAAACTGTCTTACTCCGTATGCTCTAGTAAAAAAGCTAATTTTCAATCAAGATTTGCTATATCGTCAGAGTAATCCCATTTTCGAACTCGATCTTACATGGTGATTGATGATATAACCTCTGTTTCCATTATTCGACACAAAAACCACAAAAAAAAATGTGATACCAGGGTCTTTTTAGATCTAACTACAGCTGCCACCACGGATATTGAACGCTCGGGGTCAGGGTGGGGATCACTTTGCGCATTCCATACATTGGCGAGCCAATCGTCGTCGTTGTTAGATACATGCTGCAAGCGCAATTAACAAATCACGAGACGATGATGCGATGCGCAGCGAGACAATCACTGACGCTCCCCGCCCCCGCGTCGCACGTCGCACCATCTAAAGAGACCCGATTTTTTACTTCTGCGCAACTTGAAGCCAGCGTTCAAAATCCGTGGTGGCAGCTGTACATTACTGTAAGGTACTATTAATCATAATCCTGTAGGTAAATAAAACAATAGTTATTAATAATCATTTTACTGTGAAATTTGTAACGCATCCATGGCACGTACGTATACGGGAATATACCTTTAAATTATTATAATTTTCATTGTAAACCACAAATCCTATTGACATAAAAAACCTTTACCGAATGACGTATAAATCACAATTGTTACATTTCACTATCACAAAATAATAATACTTACCGCGTAATTACAATTTAAACCTTCGTTATTCATATCAATGACGTGTAAATCGCATGACATGCAGCCATTATTATATTATATACATAATTAATTAAATTAATTTTCCTTATACCATTATTTCATTAATAATTACTTTATTATAGGAATCCATGATGCGGGATCGCGATAAGATATCGATGTTAACACAAGAAGTGGAGTCTCTCAAATCAATAGGCCAGGTAAATAAAACATAATACTCATCTAAAAATTGCCTCGACCAATAACATCTATGCTATCGGGTGATGCCTGTGAGTCAATTTTTCAACAACTCACACTCAGCAAACAGATTAAACTATAGTTGTGTTTACGTTACCGCGTTTGGCTCTCTGATTGGTTAAGAACTAAGAGCGGGCCAATCGGAGCGCAGAACGTCATAAACGTATAACAAACTCGCACTAGGCGCTCTGATGTATGTATGTCGGGTTGTGCCACAACTCTACGTCCAAAGCGCGTATAGTATCCGCATGGATGGGATAACTATGTCATTCCATTCAGTCCAGCTCCTCAATGAAAACTGGCAACACTTCAGTGTTACTATTTCGTGGAGGGTACATAAGGAATTACTTGGCCCTGTATCCAGCAACCACTGGGCAGCTTAGAAGCTGATAAACTGCTGTCTCGACCTCTCCATAGCGAACAGTGAGCTGTCTGTAACTCCTATTTAATTTGATATGATGTCATCAACATTAATTTAATCTCTTGCAAGCTAATAGTGGCGTGATGTAAACATAATATGATGTAAGGTTTTGAAATTGTTGTTTTATTATTATGTCACTTTAATGTTTATTGTGTATGGCATAAAGCTGTGTTTACACGGTTAGTTTCTCGAGCGAGAGAAAAAATAGTGACTCAAATGTATACATACCAATTTTTTACCAATTGCATACTGATATCCCATCACGTGTGTGAAGTTTGCAACCGTTTTGAATCTGTCATTGTAGAATTCCTTTGTGTTATAATTTTTTTTTTCTACGTATTTATTAGAACTACAGCCATGATTTTGAAGAAATTATTACCAAATTACAGAAATACCTCTCACTACAAGAAGAACAGCACGTATTAAAAACACAGTACGTAGAAGCTCAGAAGACATTAGAAGAAGTAGGTGCGACACTGAGCGAAAACAAACTACAACTGGCTGAACTGCTGGAGAGGGAGGCGGCGCAAGCGCAAGTGGTTGACGAGACACCCACGTGGATGCACGACAAGGACGCTACGGCCTGTACCGCATGTGCCAAAGAATTCTCTATCGCTAGGCGGAAAGTAAGTTGAAACTCTATGACTAGCTCGTTGGTCACGTAATCGTAACGCACGAATGCTGAGCATAGGGTTAGAAACCCCGAGAGTTTATCAAAAGGAATATTTTAGTAGGAGCTGAGTTCATGACCTGACGCACTTTTTTGAGGGAGCAAATCATCAAGTGGGTGATTCTTTAGGACCGAGAGATTGTCTCATTCATCTGGCCCAGTTTTCGTACCTTTCTATTTGTAAGCCACGGGGTGTAAATGAGTGTCTTTGATACATTTAATGATCGGGGAAAACTAATATGCAAATAAAAATATCAAATTGGAAAGAAAAATCTAGGCCAGATGAATGAAATATTCTCTCGGCTTCATAGTATCACCAGAGTAACTCCTCTTACTCTAGGTAGAGCGTGAGGTAGTGTCAGACTTTTAATGACTAGAACCTACCTGTATTTATTCAGTTGCACTTAGCGTCCTAGGGCCACTGTTACAGTGGCCATGGTCTTTAGAACCATTCTGCAGGTCTACTCCTATAGCTGGGTAACGTTAAGACGATGGTTCGCCGCCTGATCTCTTCCCGGTCACATCTTGCAGTCCCATCAGAATATTATTTGAAATTAAAATCAAAAAGAATCTTATAAAAATTACACTTTTTGTTTTACTTACTGCATAGTTCCATCATATTCCCGTCAAGTTATTCATAGTCAAGGTATTTGTGGATATAATTAAAAATATTTTATATAAGAAATATATGATCTGACTACACCTCATATGCTTTTATGCACAATTTTTTATCATATTTAAAGAAAGTAACTTCGAGAGCGTCCAGAATAAATTATTACACTACACCTTTGATATTCATTCATATTATCGCACCATTCGCACGTGTTATGACCTCGATTGTCACAAGTGTTTACGTTAAGGCCTGAATATTGTCAAAATTAATTTTGTTGGTTTGTTTTTTTTAGCACCACTGCCGTCGGTGTGGCCATATATTCTGTGCGGCCTGCAGCGACAAGACAGTCGCGTTAGCTGGCAACACCAAGCCGGTACGAGTATGCGACGCCTGCTACGCTGAAGTGAGACTAACGTAGCTAGTATACAATTTATAAAGTAGCTTTGAAATATTATAATTTACCAAACAACGCAGTGAAAAAAATGGCGTACTGTTGATACTCCAGAAGTTCTTCTAAGATATTTAGTATAGTATTGCTAGAAATCGGTCTTTATAAAACTCTTAATGGTACGCGTTTGCCCGAATAGAAAAAACGTAAGTAAAACAAGTATGATTTTCGGATGCGACCCTTTTCCAAGTCATATACTAAAATAATATTGGTCAATTTGAACGCATCCTTAAAAGTACGCGTGCTAACGTTCATCGTTGGTTTGAATTTAACTACCAACGAAGATGTTAGTCAATCGTGCCATTGCTGTCATTTCTGCCTGATCACTTAAAAAAAAATCGCTTAAATCCTGCGGCGCGACGCCAAACCATTGAAATTTTCGATTCGAGTGCAAGCAAATGAACTTAGCGGTGGTCAGGCGGAATTGTCTTTGATAGTACCTAAATTAATTTTTTTAAACTTGTTTGGTTGACCAGAACAGATTTTAAAGACTGACGCAAAATTACATGAATTGTTATCGTTAAATCATATTAATAATTACCTATTAAACTTTTACAAATGTTTACAGCTATGAAATCATGTAGAAAAATAGTATACTTTAGTGTGAGACAAGTTTCTCCATAACCTTAAATTTCGTACAAAATGTCCTATTAAAAAATACGTGAGGTCAAATCATAGAGATAAAATATGCCAGCTCAAACGATAAACTACATATAAGGAGTTTATTCATTTTATGATATCTTGTTCAGTTTTTGTGGTTTCTGTGTGTGCAGTCCTAATAATAATTAAGTAAGATATTTTGCATCTCAAATAACATGAAACATATTTTTCAGTCAGTTTCAGAAAATATAATGATATTATGTAATCTCTAGTTCCTTGTCATAGATTACGGTCAAATGATTAAATAAAAAATCCAAGATCTATGAATTCTAGAACAAAGAGAACAAATTATATTTATTACGTTATTTAGCTACGAATGTTGATATTATAATTATGTGTGCGTTATTGTATTTTTACTGGCAACCCATCCAATTTCCATAAAGTTACAATCTACTAGGGTGGTAATATGCATTTTTTTATTATATTTGTCCACTATCTCACCTGATGGTAAGCAAAACAACATATTATTTTTGCTATTTATAACCTAAGTTTAAAATTAACGCACTGTAGGTACAACTTAAACAAATAAACTTTCCGGAATCGATTTTTTGATTGATGAAGAAAAACGCATCAATCCAATGTGTATTTAAAAGAACTAAATGAACACACAGACAGACACGAAAAGTCAGTCTGTTTTGCACTATTTAAAACCTAAAAAATCATTTAAACGTCTTCCATGGTCATAAAGTACGTCTTAGGGCCATGTGTTATTTGGTTTTCTTGTAAAAAATATTATTATTTCTTATTTTGTGATATTAAATCTATTGAATATACAATGCTATATAAAATGAGTAAATCTTGGTATTTTTTTGTACATTTTTATTTATACAAGATTATTATTTGTATTTATTGATAAACAATGCAATTAGAATTTTATAAAATTATTAAGTAATAGATAATCTTTTGGTTTAAATCATACATGTAAAATAAATTGGCCTACGAAGGAATGTGCTTTTAACAAAAAAAAAATACGATTTATTATTTTAATTAAAACTTATTGTGAAGAATAACGTTTTTTATCAATTTTTGATATGATTGAATGTTGTCCTTAATTGTTAAACTGCTTAAATAAATTAAAAGCCATGCATATACACTGGACAGCAAATAAACCGAGCCACCCGCTACCTAGGCACTCTAATTCGATTTTCTCAAAAACTAAAAAGCCTACAATTATTAAAGTTGTACCTACAGAAAGTGCGTTTCATGGTGATTAAAATGAAAGGAAATTCATTGGGTTTAATCAATATTTCAGTGTTTATTAAGGATTTTACAAAGAAGAGTCGTTTTCCAGTCGTGACAATCGTTAGTAATCATAAAGTGAAAAAAAAAATTAAAGCCAAAAACAAAGATAAAATCAAAAAAAAGTTTTTGATCAATATTCCGTATTCCCTCCCCTTGCTCGGATAACTGCCAGCATCCTTGTATTCATCGACCTTACGAGCCTGACGATAAAATCTTGAGGAATTGTATTCCACTCCTCTTCAATTGCGATTCGCAGCTCTGGAAGCCTTGTTGGAGCAGGTACCCGGGCTCGAACCTGACGTTTCAGCTTATCCCATAAGTGTTCTATCGGATTCAAGTCCGGTCTTCGAGCTGGCCAGTCCATCGTACGAATGCTGACGTCGCGTAGATACTGGGTCACCACATGAGCAACATGAGGCCGTGCATTATCATGCATCAATTGCATATCCTGTCCGATATATCCTGCGTAAGGTACCACATGGTCTGCGAGGATTTCAGTAATGTAGCGATGAGAAGTCAGTCCACGTGTGCGGCCCGTCGTTTCGATGAAAACTAACGCTGTATGTGCTGTTAACGAAATGCCGCCCCAGACCATTACAGATCCTCCTCCATAAGCAACAGTTTCCTCGATGCAACACTGAGAATAACGTTCTCCAGGGCGACGATATACTCTCTGACGTCGATCACTTCCATTCAGACTCACCCTGGTCTCATCAGTGAAGAGTACATTACTCCACTGCTCTAATGTCCAATCCCTATGCTCTCGAGCAAATTCAAGTCGTGCTCGACGGTGTGCTACCGTTAATGCTGGGCCTGTTGCAGCTCTTTTTGGGGTCAAGTTCCGTTCAGCAAGTCTCCTTCTGACGGTATCTGAACTTATGACCACTTGGCGTTCGTCACGCAGACTTTGTTGGACTTGAACTGCGTTGAGGTGGCGATTTCGCAGAACAGTAAGGTGGATATAACGATCATCTGCTGCTGATGTAGCCCTAGGTCTGCTCGTACCGGGACGGCGATCGAATGCTCCAGTCTCTAGGTATCGTCTGTAAACTCGTTGCACCGAAGATCTGCTGATTCGAAGCCTTCGAGCGACTTCACGTTGCGCAATGCCTGCTTGAAGTAATGCTACAGCTTGAGCTGCTTCCTGAGGTGTTGTATCCATTATTAATCGAAAAAAGTAGCAAAAACACACGCGTTTGAGCAAACTATGGACAAAAACTAAACAAATGATAAGAAATATCCGACTATCCTCATTGTAGAGAAAAAGAACGCTAATTTCAAACTCGGGTGAAAACAGAGCAAATCGTTAGCATTGTGTTTGTTGCTTGATTACAATGCGAGTTGACGGTACTTTCGAATTAATTTGTAGTCATTTTAATCACCATGAAACGCACTTTTTGTAGGTATAACTTTGATAGTTGTAAGTTTTATACTTTTTGAGAAAATCGAATCAGAGTTTCTAGGTAGCGGGTGGCTCGGTTTATTTGCTGACCAGTGTAGTATCTATTGAGTCAAATGGGCCGCCGAAATGTTACATTTTGATACATATAGAGAAACTTTGTTGTTGCGAATTCACCCGAGCCGTAGGAGAGGGTATTACAGAGCCGAATGCAGTAATGACGAAGTTCCACGTGCATCAAACGACGTTTCACAGTACACTTACCCATAAATAAATAAAAAGGGGTGAATCGTGAGGGTCGCTTAGCGCCCAACCTGATACTATAAATATAAAAGATAGCGGCAGAGGTGAGCTCGCGCTCTTTTCTGCACTAGTCTGGAAAACGGTCAATTGCGTGCCTAACAGCGTAGGGATGAGAGCGGGTTTTCGAGTAAGTATATTGAAAAAAAAAAACATAAAAAGGAATATAACCCATTCTGCGCGAGTCTGAGTTTAGTAAAATGACTAAACTTTAAAAGGGCATAAAGGCAATTGAAGCTTCCACTTCAGGCAGATACAGGGAGGATTTTTTGACGGGACAATAAGGGACCAGTACATACCTTAAGCTGCTAAACAGGAAAATGTTCTCAGAAGACTGCCCCGTTTCAAAAACCCTCCCTGTTTACAATGTTGTCATATTTTCAAATCAAAATAACTTATGCTTTGTTGTTCAAAAACTTTTGTTTACACACCATCTTCCAACTAATCTCCATACAAAATGGGTGTGTCCTTTGTAGATTAAGGCTGCGCTAGTGGACATTATTTCCTCTTACGTGCGTAACAGTACATTTGGATGCAAGTGGAGAGAGTTTGTCATAGCGACCGGGGCGGAATTCGCCCGAGCTGCAGGTGAGGGTGTTATGGCACCGACAACGACCGGGCAGCGACAAATTTCCACATGTATCATACTACGTTATTAGAAATAAATAAACACGGGCTGTGCGGTGCCTAGCCCGATCTAACAAAATATAATAAATAGTGGCGGGGTAGAGCTCGCACTCGTTTTCGCACTAGTGAGGAAAACAGTAAATTGCGTACCTATAAGCGGTAGAGATAGGAGCGGGTTTTCGAGTAAGTGTATTGAAAAAAATAATTCTACTGTTTGACATCATACGTCCGAAGGATTAGAATATATTTATCATCCACGAGAGAAATAAATATTATGCTTAACTTACATGATATCCATTAGTTTCATCGTTATCAAGCCCTGTACGTATTAAAAATAGTGAAATAATAATTTAAAAAAATGATTTTAACTGAGAAAGTTTAACTGAGTTTTTCTAAAACTAATATTATAAAGAGATGGCACTGATCCTATTGCTAAAATTTTTTTACCTATAGAAAACTGCTTTATTCCCGAGTTACAAAGGCAGTTTTCAGTTTAGTTTTATAAATGCGGGTGAAGCCGCGGGCAAAAGCTAGTATTAAAATAAATGAAGCGTTCATTTTAATGTTTAAATTTCATTTGATTAAAACGTCTGAATGCTTTAATAAAAATGTTACAATTAATAACCTAGCCAAAGCATTAGTATATTTATTTTCTGCATTGTTTTGTTTTATAAGTCAATAGCCTAGCAGCTTTGCTCGTGTGAAAATTATCCCAATAGGATATACTTTCGGATTAAAAATATTTCTGTAACCCAATACATGACCAAGTTTCATCCAAATTTGTTCAGACGTCAACATACATACGGGCAGCAGTTATTTCCGAAATCACAATATTAGTATCACATAAAAGATGAAAGAAAAATACTTTCCGATTTGTACTACAACGAGTGTCCCCGCTTGTCTCCCACACTTTAACCTCATTGCAGGCAAAAAAACCAGTACGAACGCGCATTACGCAAGTAACAGACCACGCACACTTAGATCGCCAGTTTGCTATTGGTAGTTGAACTATGAGCATTGCCTTACTTTGTAGCACGCCTGCCCCGCCCATAAGGTCATTATAACCTCTTTCATCTGATCTATGATTAGTATGATAGTGCTTCTTGTTTACTCACACCACTATGAGTTCTTTACTTGTTTTAGCATGCGTTTTAGTAGCCACGCCCAAAAATAAATCTGTACCATCGTCTAGCGCAACCTTAATGCGTAAAAGAGATTTCGAAGATAAATGTTTAGAGATCATTAGACAAAATTTATTGTTGTCCATAGATAAATATTGTTAGTGTGGTGCTTAAGTTATTATGAGTGTGTATATTATTATATTAATGTTATTAAAATACATATATTTGAATATTGTACATAAAATACCATTTGTATAATATTAATTAATAACGTAATATTGACATAAAAATAAACGAATTTAATATGCATATTGATTTTTATTTCTTAAAAATTATAAGTACACCTGTTCTTTATAAATATATAGTAAAAAGTAATTAAACTTACTCTGACAACTCTACCATAAAAATCAGTAACAAAGGTTATTGATTCAATTCACACAATGAACTATTTTGCAGGATAATATTATGTTTTTATGCTCGTATATACGCTATAGTAGTACACAATTTTGAAGGTTATTTCAAACCATCTGCGCTACTAACCTGAGTTAAAAATCTATATTAAAAAGGGCCCAAAATATCTGGTTTGCAAAACAGTTTATTGTATTTAAAAGTTATTTTATTTAAACTTTAGGTACATAGACTGACTTAATGCAACAAGGTATACTCCATCAGTCAACCTGTAGACTACGAGTACTTGATACTAAAAAAAATCTTTTAAATGTATGTTGACTTATAATGAATCTCACACACAGTCGCACACACATAACGGTTCGCCATTTTAACACGCTTATATTAGCTTCATCTGTATGTTTGTAATGACCTACTTTGGGCGATCAGATTTTCTTTAAACTTTTCACACACCCATCAAAGACCGGTGACAATACAATAATCCGTTTTTTTTTTTGAAAAATAAAAATATAGTTTAAAAAAACTAAAAAAAACACGCTTTTATAGCATATCAAACTAAAAAGTGTAAAATAAATGAACGAAAAATATTAATATCATTGTGAAAAAGCGTGGAGTGCTAGATTTATGAAAAATATGGCACAAAGCGCCCCACGCTTTTTCACAATGATATGAATATTTTTCGTTCATTTATTATTAAGCTGAAACCAAACTACAATTTATAGATGGAACCTTATAAAAGTCTGAATTATATACATATTATAAAAAAAAAATAGCTTCTATTTCGGTGACTCCCCGACGTCTTCTGCCGTGACATAATCCAATATGTGTGCCATAGCCTCAGGGTTCTCTTCGGGCACCTGAAATGTACAATAGTAATGTTCAATACAGGATACATGTATTTAGTGCTTAAAAATTATACCCGTTGAAACTTATTTTGTACTAGCTTTTGACCGCGACTTCGTTCGCGTGGAATAGTGACTTCCGGCAGATTTTTGGTTTTTCCCACATAGTTCCCTGAATTGATGCCGACTCTTGACCAATAGATGGCGCTGTATGTCCGGAATAAATTTTATTTTTTATTTTATTTTTTGTAATAAAAACTATCCTATGTCCTTTCTCAAGTTCCAAACTATGTCTGTACCAAATTTCACACAAATCGGTTCAGTAGTTTAGGCGTGAAGCAAAGACAGACAGACAGACAGAGTTACTTTCGCATTTATAATATTAGTTTGGATATCGAGGTTGTAGTGCTAGTACATACATACACTGACAACTATCGAGGAATTAACTTTTTTATCAATTTGGATTTAAAGGCAATTTTCGGTGAACAAGGCAGGTCAAGACTCATATTTAGCTACGAAATAATGCCTATAACAACTTATGGACTGTTTAATCTGAATTAAAAGATTTTTATTTTATTTATAAGTTACTTATCAATTTGGATCTATTAGCTTTCATAAGTTAAAATATTTAAGAAGAGAATACTTAAGAAACACCTAAAAAGCACTTCCAGTTTTCAAAATGTCTAAAAATGCTACGCACTGTATGTATTACACAAAAAAAATGCGAAGAACATAACTAGGTATGCCAACCTAACCTTAACAGCTTAACTTACACAAAAAATAAAAATTCAGTGAATTCTGCAAATAGAAAAGGTCGATTTAGCTGTTTTTGATAGAACATATGATCAATTCCAAACATTTTTGTAAATCGTTGTTATTGCTAGAATGTCAGTTCGTTTAGGCCGCCATACCAATTTATCCTTTTGAATATAGTACGTTATACACCGCTAAATTTTAATCGTTTTAATCCCTGTACTGTAGGTAGTTAGTACGCAACGCCGACTACAACCTAAAGGTCATTGGACTCGCTCAGCTGACGTTTTCTTAAAGAAATTAATTTCGTAGATGCGTAAATTAAAGCGAGTTTTAAAAAAAAGTTACTTTATTTTTTAATTTTATCTTTACAAATCGATAGTGTTTCATGTACCGAATCGACCCTTTACGGGATTAAAACGATTAAAATTTAGTGGTGTATAGTAAATTTTTGCCATAAGTTCCTAAAATGCAGTTGCCTTTCAAGACTGCCATTTGGGAGGAACCTATGTTAATGTGATAGTTCGTATTCTAGAGCATCATTATTTATTGTTGTCCTCTTTGACTTACCCAGTGACCCGCTCCAAAGACCCACCAAAAACTTAATCGCTTCATTTCTTTATAGTATCCATTTCTGCTTCCACGTATCGGATGTCTCTTGGCGTTGGCAAATTCAGCCGCACCATGCCATTTTAAATTGTGGACCCAGTTCGAAGCGCCTAAGAGAATAAAATATGTATTAATAATAATAAAAATATTTCACAATTATCACACACCGCCATCTAGTTCTAAACTAAGCAGGGCTTGTTATGAGTACTAGAAAACTGATAAACATACTTGATATTTCTAAATACATACATATTATAGATTAAATTACACCCAGACACAGAACAAATGATCGTGCTCATCACATATACATTTGTCCTAGGTGGGAATCGAACCCCCGAACTCCGGCATAGTAGTCAGGGCCACTAACCGCTAGGCCAACAGGCCAGTTAATAATGACTTGTGATCTGAATGAATGCGGAGTTCAAACATCGTCATCTTTTTTTCTTTACTAATATTATGAAGAGGGAAGATTTGGATTTTTATATTTTATCAATGAAGAAACTCAAAAGGCACTGGACTAATATAAATGAATGGTATAGGCATGTCTGGCCTATATTTCAAGACTACTACTAAATACTTTTTCTGTTCAGCCATATAAAATATTAGTGTGGTTGTATGACATATTATAATCCATCTATAAGTTATGAAATAAAGTTCAGTAGGTTACGTCCTTATGCATGGCAGGTATGCCAAAATTAAAAAAAAAAAAAAACAAGTCCCATCAATAAAGTTCGATTCAAATATAGCTTAGGTCAACAGCTTAAAAAGGTGTTTGTGGCCAAATTAAAGATTTCCTTTTCTTAATGCTAATGTCTGATACAATAACATTTATTATGTAGATACGAAGACTCTGTTACGCAACCCGATGTGTCTGCGATTAACAAAACGTAGTCGTGTATGTATACGTATTTTTAAGATGTGTTTTTTTTTAGAAATGTACTTTTTTAGCTATTATCTTGTTAGCAATAGACATTGTTTTGTAATGAAATTATTACTAAGACAATAAATATAGTAGTAGTATGTTACTCAGGGTGAATGAAGCTGTCCAGTGGTGAAATAATTTTTGAAATCGGCTCAGTAGTTTTTTAGTTTATTAGTTACAAACATACAAACAGAAATATAAATTTTCGCTCTTTATAATATTAGTGTAGATTATGGTCTACTATACAAGGGTACTTAAATGCAATCGATCACAAGCTTTTGATTTTTTCCTTTTTGTTTAGGTGGGAAATCATCATGTTACTTCTCTCGCTCTGTGTGGAGCGAGAGGAGGTATCAGACTTTTACAAACCCACCCGTGTTCCTTCAGTTCCCTTTGTGAGTCCCAGGTCCACGATAACTCTTTCGAACATTCCCGCCCGCAACCCATAGCTATGATTACATGATGATAATTTGTGTACCTAGCTTAAATGTTACCGCTAAGTGAGGTTGTCTTAAGTAAGTAGCTGACATTTATTTATCTATTCCAAATCGATATTGAGGTTTCTTATTACTAAATTACAAAATAGAAAAAAGGGTTAATAAATTCATAATAATCTTACCGCCCAATGGAGTGACTACGTCCAGGTTTCCATTATAAATTGCTATCTTCAGTTTCGTCTTATTCAAGATGGCTTCTACTGTTTCCAAAAATAAATAAAATTAAAATTATATTTAATTTTAAATAATAGATACGGTTTCGGTCTTTACCTATGTTTTATGAATCCGCATGCTTTGGACGTCAGAAAAAACAAGACCCAGAAGAAAAAAAAAAGTATAACTAATTCTGAATTGGAAATAACTAAAATGAATGCTCCGGGCAAGAACACGAAATTCAAAATTTTAAAATGATGTTTTCGCAAATTGCAAGTCAAAATCGGACAATATGAAAGCAAACATTATATTTGCGGCAGCGACACATGTGTATTTACACAACTATAGGTCATTAGAACTATCATCGTAACTCTATAACTTAGCGACAAGGCAAAACATCAAGTTTTTAAATTAAAATGCTATATTTTTTCTCTGCTTTAAGTTAGAGAATCGTGTTAATGATTTTTATGAGTATGATTGTTTAAATGCATACATATCATTACCGCGAATATATATTTTTGCCTTACTGAACTCTAAATTGCAAAAAACGTGCAAAAATTTGCCGTAGCAGCCATTCTTAAAATTTGAACCTTGGTTTCCAAATCAATCTTCAGTTTGCAGTTTCATAAAACGTCTTTTCATAGGTAAAGCCCCAATAAATGGTATTAGGTACTTACAAAAGGAAACAGACGGCACAAGGAAGCTTTGTTTCAAACTTTGGTAAGCTTTGACTGATAAATAAGTCCATTTTATCGTTTTATTCACTGCGGCTAAAGTAGGCTTCACAAATCGGTTCATCTTGGCTTCCAACTCTTCAAGAGCTATATAGGGACTGGCAGCATACACATTGTTAAAATTCAACTCTCCCTCACGATTGAGAGTTTGAAACAAATAATCGTCTAAAATATCCGCTTGTGAATATGCTTGCGTTTCTATTGCTCGAACAAGCTTCTTAGCCACGTCTGATGAACTTAAATATAAATTTCGATCTATCGCCCCCTGAAATATTTTAATATATAGATAGATTAGACAACAATCATATTTATGTTTTGTCCACAAACAAAGATAAGTTTCATACCGAGAGATATAAAAATTCGGGCTGGACCAATACGCTTTCTTTGGGATTTACCCAACCACCTCCTATACCAATTCCTTTGAAATTAATTTTCAAACTCTTCTTTTCAATGGCCTGAAAACATCAGATTAGTTGTACTGTTTATTAACTTTAAACGATTTCACTGTACAGTAGGCACAACGGATCTTGAGCGCTTGGCGTCAGAGTGGGGATCGCTTTGTGCATTCCATACGTTGGCGAGCCAATCGTCTTCGTTGTTAGATACATGCAGCAACGCAGGGAACGAATGAGGAGTGACGTCCATGACGCGATGGCGCGGCGAGTCAATCACTGGTACTCCCCGCCCCCGCGTCTCACTTCGCTCCACTAAAGAGACCGAATATTTGACTTCTGCGCAACCGCTCAAGATCCGTTGTGCCTACTGTACTGCAAATTTACAGCAAGTGTGCATTCTGTCTGTTTATTTTAACTAAAAGTTAGAACTACATTAGACCGACGTACACGTGGACCAAATACTACAAAATACATTAATATATGTACATCCATATTCTAATGGTAAACATATGAACTATTTAGGACTTAAAGGACTTAGTATCCAGACATGCCAAATATACAAAAAAAAAACATGATTAACCATATCTGGTTAATTGTTTTTAAAATTAAAATTTTATAGCGGTACCTACCGTGTGTAAATAGAATGCCAGTCTGGGACACAGTTTTCCGCCATAACTTTGACTGAATAAATATGTTGGTGTCTTACGGAATTCTTTGTGCCTCCTGAAAAACATTTTTATTGTCCTGGCTAGATCCATAGCTGTGAACAATAAATTTTAACGCTTTAAAATACGAACATATTTTTAGGTCAATGTAAATATAATGATAGGTCCACAAGGTGGACCGACGACCTATGAGCGTCGCGGGAATAAGGTGGATGCGAGACGCGCAGTATCGATCGTTGTGGAGACGCTTGGGGAAGGCCTATGTCCAACAGTGGACGTCTATCGGCTGAAATGATCATAGGAACAATGTTATAAAACTTCCATACCCATTTCTCGATCCGTAGTCACCAATAGTGAATCGTTTGTGACATAACTGAATCCAGTTCCTACGGGGTGGTCTATGAACAACACGTTTCTGTCTTTCACCTGAAATTAAAACAAACTGGGTTTATATTTTCTGTTTTCAAATTACCCTGAAGTTTTAAAATCTATGTTTAACTAGCGGCCACTTACAGCTTCGTGTTAGTGGAAAATTAACCCAAGAGATCATTATCCCAAGAAGACTCCTTTGTGATAATAAAGGACCTAAGCCCGGCGCCCATTATCGACATCGGCAAGGAAAAGGATCCTTCGGCATCCCTTCCCTACATGCGTACATTTCCGACAGTGTGCGCTTGCATGTAGGGATGCCGAAAGATCCTTTTTGTTGCTGATGCCGATAATGAGCGCCGGGCCATAGTCTACCAAATTATAATCCGTTAGCTGTTCGAGTGTAAAGAAGTAACAAAAATAAAAATAATATATCAACGCACTAAACTTTTTTTTATTATTTTTTGTTAGGCTTGCGCTTGATATCTCTTGACCTCATATGACAGAAAGCAACGATATAGTCGACGATGGAGCAGGGTTGCATGGTGATGAAATGTCTTCCCTATTAATAGTAGGTGGTCATATAGCCAGTAAAGCAGTTTCATATTTAAAGAGCCTTGATCCGAAAAAATAAATTATTTCGTCAACCATGCAGATAAATCTTAATAAAAAAAATCCTTTATATATAAATTGTTACTAGTTAGTATAATTATATTCTGTAGGTGCTTGGACCAAGACGCACTTGGCCTGTTTTTTTTTTATAATTACTAAGGCTACGATAGCAAGCCGTATATCACAAGAAGCATTCTAGGAGGCATTTCATTAATTACTACACAGTTTAGGTCATCATATCATTTTCTGGAACATGATCTCGATGTAAACAAATATAAATTCACTATCCAAGACACTACTTAGTTGTAATTGCTTGGCGAATCGTGTTACAGCAACATGTGAAATGTCTTCCGTAATGTTGATACCCATGTCTATGAATTCCTGGGGTTTTGTTCCATATAACACGTGTCTAACGGCTAAAATTAGAATTGAGTAAGTATACCTAAAGAAGTCTGAACATAACACCAGTGACAGGAATGTTCAAAGGAAATGGTTTATTCAAGATATGTCATGAGAGACGAAAGGATGAAAGACATGTTCTAAATAAAAGAGTTACGAACATAAATGTGAAAGGATGGGGGCCCAAAGAAAAGATTGATGAATTGTGTGAGAAATGATTAAAATTGAAAGTGCTTCAGTGATTGCGTGACTATACACAGGATGGAATGGAAGAAGAAAACGCCTTTCCCCGCCAAGTTAGCACCTATAACATGAGATGATGCAGGCAGGAAGATGATCGATCTTTTGCTTCATATAACTTTGGCATTAGATATTAGGTAGGTAGGTATATAAATCGTGTTTGCAACTCGCGTATTTTGCGTACTATTTTTGATAAAACCAGACCGATAACAAGTGGAGCAAAATTTTCAACGTTTTAGGTATGTATCTATCGTGTGTGTTGATAAATACTGAACCAGCTTACATTGTATATTAGGTAATTTGGCTATATCTACCTACTTCACAGTTTGTCACATTATTGTTATGTATGACTTGTTTTTTATGAAACTACGGATTTTTTTTTACTGGGAAGTCCTCTGGTTTTTTTTTTATCTCTAATAGGTACCTACTACCGACTCACAATTCCTAACGCTACTTTGAAAAACAATTCACACACGCCAGGTTTACTCCATGAATGAAAATAAGTTCGTTTTCGCGGAAAGAATCATTAAAAATCGTCTTTGGTGAAGATCGTTTTTTTAGGACCTCGTACCTCAAAAGGAAAAACGTGTCCCATATAGGATCTCTTTGTCGTCCGTCTGTCCGTCTGTCTGTCTGTCTGTCTGTACCCGATACCTCCACACGTTCCCGAGATAAATGGTCTTCCTTTATCTCGAGAACGCGTGGAGATATATGTAGAGTTGAAATTAAATCCTGAAAGACAATAGGTGCGCGAACGCCGGCGTTCGCTTAGGGTTTAATGAATTAAACAGATTTGCGGTCCTTTAAAGATGTGAAAAAAATAAATTTCTGTGTTAACGAAAATAAAAGATACGGCCGTTTATGTCACAAATTAAAAACGTGAATTTCGACACTCTCAATAGAATCAAAATTCGTAGAGTTCTTCCCGTTGACCTAGATTTTTTTTTTCTTACAAGTGTGGGAAAAATCTGAAAACTGTCTGACGTCACTAAATAAAAACATTTTTTGCGATTCGGGAAAAACTTCGTAACTCAATTCGGGAATTGGACTGTTTTCGTAGGTAATTTTGTACGGAACACTCAGTGCGCGAGTCAGACTCACATTTGACCTGTTTTTTTTTTTATATAAAGTACCTAACTAACAAGGCAAACTTTGCTCTGCCATATAAATTATATTATCAAAAAAACAGCGAGTGGGGGTAAAAGAGAGAGGGTAAAAAACAGCCTACGAGCTATTCTCAGACCCTGTACCTATTATAGGTCTGAGAATAAAAAAAAACAAAAATCGATCAACCCATTTCAGAGGAGATCGTTAACAAATACTGTGGCACAAGACTTTTTTGTACATAAATTAAATAATTCACATACCCAAGTGTGATTACGGGGCTGCAAATCCATGTTCAAAGGTCCTATTTCAGCGAAGTTTCCTATTCCACTGGCGGCAAAACCCGGTCCTCCTTGTATCCATATTATGAGTGGTTTACGGTTTGCGTTAATTTGTGTTCCATTTGCGAAGTAAAACCAATAGAACATATGTGCTCCTGGCCGTACTTGTACATAACCATGTACACTATGCCACTGTTTATTCTGCTTCATAGCTTTTGTAAATGGGTTTTCTGTAACAAAATCATACTTTTATGTACCCACCACACACACGCAATCAATAGATCACTTGCAGGCAATTTTTAAAAAGTCAAATGTCAGTCAGTCCAAAAAAAGCTAAATTACGTTTTTAAGCACATGTGGGCCAGAGTCATGGAAATCCGATGGATGCGTGACGCACAGGACCGCGGCGGTCATTGTGACGACATATCTATGGTGACGACGCTTGGGGGAGGCTTACGTCCAACAGTAGACGTCTTTTGGCTGATTTGATGATGATGATGACACGTGGGCCACATACGCCGATCTGGGGACGTCGATTGCCATACGTTTTATATGGCAACTAGACTTGTAGAGCTACATTAGATTCACGCCACGCCACGCGGCTCTAAGTACACATCAGGCGTGGCCTACGTGTGCACCAATTTAATGTAGTTCCCCTACGTGCATACCCGTAGTTCCCCCTACGTGCATACCCTACACACCGAGAACTGCGTATATTTGATTTTTAATACCTAGTTTTAAAAGATCTTATTCTTTTCTTTTTTAGAGTTCCATACCCAAAGGGACTATTATAATTATTATTACTACCTACTTATTGCCCATCCACCCTCTAATAATTAGAGCGTGGATGGGCACAACAGATGGATATTTCCGGGGAATACAAGGCCGTTATTATGTACCATGTACCTATTCTTGATCATTAATGAAAACCCAAAAGTCTCTACAGACCCTATCAAATCTTAAAGAAGCTTCTGAAATGATTATATGACCTAACGAATATTATGGATTAATTGCATACCTTCGTGCACCAATTCTGCCATTACACAAATCGTTGTCAAAGCCCATATCGCAAATAAATTCATTTTATTTTATTTATTTTTTAAACTACACCCACTTTTAACATTCACATGTACGCTTTAGTGTCACTTGTAAACGATTAACATCGTTTAAACGCACGCCATGTGGTGATATCATAGTACCTATATTCCTCTAATGAATTAATGAGACAAATCAACAAAAAAAATAGCTAGATATATGCCTAGAGGAGTTGTAGTATATCCGTAATTTTAGAGTATGTCACGCGCTTCTCGTTACAGAATTACGTAGGTGAACAGCAGTTGCGCTACTCTGCGAATTATTGTGCGCTGTTTTCAAGGTTCTTTAGCGAAATGGAAGAAACTAATCTTTATAATCTCGTCAGTCTCTCCATCCAAAGTTATACTGTGCTTTTCTACTGGTGATGGACACAACATAGTACAAGGCTTGTTGAATAAAATTGGATTTTCTAAACCAGTCATACTCAACGTTTTCCCCTCTTGGGGCTATATCGCTTCTACTACAATCAAATGGGGTGAATAGAAACTCATGGATGAATAGAAACAAAACTTCAAAGTATATTTTCATGATATTTGAATATTTTTTGCAGCATTTAATTGCACAGCGGCTCTGCTCGCGTGAAAGTCGGTTTCTCCATATAAACTTTAGACCCCAGGTCCAAAGATGGGTGAATATCGGAAAATCCGTTCTTAGCGGATGTCTACACCCTATAAAGAACCTACCTGCCAAATTTTAAAGTTTTTAGGAGTGTTAGTTTCTGAGAAGTGAGTGGTATTGCGCTTTTACATACCTATACTTAACTTATAGATTAATTAATTGTTGTTCCAAAAAGTCGATGCTTTATTAGAAGTTTGTGTACAACTTACTTGCAAGTGACTCAAATGCCCATCCACTTGGAACTTTGAGGTCCTAAAGAATACCACTGAGACTGCAATCAACGTGGCCACCTATTGGGCTTAAACAGTAAAAAAAGTATCTCTTTTTTGCCGTCGCCGTCGCCACAAAGACTTCTTTGAAAAAAATAATTGCGGTGTGAGAAAAAGACGCTATATAAACTGTATAGCACTTTCCCTTTCTTACCACTTTGAGGAGTGGCTGGAGAGGCACCTCGGTGTCCTCCCCATCCTCATGACACAGGTTTTCAGCGGACATGGTGGTTTTGGGAGGTTCGTATTCCAGATTCGATTCGAGAAAACACCCGGGTGTCACCATTGTGCGGACCGCCCGGTAGTAGTGGAGTGTGTTGTAAAAATTAAAAAAAAAAAATAATCCACGCGCGCCTCAAAGAGATGTCAGCAAAACTTTTGCGGCCCAGCAGGTCCGATGCCGCTAGGACCACGGAAAATTTCTGAAAAGGAAACCCGATGTCCTAGAATGCAACTGAAGAACACAGGTGAGGTTTTAGTCATTAAAAGCCTCACACGCATTCCCACACGCGTCTAAAGTCATTGGATCATTTCCCACCTCAAAAAAAGAAACCGTCAGGTTCGGTGTGATGTTTAGACTCTTTTTATTTTAATAATATAAACTAGTGCTTAACTGCAATCCCACTCGATGGTAAGCAGTGATTCAATCGTTGATGGTGAGGCGCACTATAATAATAATAATAATAATAAATTATTTATTTTCAGGCATCTTGGCCCATAGATACATACCTTACAGACTAACATAAATATAAAGTAAATACAGTGTAATATTAGTAAATAAGACTTATGACTAAGTTAGTAGCACTTCCACTGCACTAATTCACTTTGTGCTGTTCTGTGGCACCTGTCCGCGGAAGCGACGGAACACCACGCCCTGCGGCCAAAAGTCTTCCTTCAACACGAGGGGCAGAAAACTGTTCGGGACTCGCACCACGAACGCCTTGAAATTGACGTTACGGTGCGACTCCAGCAGCTGTACCCTCAGTGCGAACTTCGTCTTTTGCCTATAATTCACTCTAGCCTTGAACACACCTTTATAATAGACATCTAAAGAAAATTGGTAGGTACCTAAACTATTATGTGGGGGTTTTAGAAAGATACATTTAAAACTAGTTACCTAGGGAGAAAATAATACCTCCCTAATGCATTTTAGAATATTATTATACCAAAAAGATTAAATATGTAACTCTATGACAATAAGATTAGCTGTAAGTTAACTACTTATTATAAGATTACTAAATAGATAGTTCTTTTAAAATCGTTTTTACACAATATTTAAATAAATAAGTAGAAATGTTATCAAATACTTGCCTAATTTTATAATGTCAATAGAAAAAGTCATCTGGAATCGATCCAAAAAAACACCTAAATACATAATTTTCCAAATAAGCTAATGAATTACTAGGTAACTTCAAGCAGATTAGTACATTATTTTAAAAAACTAGCTTTTGCCCGCGCGGCTTTGCTCCCGCTCTTCCCTACTCCACCCTACTCTACCGTACTGTACCCTACTCTACCCTACCCTATCTTACTCTATCCTACTCTACACTACTCTACCTTACTATAGATACTCTACTCTATCCTACCAAACTTCACATAAACCATCTAGCTAAATAGTCCGAACAAAGCCTAAATATTTGGTTTAGATAGGTGAGCCCGTTCTTGAGTGATAAAATTACAACGAAAAGTGGCATTGATTTTTATAAATATAGATGAGTGATCCTAAACTTAAATAAAGGTAAATGAAAACTACGGCTGTAATAAATTATTTAATTAAATAACAAATCGACAAATGATCCAATAATACTTGTAGACTTATTTGTGTTTTGAGATTTCTTTCGTCTGTTGTTATTTGAATAATTTTCTGGAAAACGGAATGGGTTGAAATCTCTGAGTGGCGGGTCTTCTGTAGGGGGCCTCACTGAAGGAAAACCCACGATGTGTCCAAGAACTCCGCCAATAAGACCAGGCCGGTAGGCTTCCGGAGGATGGTCGTACATATCCTCTTTGACTGGTTTAATGTGGCCTACAGAAAATAAAATATTAGTACTGAATAATACATATAATTTCTATAGTTATGTGCTCCAAATAGGTAAGTATTCAATTGTCCGTTTGAGCCTTAAGATCCAGGGAGAGATGGTTAGGTAGGTAGGTAGGAAATAAGATTATCGATTTATAGGTAAACGTGGCCTTGAATCTTACCTGGATATTGATGTGATGGTGGCCTATATCCATTAGGACCGTAAATACCCTCAAAATTATATGGAGGTCGCGTGGGCCTCTGAGGTCGATGTGGGGCAGTTGGCGGTTTGTTAGACCCAGGGTAATATGGTGGATAGTAGTTATTACCGTAGAAATGTCGATCATTCCTATCTGTTCTTCTCCTTGGACCGTTTTGTGTAACTGAAAATAAAATGTTAATCACATCTATAATGCGTTGACAAGCATTGGCTTCTGTAATAATTAAAAATTGAAATAAGTTGAGAAGGTTCAGAAACTACTTTAGGGGACAAAGTGTGCCCCAACATATGATGCTTAACACTGTCAAATGATCCAACAAGTCTCGCGCTCGATGCCTTTTAAAATGCTGGGAAGCAAGTGGCGGGATACTGGGCCACGTTGCAACGTCACGTAGATGGAGCGGTATGTGTCATGTTGAAGGACATTTTGTCCCCTAGGTTATCTGAGACTTAAAGCCTGCAGAGTCCACAGCAGCAATGCTTCTATGGGTAATGCAGTATGGCCGATCCCCAGGGAATAATGAGATTTGAATTTGGAACATCAAAAATCGTCAATATTGTAAATCAAAATTTACGTGCATCTAACAAGTTGACTCGAAATTCCAACAGGCCACTAACAAAAAAAGAAAATAGTATAAAACGTGCTTAGGTACTGACGGGAGCGTTATAGAAAATTGAAACTACTCGTATAGAATCTTGGAGAAGTGAATTTTGTTTGTTTGATGAACTTGTAAATATAATACTTACCTACATTTCTCTAATATATGATTTGGTTGACCAAATTGTCTTTTAATTATCTCACAGATGGTGTAAAAAGTAGAGTATGCAACACGGGGATAAAGCTGTCTTTGTCTTGGGCGGCTTGAATTTCTCACTTCACTCAGGTTTCTTTATTAACTCCCTCGCTATGCTCGGGAGTTAATTATATAGATCCCACACTGACGTTCGGGATTCATCAGCAACCTTCGTTTCGTTCGAAATTCAACATGCCGCCCGCTACTTAAAAACATTGCTTTATCCCCTAGTCACATAATCTACAATTAAACATGGTACTTAAGTAATATTTACCCAAAGGCGTCAAATATAAAAAACTCATATTATGAAGGCACTAACCGGAGCTAAGATCCGTTTCGTCATAATCTTCTATTTCACCGCAGTCATCTTGGTCATCTTCTTGGGGCTGTTCTTGCAAATCATTGAGCGGATCTAACTGCGGCCTTCCTGGTGTCAGTAAGTTGTATATCAACCCCAGCGTTCGAGGTCTGCTCTGCTCCCAGCTGGCTTGGCGCCGGTGTGGAGCAATCTTGTTCGTGGGACACAACGATGGATTCACTGTCACTGCGTCCAACTGAACCACACTCGAGTATACCTATGTTAGTAAAAGACGAAAGGCTATTAGATATTTACCTACCAAAATACAACTAACACTAACTTTAAAAATATAACATACCGAAATAAAAATTAAGAAATATCTTCCCATTGCGTCCATTTTTAATTAATAAATTATTATTTATTTATTTTTAACACTGATCGGAATAATAAATATTTAAATCCAATACTTTTCGCTTATGCGTCCGGCTCGTATCTGAATGTAACACTGGCCGTACTGTTACTACAACTTGGTAGCTCCCACGCTAAAGTGAAATGATTTCAACCTAATTCTTAGGCAATGACCGTGCCTTATATGAAAATTCAAAATCTAAGGATCAACAAAATGCAGAAAAAATCTTCTAGTGAGATTTACAAGAATACAATATATTTTTTAAATAGAAGATTACATATATGGCGCAAACTACGTAGGTTCCAAAAGTATTGGGAGCATTTTGACAATCATAAAATTTATTAGTCCCTACTTCACTAGTAAAGAGACGTGATGAAATCTGTGTCCCTATTTATATGGACGAAATAAACAGAGCGATACCTTTGCCGTAAGTATAAACATCTACATATGCCCTAGCTAGTTGTATCGTAGTCCTTTCTAGCTTACCTTGACTCGTTAGTCAAGCATCAGTGAATAGACATATCCAAGAACAATATTTCGTAACTTTGCGTAGCGTTGCTCGCAGATCGGGTGATTCAGCATTGTAAGATTTATAAATAAACGATTTATTATTATTATTATTATTTCATTTATTTATATTTTATTACATATTAATTATATTTTTAAATATTTCTTATAAAACGGATATTAAAAAAAAACATTTAAAAATACAAAAAATAGTAGCCCACCGGCATCGGGAACAGGGTCCAAGCTACCGGTGGTCAGGGCTCCTGAGAGAGGAACCTCATTAAACCTTATTATTATTATTATTTCCCCCTCAAAGAGGGTAGACCAACCGACCAACAACGGTGAGAACCGCGAGAACGGATTCCATTGATGAGAGAAACGCAGATCCGGTTACAATTGCGACGCTTGTCGTGAACTTCGGACATGGGGAGTACCTAGTGTTTTACAGTATTTAGTCTTCATCAGCTTTACATACCTACCTACCTACTTATCTACTATAAATCAAAGTCACTTTCCGTGTGTGTCAGTTTATCCACCAACTCCTCTCAAACTACGAAATAAATTTTGATATCTTTTTCACTAGAGGATGGTTCATTTACCTAGATACACTTTGCACCACTGCGAAACCGGGGCGGATGACTAATATAATATTTATTTATTTAATGTTTTAATGGCTGAAGAGGGAATGGGCTAGCCACGTTGCACGAAAGCACCCGGACAGGTGGGCGAGGATTGTCACTCACTGGACGCCAGAAGGAGGTCGATACGAAGGTGGTGTGACGATCTGATCATGTTCGCGGGGCAAACTTGGCCATTGATCACAGAGAAGTAAGGAAAGAGAAAGGCTCTTGCCCAGCAGTGGGACACACAATAGGACAATAAAAAAAAAAAGTGTTAATAGTAATTGTCCAAGTGAACTTTTTTCGTTATATGATATCCCTTAACGTCACTTGACCTAATTATCAACTTTGTTGAGTATCTAACAAATTGAGGTTCCATTCAGTCTTCTATAGTAAGAAAATATAGGCACAGGGATGGCATACCTATAGGTACCGCCTCTATTTTACACCACGCTATATTTTGGACAAGTTAACGAGGATAATAACTCAAGAAGAAAGTACGGTAGCTAAGTATCTTCCAGCAGGTCCACCGACCGAGTTGTACCAACTAACCTACTCTAAAAATGATGTTGCACACAACGCGAAAACGGCATACATTTTCATAACTACACGCATCATTGAACTTAAATGCTGTTTTCATAATAATAAATCCTTTTTAAGTGCAACAGTCATCAGTTAAGCAAGACGTGATTCCCAAGACCCACATGCCCATTTCGTAAACACCCGTGGTAAACACGTGGGTTGAAACCGACTTCTTCGTTTCATTTCTTCATAACGTAGAAGTTTCAAGGGCATACGCTCCTGAGTCTAGCCATTGGCTAGTATGGTATTATTTATTAATGACCGTGGCATTTTTAAATGTCCTCCATTTTATTTATTTAGATTTTAAACTAAATTATAAAACGTTACTAGCATCTACTTCCTACGCCTTTTTTGTGGGAAATCATCCAATGACTTCTCCCGCTTTGCCCTAGAGCGGCCCTCCCGCTCGATCAGACTTTTACTAACTAAAACCCACTCTTACTATCCTTCTTTGCCGTGCATTTCAGGACTCCAGGTTTCCCTTTTGGAAGCGAACCTATAGTACGTAGGTACTTTTCGCCCTACTAGGCTCCGAACTTGTTGGCCTCCTACGGTTTTGCTAGACACTACGCGCCGTCGACGACTCGAGCTCGGTCCAACGGTTATCAGACTGCCGGACAGCGAGCTACTCATTGCTCGTCTTCCGCAGGCCCACGCCTGTGGTGGGTGGGAATCGAGGTCGGGATCCCGGCCGTTGGGGCGTAAGGATGTCCGCTCCCTCATGCGTGCGGCCGAAAACATATTTTAGTTTTTGATAGCTTTTTTTTTGCGATAAGAAGGGCGACTGGTAATTAGTGTACGATACTTAAACACGTGATTGTGCTCATGATAAACAACAACTGTACTTAAACACGTGTTTAAGTATCGTACACTAATTGCCAGTCACCCTATATGTTTAAACGCCGATAAAAACTTTGGGGGACTATACATTTACTTTTCAGATTCTGTGAAATGGGCATTATTTCGAATACTTATAAGTTTATTACTTGTTAGGTAAACCGTACCTAACCTTTCACTCCTTCATTAATACCTAACATGTAATTTCGCATGGACGTTGTCAGAGGTCCAAAAGTGGACATGGGGGGGATAACTTCCATCTAAAAGTTCAGCTACTAGGTACTTTATAAATTCCCATAAATCTATAAAAAATAAGGATAGCTTAACCCTTTCACCGCTTGGGTCGGATTGGTCAGACAAGTGCTTTCGTGTCTATTCGCCAGGATCGTGTGTTTGCAACTGGGTACTCCATCTCGTTTAGGTCTTCAACCCCCAGAGGTGACAGAAGAGCTGACGAGATGAAGTATTAGGCGTGGATGTGCGATCCTGGCGGAATAAACGCGAGACTGTTCGAGAGGTCGGAAATATCTGACGTAGTCTATGATCGTAAGCAGAGAAGGGACAAGAGCTTTATCTAATTAAGCTGACAAGGGGCCTTTTATGTAGAAAAATTATTCAATGACATCCGCCCCTCTTGGCCGGAGCAGAAGATAGTGTCAGACTTACTGACTAAAAACCCACTCCTGTTCCTTCGTTGCCTCTCGTACCGGGGCCGAGTCTTCCTTTCAGAAGTAGACTCTTGGCCCCAGTAAGCTTCGACCCTGTTGGGCCCCTACTGTTTGTTGACAACTCCTTAAGGCGCGCGTGAAACAATTTAAGCCGTCGGCCGGTGGCCGGCAATCGGAATTACAATCCCGGCAGCGGCTGGGGCGTGAGGGCCGTTGCCTCACGCGTGCGGCCTCCTCTTTTGCTAGTATTACTATTTCGCAAAAGGAGGCGACCACCTGCCAGTCCTCCTCACTTCGAACCATGGCCTGTGTCAAGGCCCGGCGCGAGAGATCGTTGCCGCCAATCGCCCCCAAGAGGACACGACGGTGCTCTGCCCAAGCGGGGCATACCTCTTCCGCATGCTCCACCGTGTCCTCCGGACGGTCCACACAGTATTGGCACCCGGGCGTTATTGCCGCATGAATCGGGTGCAGGAACCTCCCGACCTGACCATGTCTGGTGAGAACCTGCTGAACCTGCGTCATACGGAAGGTGAAGACGCTGTGAGGTCTTTCCCGCCACGCCTCACCGATAGGACTTATTGCCATAATTATGGTATGCCCAGCACTGGGTTGCAAGAGTCACTGTCGCCATTTCACCATGAGATCCCGCCGAAACTCTGTCCGCCATGAGTTGATGTATTCTATTTATTTTTCATTTAGGCCTTAAATTAAATCGTATGTGGCTGTATACGTAGTTGCCTTCGGCGTTTCAAATGTCAAGGAATCCAACCTAGAAAAAGTCAGTTTTGACACTTCGCTCTTAGCATTCATTGATCTAAAAATCTGAATAGAAAATATAAGAAATAATGGCAAATCAACAGGGAAAAATATATTTAGGCTATGAAGACGAAGCAATTGTTGACAAAAATCAAACTCTAGTGAACTACACTGTAAATAAAATCGGAGGTTTACCGGTAAGCTTATTTTGTTTAATTTGGCTTTACTAATGATGAAATATTATCGACCACATGCTTTGTTTAGGACTCAATATATCTTTGTTTTTAACAGGACTGGCCGCCACTGGAAAATATACAGATTTCTACTAAATGTCCTCTTTGTGGATTGCACAGGCTGCTTATTGTACAATGTTATGCGCCACTCGAAAACTCCATTTATCATCGTACTCTATACGTTTTCGCTTGTATAAATCCCAACTGTTGGATACAGTCTGAAAGGTAAATAAAAATTGGTATTTAAATCCGCCCCTAAGACGACCTACTGACCGCTAATCTATTAAATCTATAAAGGCAAAAGTTTTCTAGAGTAAAAAAAAAAATATATATTTATTCTAAAAAATCTCATAATTTTTTTAGTTGGTTATGTGTGCGAAGTCAGTGCCAAGAGAACTCTTCTAAAGAATCAAGAGCAATTGTTGCTATACCTAGCGCAGACACTACTCTGTCGTGGTGTCAAGGTGCTGACGAGTGGGATGAGAATGACAATGATACTGCCAATGGGAATTTTATGAATGTTGATAATGCTCCCAGCCCCAATAATGCTGTGCATAGGTAAGTTGCAGGTCTATATTTTTTTATATTATTGAATAGACTAACAATTGAAACTGTACTCTCAGTAGATTTAATTAATTTTAAATTTAATTTTTGTCTTGAATTCATTAAACACCAAGCAAATGCTGGTGTTAGTGCTGTCATTATCTTTCTATTGTGTCTCTACGATTGAAAGGTTAAACGGCAACTTTAACCTTACAATCGTGTCTGCTGTGCTGTGCTGGCGTTTGCTTTGGGTTTAATAAATTAATTGCTTACATGGAATTAATCTGTCAATTGTTTTTATGTGAATTTTGCTACTGTCATATATTTACATTTGTATACTCCATCTCATCAGCTCTTCCATAACCTGCAAGTGAAATTGGGAATTTAAGATTTAAATGAGATGGAGCAGCATAAATTCCATATTAACTTGACTTGTGTATGTCTATAATAAAATATAACTTTACAATATATTGTCAAAATTTATGACAAAATATCTTTTAACTATGGCCTCATGGCCTTGAACAGCTTAGTAAGTCAGCATAGAAGTTGCACATAATATTTATAGTGTTAGTTCATTCATAATAAACTAGTGCGCCTCACCATCAAAGGTTGCATCGCTACTTACCATCAGGTGGGATCGCAGTCAAGCACTAGTTTATCTGAATTAAAAAAAAAAAAAAACCAATATCGTAATTAGAGACACGTTAGAAAAACAATGAGAGAGCTAACGCCATTTGCTTGGGGTTTAATGAATTAATTGTAGTAATAAGATAGCTGATTGCTTTTACCTTATGACAGCAAAGGTGGCCAGTTCTCTGCCACTTCAGCTATGTTACTCTGCTAGCTATGACAGTAACTCAATTGTCTCCTGAATAATTTCATTTCATATTGTCTTCATAGAAACTGAGCATAACTGCCTCCATAGTTAGTTGAATGACTGAATTTGCCTAACACTCTACTAATGGTGTTCATGTTTTCACATTATTGAAAGTACTGTGTACTATACTTGACCTATCCTAAGTTTCTTGTTCAACTATTGTGTGGCTTTTGTTTCTTACAATCCATTATAGATTGGTGTGCCTTTATTTTCAAACAAAACTCAGAATTCTAGATCACACTAATATTATAAAGGCAAAAGTTTTTATGTATGTTACTCTTTCACATGCTAACTTTTGAATGAATTAAACTAAACTTGGGTCTCCGTTAGAGCTATACTTAGTATCCCGATAATATGTTGACCTGGTAAAAGCTACTTGATTGATAAATCTGGAAGGTAACTAAAAAATATTTAAGGGAGAAGCAATTTGTGTTGCAAAACGCATGTTTTCGTAAGTTTTGCTATTAATCGGTATATTGTATAAATTGCAAAATGTGTTAGTTCAACTTATTACACTGAATTACACAATAAAATTTTATAATTCTAATTGTATCTTACTCTTAACAGAAACTCCGATGAAGATGAGGAGAGTAACTCATTTGAATTGGAAAATGTGGAGCAAGCTTTTGGAAATCTACAAGTGTTTGATGCACACAATGCAAATATGTCGCCTATACAAGGTATTTTAAAACTTTATGCACTAGTAAGTAAAGGCGACCCTGTTTATTTATTATACACTTTATTGTACACCATTACATATACAAAAAGGAAACTAAAACACATACACACAATGCGGCCATATCGCTTTCCGCGATCTCTTCCAGGCAACCAGGAATGGACAGTAATTGCCTGGACAAGAAATGGGGCTGTTGTTGGTGTGACAAACTAGAGACGACATATATACATATTATAATAGCCTTAATGCCGCTGCCGCTGTTATTTGTATATAACACCAACTTAATATCATCATCATCTTCCTGCCTTTGTCCCGTTTTATTTCGGGTCGGCGCAACACGTTTTTTTCTTCCATTCTGTCCTGTCACTTGTCACGCTATCACTAACTCCTCCCTTCTTTCATATCACTTCTCACACAATCCATCTTTTCTTTGGCCTCCCTCTCCCTCTCCATCCATCCACCAACTTAATATATTAGTCAAAAATAAAATGACCATTGTTATGAACGATCTTTAAAAAAATATTTTAGGCTATAATAATATTTATTTACTAAATATTTCTTTAAAAGTTGCCTAACCTGTTGTGCTGACATACTTGTGTTTGTTGCATTTCACATCCATTTAAACTGACATGAACAAGACATCCAAAACCCGGAACAACTATCTGTAAGCCATACAAACATTTATTCCGTGCGGGAATCGAATCTGCGACATGCAGAGCAGCAGACAATCGGTCAATCACTGCTTAACATTAACTAATGTTCCAGGAGCAATTGGTGCAATAGGAGCGCCAGTAGCAGCGGCAGAATTAGAAGGGGGAGATGAACCAGGAATGGTTACTGTGGACACTCCCACAGCACCAACCAATGATGTGGAGGCATTGCTTCACCAAGTAAGTTTCGACTTAGTGTAAAGCTTGAATTACATTAGACCAATGCACACGTGGACCACGACGCCTGATTTATACGTAGGCGTGGATCTAGTGTAGCTTTACAAGTCTAGTTGCCGTACAAAATGTATGGAGACCGACGCGCCCAGATCGGCGTACGTGGTACACGTGTGAGCAGTGTAGTTCTAGCTTAAAATTATTGACATTAATAACAGGGTACGACATCGCTGTACCATTACTTTAGACCCACCGAACATGAACTGCGGGGTTTTCCAAAAAGTTACCATGGCCTTGAGACAGAACAAAAATTTACAAATGTCAACTGAAAATTCAGATTTAAAATATTTTTATTTCACATAGGCCTACATGGGTACATATAAAACGTCACAAATGGTCCCAAATACCGAAATTCCACAGAACAAATACAGTTGCAATTTAGTCAGTAAAAGACTAACATTCTTTCTCTTGATGTGACACTCCCTCTTCTTCCACACAGTTAGGGAGTTATTTGATAACTGCCCAACACAAAACTGAAGAGTAAGATTAGGCCATATCCATTGATGCTGATTGCTGATAAATGCAGGTTGATGTCATAGAGGGTTAAGTTCTGATGATGATTATTTCTGAAGATGATAATTGCTGACCAAACATCCTTATTACAGACTGCAGAACTACCACCTGACTTGAGAAGTCGACTGATGTGTGGACCATTACAATTTGTGCCGAAATTTATATATGTTGAAGAAGAATGGAAGAAATCACTGGCCAATGATGACAGAGCCAATGAATTGCTCAATAAGTATAAGATTGAGAA
The DNA here is from genome assembly GCA_929112965.1 of Mythimna albipuncta. Classification (NCBI taxonomy): domain Eukaryota; kingdom Metazoa; phylum Arthropoda; class Insecta; order Lepidoptera; family Noctuidae; genus Mythimna; species Mythimna albipuncta. Next base: position 10,614,209 of record OV815969.1, on the reverse strand, counting down.
TGGTAAGTCTAGTATTAGTTTACAATCAGCTATCCAGCTATATTTAAATTTGTCTGACGTCATAGTATGTTTTTTGAGATATAGCACATCCAACAATGTGTCCATCTCATACAGAAATTATTTTCAGTCTCAGACTTGTAATTGTCCAGCTGTCGTCTATGATTGTTTTTTATTTAAATAAGTTGTAAGTCCATCAAGCTGTACTAAATATATAAATAAGTTTTACAGGACTCGTCTATCTGGGGTGCTATTCTCTAAGAAAACAGCCTTGAGCGCAGTGCTGGCCGCAGCGACGAGTCGAGAGCGCAGTATATTGGAATAACAACCTAATGGACTTATACATTGGATTGTTAATTCAATGTACTGCGTTCTCCAACCTAGAATAGCACCCCTGTTCTTTAATAGTAGGCATTTCTACATACTCGTGGGCAACTGTGTTCTTTGTAAACCGTGGGGCATTGATTAAAGTTTTTTAAGGCTTTATTTTGGAAGCGTTGGGGAATTTCGATATTAGAGTGGCTTGCCGATCCCCAGAATTCTTTTAATGTAAATCGGAACATTTAGGTAGCTATACTATTTTAATTATTTCAGAAATAGAAGTATGTGGGGGTGACCGTGTTGGAGGGGGAGGTGGATCTGATGACGAACCGTACGAAGAAGCGGCTCCATTGCATGGCGATCGACTGTTTCACGCATTCCTGACGCGACTGCGCAATCATCCGGGACAAATACTCAGGTACTTAGACAAGAATATTAACTTACTTCATACAACTTATAATAAATCCTCCTGACTGAATGTTGGTCACGGTGGGCGTAGTGGTTGTGCGATTAGCTGCTGTACTGAGCGTAGCGGGTACGATTCTTGCGCAGAACAAATATTTATGGTCTACATAATTATAGTCATTTAAGTTGTGGGTGTCTATTATCATTAAGTCTCACTCCACCCAAAATGTGAGAAGTTATTTGATGAATTCCCACCCATAAAGAAGGGATTATGTATGTGAGTTTATAAACACCAACGATACCGGAGTATCTTTAACGCGGGGCAACATAAAAAAAAAAAGCTGCGTAAAAGCCTTAGTACACTTTGCACTACGTGGAAATGGCATTCTGGACCCCATTCCCGACAGCCGTGCTTGTGATCATGAGACTAACGGAACAGTCACACATACCTCAAACAAAACCGAGTTCGTAGATTAATTTAGATACTGTGAATGCTTTATTATTTGCAGGTATTCGAGGGAAGAACCCCCAATCCTTGGAGCACCCCTGCCGAGTACTGCGAGTACCCCGGAGTCCCCCAGCGTGCCAACGATCTGCCCTCGCTGCGGCGCCAGGCTATCATGCGAATTACAACTAGTGCCGGAATTCGCTGAAACTCTTCGCCTGTTACCAATCAACGCGTCCCTTGCACATCTACACTTCCTATCTGTCCTGATATTCACCTGTTCACAGAGTTGTTGGCAATCTTCTGATAAGGTCGTCAAGGAATTCGTTGTCTTCCAACCTGAAGTAGTGTAAATTTTTTGTTATATTTCGTACTAGCTTTTACCCGCGACTTCGCCCGTGAACGTCGTTTATTGTAGACGTCGCCAAATGAAAAGTAGCTTATATCCTTCTTTGGGGCTCAAGTTTACTCTGTTCGAAGTTCGACACTAAAATTGTTTCAGTAGTTAATCGTGTAAGCGTAACCACAGAATTAGAATGGC